>JBBAXF010000005.1:827855-1207855 GCA_037837765.1 Delichon dasypus
CAGGGGGAAAATGGGAACGGGGATCCAGCAGGGAAATGGGAACGGGGATCCAGCGGGGAAAATGGGAACGGGGATCCGGCAGGGGAAAGGGGAACGGGGATCCAGTGGGAAAATGGGAACGGGGATCCAGTGGGAGAATGGGGAACGGGGATCCAGCAGGGAAAATGGGAACGGGGATCCAGCGGGAAAATGGGAACGGGGATCCAGCAGGAAAATGGGAACAGGGATCCAGCGGGGAAAATGGGAACGGGGATCCAGCAGGGAAAATGGGAACAGGGATCCAGCAGGGAAATGGGAACGGGGATCCAGCGGGGGAAAATGGGAACGGGGATCCAGCGGGGAAATGGGAACGGGGATCCAGCGGGGAAAATGGGAACGGGGATCCAGCAGGGAAATGGGAACGGGGATCCAGCGGGAAAATGGGAACGGGGATCCAGGGGGAAAATGGGAATGGGGATCCAGCGGGGAAATGGGAACAGGGATCCAGCAGGGAAAATGGGAACGGGGATCCAGGAGGGAAAATGGGAACGGGGATCCAGCAGGGAAATGGGAACGGGGATCCAGCGGGGAAATGGGAACGGGGATCCAGCAGGGAAATGGGAACGGGCGATCCAGCGGGAAAATGGGAACGGGGATCCAGCGGGGAAAATGGGAACGGGGATCCAGGGGGGAAAATGGGAACAGGGATCCAGCGGGGGAAATGGGAACGGGGATCCAGCAGGGGAAATGGGAACGGGGATCCAGCAGGGAAAATGGGGAATGGGGATCCAGCAGGGAAATGGGAACGGGGATCCAGCGGGGAAATGGGAACGGGGATCCAGCGGGGAAATGGGAACGGGGATCCAGCGGGGAAAATGGGAACGGGGATCCAGCGGGGAAAATGGGAACGGGGATCCAGCGGGGAAATGGGAACGGGGATCCAACAGGGGAAATGGGAACGGGGATCCAGCGGGGAAATGGGAACAGGGATCCAACAGGGGAAATGGGAACGGGGATCCAGCGGGGAAAATGGGAAAGGGGATCCAGCAGGGAAAATGGGAACGGGGATCCAGCGGGGAAAATGGGAACGGGGATCCAGCGGGGAAAATGGGAACGGGGATCCAGCGGGGAAATGGGAATGGGGGATCCAGCGGGGAAAATGGGAACAGGGATCCAGGGGTAAAATGGGAACGGGGATCCAGCAGGGAAATGGGAACGGGGATCCAGCGGGGAAAATGGGAACGGGGATCCAGCGGGAAAATGGGAACAGGGATCCAACAGGGGAAATGGGAACGGGGATCCAGCGGGGAAATGGGAACGGGGATCCAGCGGGGAAAATGGGAACGGGGATCCAGCGGGGAAATGGGAACGGGGATCCAGCGGGGAAAATGGGAACGGGGGATCCAGCAGGGAAAATGGGAACGGGGATCCAGGGGGAAATGGGAACGGGGATCCAACGGGGAAAATGGGAACGGGGATCCAGTGGGGAAATGGGAACGGGGATCCAGGGGTAAAATGGGAACGGGGATCCAGCGGGAAAATGGGAACGGGGATCCAGCGGGAAAATGGGAACGGGGATCCAGCAGGGAAATGGGAACGGGGGATCCAGCAGGGAGAATGGGAACGGGGATCCAGCAGGGAATGGGACCAGGGATCCACCAAGGAAATGGGAATGGGGATCCAGCCGGGACACCCCAGTGTGCCCGGGGCTCCAGGGATCCATCAGGGACATCCCAGTGTGCCCGGGGCTCCAGGGATCCAGTGGGAACACCCCAGTGTGCCTGGGGCTCCAGGGATCCATCAGGGACATCCCAGTGTGCCCGGGGCTCCAGGGATCCAGTGGGAACACCCCAGGGCGCTCGGGGCTCCAGGGATCCGGTGGGAACACCCCAGGGTGCTCGGGGCTCCAGGGATCCATCAGGGACACCCCAGGGCGCTCGGGGCTCCAAGGACGGAGCCTCCAGCTGCAGAGGATGGGGAGCTGGGATCGTGTCCTGGGGGATTTTTTCCCTGATCCCTGGAAGGACAAGAGCAGTTTGTCCCCGTTCCCTCTGGGAATCTCCCAGAGGAGCTGAAGGCGGCAGAGATTCCTCCTCCTTTTTTTCTGCTGGATCTTTTGGGAAGGAATTCCTGCCTGGGCTGGAATTCCCAGAGCAGCTGTGGATCATTCCCTGGATCCCTGGATGTGTCCAAGGAAGGATTGGAGCAGCCTGGGATCATGGAATTATCTCTGGAATGAGCTCTGAGCTCCCTTCCCACCCCCGCTTCAGGATTCTGGGATTTGGGACACTCAGAATCCATCCCCAGAGATTTTTCTGGAAAATGGGGAGAGGAAAGAGAGGGGAAGGGAAGGGAGACCCTTGATGGTGTCCTGAGATTCCAAGGGAAGCCCCTGGATGCATCAATTTCTTGGAGAGGAGATGGATCCAACCTCAGGCTCTGGAGCTGGGCTGGGAGAGCTGGAATGTTCTCCTGGAGAAGGGAAGGATCCAGGGAGAGCTTCCAGAACATTCCAGGAGAGCTGCAGAGGGGCTGGGGACAAGGGACAGGACACAGGGAATGGACTGGGATTGGAAAAGGGGGGATTGGGGTGGGATCTTGGGAATCAGGAATTCCCGCCTGGGCTGCAATTCCCAGAGCAGCTGTTGATCATTCCCTGGATCCCTGGAATGTCCAAGGCCGGGCTGGAGCAGCCTGGGATGGGTGGGAGGTGTCCCTGCCCATGGGGTTGGACAATTCCTTGAGGTCTCTTCCAACCTAAACCATTCCAGGACGCTCCAGGCTGAGCCCTGCCCTGCTCTGGGGATCCCTGATCCCGGTGGGATCCAAGAGAGGTCGAGAATTCCCAGCTGGAAACGGAACCAAGGGCAAGATTTGGGAACGTCTCCGACTCACCCAGGGTCACCCTTTCCAGCAGCTCCTCGTCGGACACCACGAAGCCTCCGGCCTGGAAGAGCTCCTGGAATGTGTCAGCCGTCACCTCCTCGGGATCGTCCACGCCGCGAACACCACGCTGGGACAGCGCTTCAGCTCCAGCAGGCACGGCACCTGCTCCGGGAACGGGGCTTGGGAACGGCTCCCAATCCAGGGAACCCAAATCCCACAGCATTCCATCCCATGGATCCATCCCATCCCATCCCAAAGATCCCATCCCATCCCATGGATCCATCCCCATCCCATCCCATCCCCATCCCATCCCATGGATCCCATCCCACCCCATCCCAAAGATCCCATCCCATCCCATGGATCCATCCCCATCCCATCCCATCCCATCCATGGATCCCATCCCATCCTATGGATCCCATCCCATGGATCCCAATCTCATCCCATCCCATCCCATCCCATCCCACGGATCCCATCCCATCCCACGGATCCATCCCATCCCATGGATCCCATCCCATCCCATGGATCCCAATCCCATCCCATCCCATCCCATCCCATCCCATCCCATCCCATCCCATCCCATCCCACGGATCCCATCCCATGGATCCCATCTCATCCCATGGATCCCAATCTCATCCCATCCCATCTCATCCCACAGATCCCATCCCATCCCATCCCATGGATCCCATCTCATCCCATGGATCCCATCCCATGGATCCCATCCCATCCCATCCCATGGCTCCCACGGATCCCACAGATCCCATCCCATCCCCACACCCCAACCCCAGGGGATGAAATTCCCGGGAATTGCTGAGGCCGGACAAGGGCAGCCCCACCCTCGCTGCTTCCGGCTGGGTCGCTCCAGCTGTTTTTTTATTTATCCCGAGGCTGCCGGGATCAACGAGCAGCGCCGGGAGAAGGGAACGAGGAATCGGGCTCACGGTGTGGATGTGGGAGGAGATGTCCTCGTTCCTGACGACGACCAGCAGCCGCTGGGATCCGTGGAAATCCCGCGGATCCGTCCTCACGAAGCCCCGCGCCTTCAGCAGCGCCTGGAACGCAGAGCCGACAGTTCTGGGTGGGGAATGTTCTTCTGGGAATTCTGGGGTGCCCAGGGCATGTGGGACTTCAGACTGAGGCGGAGTTTTGGGTGGGATCTTGGGAAGGAATTCCTGCCTGGGCTGGAATTCCCAGGCTGTCCCTGGATCCCTGGAGTGTCCAAGGCCAGGCTGGAGCAGCCCGGGATGGTGGGAGGTGGAAGTGGATGATCCTCGAGCTCCTTCCCACCCAGCCCGCCCCGTGGTTCTCCGCTGCCCCAATCCGAGGCTCCTGTCCGAGCTCAGCCCGAGATTCCAACTCCGCTCCGGGAGCAGAGGGGGCTCTGGGGCCCAGACCAGCCCTGCCCGAGTGTCCCTGCTCCGGCACCTCAGCTCTCCCTGGAGCCGCCCGTCCCGATCCGTCCTGGTCCGTCCCGACCCATCCCAACCTATCCCAATCCGTCCTGGTCCATCCGACCCATCCCAACCTATCCCAATCCGTCCTAGTCCATCCCGACCCATCCTGATCCATCCCAACCTATCCCGATCCGTCCTGGTCCATCCCGACCCATCCTGATCCATCCCAACTCATCCCTATCTGTCCTGGTCCATCCCGACCCATCCTGGTCCATCCCGATCCATTCTAATCCATCCCGATCCATCCCAACCCATCCTGATCCGTTCCAACTCTTCCCGATCCATTCTGGTCCATCCCGACCCATCCTGATCCATCCAACTCATCCCTATCTGTCCTGGGCCATCCCGACCCATCCTGATCCATCCCGATCCATTCTAATCCATCCCAATCCATTTCAATGCACCCCAATCTATCCCAGTCCATCCATATGTACCCTGATCCATCCTCATCTGTCCTGATCATTCCCAATCCAGCCTGATCCATCCCGATCCAGCTGATCCATCCCGATCCACCCTGATCCATCCTGATCCATCCCAATCCACCCTAATTCATCCCGATCCAGCCTGATCCACCTCGATCCACCCTGATCCATTCTGATCCATCCCGATCCGTCCTGATCCATCCCAACCCATCCTGATCCATCCCAACTCATCCTGATCCATTCTAATCCATCTCTATGCACCCTCATCCATCCCGATCCATCCCAATCCACCCAATCCATCTCTATGCACGCTGATCCATCATGATCCACCCCAGTCATCCCAACCCATCCTGGTCCATCCCAATCCATTCTAATCCATCCCAATCCATCCCTACGCACTCTCATCCATTCTGACCCATCCTGATCCACCCCAATCCATCCCAACCCATCTTGATCCATTCTAATCCACCCCAATCCATCCTGATCCACCCCAATCAATCCCAACCCCATCCTGGTCCATCCCAATCCATTCTAATCCATCCCAATCCATCCCTACGCACTCTCATCCATTGTGACCCATCCTGATCCACCCCAATCCATCCCAACCCATCCTGGTCCATCTCAATCCATCCTGATCCATTCCAATCCATCCCTACGCACCGTGATCCATCCTGATCCACCCCAATCCATCCTGATCCACCCCAATCCATCCCAACCCATCCCGATCCATCCCAACCCATCCTGATCCACCCCAATCCATCCCAATCCATCCCTATGTACCCTGATCCATCCCAATCCACCCCAATACATCCCAATCCATCTCAACCCATCCCTACGCACCGTGATCCATCCCAACCCATCCTGGTCCATCCCAATCCATCCCTACGCACTCTCATCCATCCTGACCCATCCTGATCCATCCCAATCCATCCTGATCCATCCCAATCCATCCTAATCCATCCCAACCCATCCTGGTCCATCTCAATCCATCCTGATCCATTCCAATCCATCCCCACCCATCTTGATCCATCCCAACCCATCCTGATCCACCCAATCCACCCTGATCCACCCCAATCCATCCCAACCCATCCTGGTCCATCCCAACCCATCCCAACCCATCCCTATGCACCCTGATCCATCCCAATCCATCCCTATGCACTCTCATCCATCCTGACCCATCATGATCAACCCCAATCCATCCCAACCCATCCCAACCCATCTCAATCCATCTCTATGCACTGTGATCCACCCCAACCCATCCTGATCCACCCCAATCCATCCTGATCCACCCCAATCCATTCCAGTCCATCCCAACCCATCCTGGTCCATCCCAACCCATCCTGGTCCATCCAAACCCATCTTGATCCATCCCAATCCACCTTGATCCATCCCAATGCATCCCCACCCATCTTGATCCATCCCAACCCATCCTGGTCCATCCCAACCCATCCTGATCTATCCCAATCCATTCTAATCCATCCCTATGCACCCTGATCCACCCCAATCCACCCCAATACATCCCAACCCATCTCAACCCATCCCTACGCACCGTGATCCATCCCAACCCATCCTGGTCCATCCCAATCCACCTTGATCCATTCCAATCCATCCCAATGCATCCCCACCCATCTTGATCCATTCCAATCCATCCTGATCCACCCCAATCCATCCCAATCCATCCCTATGCACCCTGATCCATCCCAATCCACCCCAATACATCCCAATCCATCTCAACCCATCCCTACGCACCGTGATCCATCCCAACCCATCCTGGTCCATCCCAATCCATCCCTACGCACTCTCATCCATCCTGACCCATCCTGATCCATCCCAATCCATCCTAATCCATCCCAACCCATCCTGGTCCATCTCAATCCATCCTGATCCATTCCAATCCATCCCCACCCATCTTGATCCATCCCAACCCATCCTGGTCCATCCCAATCCACCCTGATCCATTCCAACCCATCCCTACGCACCCTCATCCATCCTGACCCATCATGATCCACCCCAATCCATCCCAACCCATCCCAACCCATCCCTATGCACCGTGATCCATCCCAACCCATCCTGGTCCATCCCAATCCACCCTGATCCACCCCAATCCATCTCAACCTATCCTGATCCATCCCAACCCATCCTGATCCACCCCAATCCATCCCAACCCATCCTGGTCCATCCCAACCCATCCCAATCCACCTTGATCCACCCCAATCCATCCCTACGCACTCTCATCCATCCTGACCCATCATGATCCACCCCAATCCATCCCAACCCATCCTGATCCATCCAATCCATCTCAATCCATCTCTATGCACTGTGATCCATCCTGATCCACCCCAATCCATTCTAATCCATCCCAACCCATCCTAATCCACCCCAATCCACCCTGATCCACCCAATCCATTCTAATCCATCCCAACCCATCCTGATCCACCCCAACCCACCCCGATCCATCCCGAGCCACCCCTACCCACCCCATCCCACCGGGTTCTCCCACCTTCACCCTGTCGAAGAAGGGCTCCGTGCCCGTCTCCAGCAGGAAGAACGTTCCGGGCCTCGCTCCGGCGGCCACGCGCCGCAGCCGCCACCGCAGCGCCCCGCGCAGCTCCTGCACCGTCCCCCGCAGCGCCGCCGCCGCCCCGGCGCCGCCGCTCCCCGGCGATCCCGGCGGGTCCGGATCCCTCCCGGCCCGGGGCCCGGCCGGCACCGCCTTGCCCAACCGGGAATACTCCTCCAGGATGTCGGCGACGGCGCGGCGCGGCTCCGGCGAGGCGCGGCGACACCGCAGCTTGCCCAGGCGGAAGGCGGCGCCGGGCTCCCGGCTCTGGGAGCGGGGATCGGCCTCTCCCGCCGGAGCGGGGCGGAGGAGGCTCCGAGGAGGGGATGGTGACCCGCAAGGGGCTCCGGCTGCGCGGGGAGGGCCGGGCGCGGGCGGGGCGCCGGGGGGGTTCCGTCGGGAAGATGCTCCCGGAGGTAGACGAGGGGCGCCGGCCGCGGCGCAGGATTTCTCGGAGCCGGTAATGGAAGCGGAGGCATTCCGTGTCCAAAGTGTTCTGGGTGACGCCCTGGGAGCTCCTCCAGCTGCCCAGCAGGGATCGCGCCAGGTGGGATTCCCGGCAGCGGCGGCGGCCGCGCCTCCCGGGCCGCCGGGAGTTTTCCGTCCTCTCCCGGCGCCGCTCCTCCCGGCGCTCCTCCGTGCGCGCCGAGCTCCTGGAGGAGCCGTCCCGCTTAGTCCTGGCTCCCGCCGGCGTCACGATGCAGGAATCCCTGCAGGGACGCGGCGAGCCGCGGCTCCCCTGGAAACGTCCCCGCTCCGAGCCGCGCCGGGAATTCCCCGACGGATCTTCCAAGCCCCCGGGAGCGTCTCGGTTCGGGAGCCGCTCCGGAACGTCGCCCGGCTCCCGGCGCTCGGCGCCGAGATCGCCGCGCTCGTCCCACGGCGACGCCGGCGCGGGAGAACCGGGATCTCCCCCTCTCCGGCCTCGGGATCAGGGGAGGGCCGGCATCCCTCGGGCGCGTCCCAGGGCTCGTTCACGCGTTCCCAGCTCGGGAGAGGCGCGGGACCGGGATCCTCGGGCGGGCCGCGGCTCCTCCTCGGCGTTCCCGGGGCTGCCGCAGCTCCGGGACCAGCGGGAGCCGTCGGGGCTCGGAGGGAACGGCCCGGGGAGCTCCTCGGGGAGCGGCGAGCGCGGCTCGGCGCCCTCGGGATCGTCCCACGCGTCCCACGGGGAGGGAGGAGCGGATCCCGGCTCCGCCGGCGAGCGGGGCGCCGGGGATGGGATGGGCTCCCGGGAAAGGCCGGGATGGAGGGAATCCCGCGGGCTCCAGGCGGCCACGCTCAGCCGGGCCGCTGCTCCGTCCCCGCACGGCTTCCAGAGGCGGCACAGCACCGACTCCCGCCGCCCGGGAACGCCGGGAACGCTGCTCTGGATGTTCGGGAAGCTCTGCCCGGGGAGAAGCTCCTGGATGGCTGAGATTCCGAACTCTCTGACGGAGGAGGAGGAGGGCTCCGATTCCGGGAGGAATTCCCCGGCCGTCTCCGGCTCGGCCACGTCCGCGTCCCTCCCGAGGTGGCTCCCGTCGCTCCCGAGGGAATCCTCGTCGCTCCCGAGGGAATCCTCGGCCTCCGGGAACGCGTCCCGGCTCTCCTCTGCTCTGCGCTCATCTCCCGCGTCCGGATAGTCCAAGGGGGAATCCCGGCCGTCCCCTGCTCCCGTGGGATCATCCAGCTCCTCCACGCCCCCCGGGGCACAGGGACTTCCCCGCTCTTCCTCCCCCAAAAACCCGTCCCCGCCTCGCTCCGGCTCCTCGTTTCCCGGGGAATTCGCGTCGGGATCGTCCTCATCCCCTGCGAGCCGCCTCCTTCCCGGCCGGCTCCGCGCTGGCGACTCCGGGACGCTCTCCCGATCCTCCGCAGCGGCCCAGGGATCCACGGATCCGTCGGGAGACGTCAGGCAGGCGGAGCTGGAGTCGGGGGACAGCGCCAGGCTCATCCCCTGCCCGCGGGGGGACTCCGTGCTCCGGGCGCTTTCCCAGCTTTCTCCGCAGGGAGCCCACTCCCGCTCTTCCCGCTCCGAGCCGCTCCCCGGCGCGTCCCCGGCGCGTCCCGGGCCGTCGGCGCCGCTGTCGGGGGAGAACGGCGGCTCCCCGCGGGCTCTCCCCGCCTCGTCCGGCTCCGGAGCGGCCGGAGCGTCCCAAGGATCCGGGAGCTCGTCGCGGTCCGGCGTCGATTCCGCGGGGAAAGCTCCGCGGCGGCTCCCGGCCGTGTCCGAGGGCACCGGGGAGGAGCTGCGGGGGCAGGGGGACGCCGGGGACGCCGGGGACACCGGGGACGCCGGGGACGCGGGCTCCTCCTCGGCGACGCCGAACGCCTCCGGAGACGCCGGGTTCCGCTCGCGGTCCATCTCGGCGTCGCTGCTCTCCGACAGCACCAAATCCACGGGGTCCTGGAAGGAGCCTTCGTCCTCCAGCTCCTCGTTCTCCTCCTCCTCTCTCCCCGAGCGCTCAGAGGGTTCCTGGCATCCTTCCTCCTCCTCAGCGGCCGCCCCAGGCTCTGCGCTTCCAGGATTTGCTCCCAAGGGCAGGGAACGGAGGCCGGGCTCTGGATCAGCGCCATCCAAAACCTCCAGGGTTCGTCCGGAGTCTCCTGCTCCCTCCTCATCCTCAGGAGGGCCGGGGCCAAGGCCTGAGCCTGCTTCCTGCTGCTTCTCCTGCTGCTTTTCCTGCTCTTCCCAGCTCTCCTGGGAGCACGAAGCCGTGCTGGAATTGGGCGTTTGGCTTCTGGCGTTTTCCGCGGGGGATTTGCTGGGAGAGCCGAGCTCCTCGGAAAGGCCGGGCGTGATCCCGGCATCCAGCAGCTCCTCCTTGGCCGGTTCCTCCTGGAAAATAATCCAGAGGTTAGAGGAAAATGAAGGGAAAAATGTCAGGGTTCATTCTGGAGAATAATCCAGAGGTTAGAGGAAAATGAAGGGAAAAATGCCAGGGTTCATTCTGGAGAATAATCCAGAGGTTAGAGGAAAATTCTGGAAAGAAATCCCAGGGTTCATCCTGGATCATGATCCAGAGGTTAGAAGAAAATTCAGGAATAAAATCCATGGTTCATCCCGGAAAATAATCCAGAGGTTAGAGGAAAATTCTGGAAAGAAATCCCAGGGTTCCTCCTGGAACATGATCCAGAGGTTAGAGGAAAATTCTGGAAAAAATCCCAGGGTTCATTCTGGAACATGATCCAGAGGTTAGAGGAAAATTCTGGAAAGAAATCCCAGGGTTCATCCTGGAACACGATCCAGAGGTTAGAGGAAAATGAAGGAAAAAAATCCCAGGGTTCATTCTGGAACATTATGCAGAGGTTAGAGGAAAATTCTGGAAAAAATCCCAGGGTTCATCCTGGAAAATAATCCAGAGGTTAGAGGAAAATTCAGGAATAAAATCCCAGGGTTCGTTCTGGAACATGATCCAAGGGTTAGAGGAAAATTCAGGAACAAAATCCCATTGTTCCTCCTGGAAAATAATCCAGAGGTTAGAGGAAAATTCTGGAAAAAAATCCCAGGGTTCCTCCTGGAACATTATCCAGAGGTTAGAGGAAAATTCTGGAAGAAATCCCAGGGTTCCTCCTGGAAAACAATCCAGAGGTTAGAGGAAAATTCAGGAATAAAACCCCAGGGTTCATCCTGGATCATGATCCAGAGGTTAAAGGAAAATTCTGGAAAAAATCCCAGGGTTCATTCTGGAAAATAATCCAGAGGTTAGAGGAAAATTCTGGAAAAAAACCCCGTGGCTCCTCCTGGAAAATAATCCAGAGGAAAATCCTGCTCCTCTAAGAGGAAATTCCTGCTCTTTTAACACAAAAACTCTGCTCTTTTAAAAGGAAAATCCTGTTCCTCTAACAGGAAAACCCTGCTCTTTTAAAAGGAAATTCCTGCTATTTCAACAGGAAATTCCTGCTCCTCTAAGAGGAAAATCCTGCTCTTTTAACAGGAAAACCCTGCTGTTTTAAGATGAAGCCCCTGCTCTTTTAACAGGAAATTCCTGCTCTTTTAACAGGAAATTCCTGCTCTTTTAACAGGGAATTCCCGCTCTTTTAACAGGAAATTCCTGCTCTTTTAACAGGAAATTCCTGCTCTTTTAACAAGAAATTCCTGCTGTTTTAAGAGGAAAATCCTGCTCCTCTAAGGGGAAATTCCTGTTCTTTCAACAGGAAAATCCTGCTCTTTTAACAGGAAAATCCTGCTGTTTTAACAGGAAATTCCTGCTCTTTTAACAAGAAAATCCTGCTCCTCTAAGAGGAAATTCCTGCTGTTTTAAGATGAAAATCCTGCTCTTTTAACAGGAAATTCCTGCTGCTTTAACAGGAAAATCCTGCTCCTCTAACAGGAAAACCCTGCTCTTTTGAAAGGGAAACTCTGCTCTTTTAAGAGGACAATCCTGCTCCTCTGAGAGGAAATTCCTGCTCTTTTAACAGGGAATTCCTGCTCCTGTAAGAGGAAAACCCTGCTGTTTTAACAGGAAAACCCTGCTGTTTTAACAGGAAATTCCTGCTGTTTTAAGATGAAACCCCTGCTCTTTTAAGAGGAAAATCCTGCTCCTCTAGGAGGAAAATCCTGCTGTTTTAACAGGAAATTCCTGCTCTTTTAACAGGGAATTCGTGCTCTTTTAACATGGAATTCCTGCTCTTTTAACAGGGAATTCCTGCTCTTTTAACAATAAATTCCTGCTGTTTTAAGAGGAAAAGCCTGCTCCTCTAAGGGGAAATTCCTGCTCTTTTAACAGGAAATTCCTGCTCTTTCAACAGGAAAATCCTGCTCCTCTAAGAGGAAATTCCTGCTCTTTTAACAGGAAATTCCTGCTCTTTTAACAGGAAATTCCTGCTCTTTTAAAAGGAAATTCCTGTTCTTTTAACAAGAAATTCCTGCTCTTTTAACAGGAAATTCCCGCTCTTTTAAAAGGAAATTCCTGTTCTTTTAACAGGGAATTCCTGCTCCTCTAAGAGGAAATTCCTGCTCTTTTAACAGGAAATTCCTGCTCTTTTAACAGGGAATTCCTGCTCTTTTAAAAGGAAATTCCTGCTCTTTTAACAGGGAATTCCTGCTCTTTTAACAGGAAATTCCTGCTCTTTTAACAAGAAATTCCTGCTCTTTTAACAGGGAATTCCTGCTCTTTTAACAGGAAAACCCTGCTCTTTTAACAGGGAATTCCTGCTCTTTTAAAAGGAAATTCCTGCTCTTTTAACAGGAAATTCCTGCTCTTTTAACAGGAAAATCCTGCTCCTCTAAGAGGAAATTCCTGTTCCTTTAACAGGAAATTCCTACTCTTTTAACAGGAAAATCCTGCTGTTTTAAGATGAACCCCTTCTCTTTCCAGACGAACCCCTGCCCGTTCCCTCCCCAATCCCCCGGAGCCCCCGGCCGCCTCTCACCGCGTCCCCGCCGTCGCCGCGCCGCGCCCGCTCCTCGGCCTCCCCGCGTCCCGCGTCCGGCTTCTCCCCGGAAAGCTCCGGCGGGGAAAAGCCCTCGGGACAGCTGGTGGAGGAAGGCTCCTCCTCCTCCTCCTCCTCGTCCCCGCAGAGCAGCTCCCCCGAGGACGAGGACACCGTGCTGTCCACGGCCCCGGGAATCCCGTCGGCGTCCGTCTGGGAATCGGCGGGGAACGCCTGGGGGTTTTCCTTCTCCGCTTGGGAACGGGAGCTGGGATCCAGGGAGCTGCTGGGGATCTGGTCGGGATCCCAGCCCGAGTCGGCCGGACGCGTCTCCAGGCCGAAGGAATCCTGGCTGTCGTCGCCGAGCTCCGGGAAGGCGCCGGAGCTGTTGATGGAGACGAATTTTTTGGGATTGATGTGCTCCACGACTTTCCTGGAGCTGCTCAGGAGCTTGCTGGGCTTCCGGTAGAACAGGGCCACCCAGGTGTGCAGGATCAGCTTCATCCCTTCCACGTCGTCGGGAAGATCGGGATCCCAGGGGCTGGGAAGGGGAGGGAGAGAGCGGGAAACGTCAGCGGGCGACGGGGCGAAGGGGATTCGTGTGGGGGAATTCGTCCCTGGGATTCATCTGGGGGAATTTAGCCCTGGAATTCATGGCAGGGAATTCATGGGAGGGAATTTATCCCTGGTATTCATGGGAGGGAATTCATCCCTGGAATTCACGGGAGGGAATTTATTCTTGGGATTCATCCCCGGAAATCCGTGTGGGGGAATTTATCCCTGGGAATTCATCCCTGGAACTTCGTGTGGGGGAATTTATCCTTGGAATTCATCCTTGGAACTTCGTGTGGGGGGAATTTATCCTTGGAATTTAGCCCTGGGATTCATGGGAGGGAATTCATCCCTGGAAATCATCCCTGGGAATTCATGGGAGGGAATTTATCCCTGGAATTCATCCCTAGAACTTCGTGTGGGGGAATTCATCCCTGGAAATCCATGTGGGGGAGTTTATCCTTGGAATTCATCCCTGGAATTCATGGGAGGGAATTCATCCCTGGAATTCGTCCCTGGAACTTCGTGTGGGGGAATTTATCCTTGGAATTTAGCCCTGGGATTCATGGGAGGGAATTCATCCCTGGAAATCATCCCTGGGAATTCATGGGAGGGAATTCATGGGAGAGAATTTATTCTTGGGATTCATCCCTGGAAATCCGTGTGGGGGAATTTATCCTTGGAATTCATCCCTGGAATTCATGGGAGGGAATTCATCCCTGGAAATTCGTGTGGGGGAATTTATCCCTGGAATTCATCTGGGGGAATTTATCCCTGGAATTTATCCCTGGAAATTCATGTGGGGGAATTTATCCTTGGAATTCATCCCGGGAATTCATGGGAGGGAATTTAGCCCTGGGAATTCACCCCTGCAATTCATCCCTGGAATTCACCCCTGGAATTCACCCCTGGAATTCACCCCTGGAATTCACCCCTGGAATTCACCCCTGGCTCCCTGCAGGGCTCAGCCCCCGGCAGAGGGGCGCAGATTCCGGGCTTGATGCAGATTCCAGCTTTTTTTTTCTTAGAGAAAAAACGAAAAGGGAGGAAATTCCCAACTCCAAAGGAGGGACGGAGATGGAGGACGTGGGATGGGGGCTTCAGGTGCCAATTCCAGCTGCAGAGCCACGGGAATTACGGAATCATGGAATGGGATCTTAGACATCATCCAGTGCCACGGGTGGGACAGTGGGATGCTCCAACCTTGGACATTCCAGGGATTCTCCGGGAATTGCAGCCCAGGCAGGAATTCCTTCCCAAAATCCCACCCAAATCCATTCCCTGTGTCCTGTCCTTGTCCCCAGCCCCTCTGCAGCTCTCCTGGAATGTTCTGGAAGCTCTCCCTGGATCCTTCCCTTCTCCAGGAGAACATTCCCAGCTCTCCCAGCCCAGCTCCAGAGCCTGAGGTTGGATCCATCTCCTCTCCAAGAAATTGATGGATCCAGGGGCTTCCCTTGGAATCTCAGGACACCATCAAGGGTCTCCCTTCCCTTCCCCTCTCTTTCCTCTCCCCATTTTCCAGAAAAATCCCTGGGGATGGATTCCGAGTGTCCCAAATCCCAGAATCCTGAAGCGGTTTGGGTGGGAAGGGAGCTCAGAGCTCATTCCAGGGATAATTCCATGATCCCAGGCTGCTCCAGTCCTTCCTTGGACACATCCAGGGATCCAGGGAATGATCCACAGCTGCTCTGGGAATTGCAGCCCAGGCAGGAATTCCTTCCCAAAATCCCAAATCTCCACTTTTCCATTCCCTGTGTCCTGTCCTCGTCCCCAGCCCCTCTGCAGCTCTCCCGGAACGTTCTGGAAGCTCTCCCCGGATCCACGAGAACAATCCCAAACCCTCCAGCAGTTCTCATCCCAGACAACAATTCCACGGATTCCCCCGCGCTCTCTCTCCTGCTGTCGTCCCCGGGGCGAGACGAGCACAATTCCCTTTTTTTTTTTAAATTTTCCCCGCTTTTCCCGCCCCGGATCGACATTTTATCTCCCGGTTTTCCCCCGCATCCGCCCGCTCCTCACCCGTGCAGCGCGCGGACGACGCTCTTCTCCAGGGCGTCGCTGGTGTAGCGCGAGTCCAGGTGCAGCGCGTACGCCCCTTCCCAGCGCCGCGTCACCTCCAGGGAATCGCCGCGCGCGCTCACCGCCCGCCGCCGCCCCGGCGCTCCCTCCTCCTCCTCCTCCTCCTCCTCCTTCCCGGCCTCCTCCCGGGAGCCGCCGCGGAGCCGCCGGAACGGCAGCACCCTGCCCACCAAGGGAGCCGCCGGCGCGTTCCCGGCGCCGCCCTCGGCGTTCCCGCGCGGATCCGGGCTCCCCTCGGGCTCCTCGGGCGCGGGCGAGGCGTAGGAGTGCTCGTCCGAGATGACGCAGCGGGGTTCCCGAGGAGGATTCCGGAGGCTCCCGCGCAGGATCCCCGAGGTTTGGGACTCGGGGTGCCCGGGGTCGGTCGGGGCGAGGCGGGAATGTTCGGGGATGGGGATCCAGGAGCCCAAGGCCAGGTCGGCCAGGAGGTTGAGGGCGTGGGAGTCGGAGTCGAGGGCGGGGATGGCCGCGGGGAAAAGGTCCTTCCTCGGGATGGCCGGGATCGCTGCAGGGTCCGACGGGTTCCTCGGGAGCGCCGCGGGATCCGACGGGTTCCTCGGGACGGCCGGGAGCGCCGCGGGATCCGACGGGTTCCTCGGGATCGCCGGGAGCGCCGCGGGATCCGACGAGTTCCTCGGGATCACTGTGGGATCCAACGGGTTCCTCGGGATCGCCGCGGGATCCAACAAATTCCTCGGGATCGCCGCGGGATCCGACGGGTTCTTCGGGATCGCTGTGGGATCCGACAAATTCCCCAGGATTGCCGCGGGATCCGACAAATTCCTCGGGATCACCGCGGGATCAGCCGGGTTCCTCGGGATTGCTGTGGGATCTGACAAATTCCTCGGGATCGCTGTGGGATCTGACAAATTCCTCGGGATCGCCGTGGGATCCGACAGAGTCCTCGGGATCGCCGCGGGATCCAACAAATTCCTCGGGATCGCTGTGGGATCTGACAAATTCCTCGGGATCACCATGGGATCCGACGGGTTCCTTGGGATCACCGTGGGATCCAACAAATTCCTCAGGATCGCCGCGGGATCTGACAAATTCCTCGGGATCGCCGCAGGGTCAGCCAGGTTCCTCGGGATCGCCGCGGGAAAAATCTGGCTCCTCGCGATTCCCGGGACGGCCACGGGCTCCGTCGGGTTCCTGGGGATTCCCGGGATCAGCACGGGATCGACGGCGTTCCTCGGGATTCCCACTCCAAGGGACTGGGGCTGGAGTTGGGATTGGATTTGAGGCTGGATTTGGGATTTGAGCTGGGGTTGGATTTGGGATTGGGGTTGGAGCTGGGATTGGATTTGAGGCTGGATTTGGGATTGGAGTTGGGATTGGGGTTGGGGTTGGATTTGAGATTGGATTTGGGATTGGGGTTGGAACTGGATTTGGGATTGGGGTTGGATTTGGATTTGGGGTTGGATTTGGGGTTGGATTTGGGATTGAGGTTGGATTTGGGATTGGGGTTGGGATTGGGGTTGGAACTGGATTTGGGATTTGGGTTGGAATTGGATTTGGGATTGGGGCTGGAATTGGGATTGGATTTGGGATTGAGGTTGGATTTGGGATTGGAGTTGGGATTGGGGTTGGGATTGGGGTTGGAACTGGATTTGGGATTTGGGTTGGAATTGGATTTGGGATTGGGGCTGGAATTGGGATTGGGGTTGGATTTGGGGTTGGATTTGGGGTTGGATTTGGGATTGGTATTGGATTTGAGACTGGGGTTGGAATTGGATTTGGGATTTGGGTTGGAATTGGGATTGGAGTTGGGATAGGATTTGGAGTTGGGTTCGGATTTGGGATTGGATTTGGGATTGGAGTTGGGATTGTGTTTGGGGTTGGGGTTGGATTTGGGGTTGGATTTGGATTTGGGGTTGGGATGCGGCGTCGCTCGGGACATCGGCGCCGGGCTCCTTCCACCCTGAGGGAGGGAAAAACAAAGGGAAAGAAAGAAATTTAAATAGGGAAAAAAACCCCAAATTTAAGAAGGAAAAAAAAAAGGAAATAAATTTAATTTCTTTCTAAAATGAATTTTAAAAGCGAGAAATCCCTCAAGGACGGGTTTAGGGCAAGATTTCACGGGGAAAAAAATGAAATAAAATTTATTTATTTGAAAAATAAAATTCAGAAAAGGGGAAAAAAAATCCACCAAGGAGGGATAAAAACATTTTAAAGGAATTTTTTAAAGGATTTCCGCTCTTCAAAGGGATTTTTTAAAAGGAATTTTTTAAAAATTGAATTCAGCTTGTAAAGGAATTCGTATTTTCAAGGAATTTTTCTTTAACGGAGTTCAGGTTTTAAAGGGATTTTTAAAAAGGATTTCAGCTTTTAAAGGAATTTGAAAAAGGAATTTTTTAAAGGAATTAATCTTTTAAAGGAATTTTTAAAAGGAATTTTTTAAAGGACTTCATCCTCCAAATGAATTTTTAAAGGAATTTTAAAATTAATCCATCTTCCAAAGGGATTTTTTTTTAGGGAATTTTTAAATTAATCCATCCCCCAAACGAATTTTTTTAGAGGAATTTTCAAATTAAGTCACCTTCCAAATGGATTTTTTCAAGGAATTTTAACTGAATCCATCCCCAAAATGGAATTTTTAACTGAATCCATCCCCAAAAATGGAATTTTTAACTGAATCCATCCCCAAAAATGGAATTTTTAACTAAATCCACCCCCCAAAAATGGAATTTTTTTCAAATTTTAACTGAATCCATCCCCAAAAATGGAATTTTTAACTAAATCCATCCCCAAAACTGGAATTTTTAACTGAATCCACTGCAAAACTGGAATTTTAATGGAATCCACCCCAAAAATGGAATTTTTTCGAATTTTTAACTGAATTCACCCCCCAAAAATGGAATTTTTAACTCAATCCACCCCAAAAATGGATTTTTTAACTGAATCCATCCCCAAAAATGGAATTTTTTCAAAGGAATTTTCAAATTAATTCACCTTCCAAAGAGATTTTTTGAAGGAATTTTTAACTCAATCCACCCCAAAAATGGAATTTTTTCAAATTTTAACTCGATCCGTCCCCAAAAATGGAATTTTTAACTCAATCCACCCCAAAAAAGGAATTTTTAATTAAATCCACCCCCCAAAAATGGATTTTTTTTGAATTTTTAACTTGATCCACCCCAAAAATGGAATTTTTAACGGAATCCATCCCCCAAAAATGGAATTTTTAACTGAATCCATCCCCCCAAAATGGAATTTCTAACTCAATCCACCCCCCAAAAATGGAATTTTTAATTAAATCCACCCCAAAAATTGGAATTTTTAACTCAATCCACTTGCAAATGGAATTTTTTCAAAGGAATTTTTAAATTAATTCATCCTCCAAATGAATTTTTTGAAGGAATTTTTAACTCAATCCACCCCAAAAATTGAATTTTTTTCAAATTTTAACTGAATCCATCCCCAAAAATGGAATTTTTAACTGAATCCACCCCAAAAATGGAATTTTTTTGAATTTTTAACTCAATCCACCCCCCAAAAATGGAATTTTTAACTCAATCCATCCCCAAAACTGGAATTTTTAACTGAATCCACTGCAAAACTGGAATTTTAACGGAATCCACCCCAAAAATGGAATTTTTTCGAATTTTTAACTGAATTCACCCCCCCAAAATGGAATTTGTAACTCAATCCACCCCAAAAATGGGATTTTTAACTCAATCCACCCCAAAAATGGAATTTTTAATTAAATCCACCCCCCAAAAATGGAATTTTTTTGAATTTTTAACTCAATCCACCCCAAAACTGGAATTTTTAACTGAATCCACCACCCAAAAATGGAATTTTTAACTCAATCCACCCCAAAAATGAAATTTTTAATTAAATCCACCCCCCAAAAATGGAATTTTTTCAAATTTTAACTCAATCCACCCCCCCAAAACTGGAATCTTTAACTCAATCCACCCCAAAACTGGAATTTTTAACTGAATCCACCCCCAAAACTGGAATCTTTAACTCAATCCATCCCAAAAATGGAATTTTTAACTCAATCCACCCCCCAAAAATGGAATTTTTTCAAATTTTAACTCGATCCACCCCAAAAATGGAATTTTTAACTCAATCCATCCCAAAAATGGAATTTTTAATTAAATCCACCCCCCAAAATGGAATTTTTTTGAATTTTTAACTCAATCCACCCCCAAAACTGGAATTTTTTCGAATTTTTAACTTAATCCACCTCCCAAACTGGAATTTTTAACGGACTCCACCCCCAGCCCGGACCTCCCGCCCCTCTCACCGCTCCTCTCCCGGCCTCTCCGCGCTCGTCTCTCCGCTCTTTTCGCCGTCGCCGTTCTCCCTCCCCTCCCGGCGCCGGGAATTCGCCTTTTCCCCGTTTGTTTGGGCCTTTTCCTCTCGGGGTCGCGCTCCTGCCCCCCGGCGCCGCCGCTCGCGGCTTTGGGGACGATTTCTGCCGCCAGCACCTCGGCGCCTGCCAAGGGACGGAGGTGGGATTGGTGGGAATTCAATTTATTGCTCCTTAGCCCGATTTCAATCCGGGAATAAATTAATTTTCTGCTCTAAACTCATCAGCTCAGGCCAATTCCAGTTTCCCTGAGAGAATTCCTGATTTTTTTTGGCTGCTCCAGGTAATTGGAATTTTCCTGGCTGATTCCCAGTGAGGAGTGAAGGGGTTTTTAGGATTTTATTGCTCGTTATCCTGATTTTTATCTGGGAATAAATTGATTTTCTGACCTGGGAACAAAATCTCTGGCCAATTCCAGCTTCCCTGAAATAATTCCTGATTTTTTTGGCTGCTCCAGGCAATTGGAATTTTCCTGGCTGATTCCCAGTGAGGAGTGAAGGGGTTTTTAGGATTTTATTTCTCGTTATCCTGATTTAAATCTGGGAATAAATTCATTTTGTGATCTGGAAATAAAATCTCAGGCCAATTCCAGTTTCCCTGAAATAATTCCTGATTTTTTCAGCCGCTCCAGGCAATTGGAATTTTCCTGGCTGATTCCCAGGGAGAATGAAGGGTGATTTTAGGATTTTATTTCTCATTATCCTGATTTAAATCTGGGAATAAATTCATTTTCTGCTCTAAAATCAAAATCTCAGAGTAATTCCAACTTCCCTGAGAGAATTCCTGAGATTTATCTGGCTGCTCCAGGTAATTGGAATTTTCCTGGATGATTCCCAGGGAGAATTGAAGGCGTTTTTATTATTTTATTTCTCGTTATCCTGATTTAAATCCGGGAATAAATTCATTTTCTGATCTAAAATCAAAATCTCAGAGCAATTCCAGTTTCCCTGAGATAATTCCTGATTTATTTGGCTGCTCCAGGCAATTGGAATTTTCCTGGCTGATTCCCAGTGAGGAGTGAAGGGGGTTTGATCATTTTATTTCTCGTTATCCCGATTTTTATCTCGGAATAAATTCATTTTCTGACCTAAAATCAAAATCTCCGAGTGACTCCAGCTTCCCTGAGATAATTCCTGATTTTTCAGCCGCTCCGA
Source organism: Delichon dasypus (assembly GCA_037837765.1). Classification (NCBI taxonomy): domain Eukaryota; kingdom Metazoa; phylum Chordata; class Aves; order Passeriformes; family Hirundinidae; genus Delichon; species Delichon dasypus. Next base: position 848,618 of record JBBAXF010000005.1, read on the forward strand.
GCCCTCGGGAATCTCCCCGCCGGGAACGACCCGATCCCGTTTTTCCCCGCCTCTCACCCCTCTTCCTGCCGTGGGGCAGCCTCAGCTTGGCCAACTTGAGCACGGAGTCGCCGGCGCTCCCGGCTTTCGCGGCGGAGCGCGATCCCGGCGCCGCCTCCGGCCTCTTCCCGCGGATCCGGCGCGATCTCCTCCGGCTCTCCCTCCCCTCGGAGGAACGCTCGGGGATCCCGCGCGGGGCGGCGCCGGGGCTCGGGGGCGCGGAGGGAGAGGAGCGGCTCCCCAAGACGGCGGCGGTCGGCACGGCGAAAGCGTCGGGATCGGCGAGGTAACGGCGCAGCCGGGCCAGGGAGCGCGGCGAGAGCTTCGGCCCGGCGCCGGAACCGGCGCCTTCGGGCACCAACGCGACAGAGCAGGTTCCCCGGAGCTCCACGGAGGAGGTTCCTCGGGGCTCGGCCAATTCATGGAGCTCATCCCGGAGCTTAGCTGATTCCTGGAGCTCAGCTGATTCCCGGGGCTCAGCCGATTCACGGAGCCCGGCCGATTCCTGGAGCTCATCCTGGAGCTCAGCTGATTCCTGGAGCTCGGCCGATTCCTGGAGCTCGGCCGATTCCTGGAGCTCGGCCGATTCCTGGAGCTCGGCCGATTCCTGGAGCCCGGCCGATTCCCAGAGCTCATCCTGGAGCCCGGCCGATTCCTGGAGCTCGACGCTGGAGGTTCCCCGGAGCTCGGACGATTCCCGGAGCCCATCCTGGAGCCCGGCTGATCCCCGGAGCTTGGCTGATCCCCGGAGCTTGGCCGATTCCTGGAGCCCATTCCGGAGCTCATCCCGGACCCTGGGCGATCCTCGGATCCCATCCTGGAGCTCATCCTGGACCCTGGGCGATCCCCGGATCCCATCCTGGAGCTCATCCCGGATCTCATCCCGGATCCCCTCCCAGACTCTGGGTGATCCCCGGATCTCATCCCAGATCTCATCCCGGATCCCATCCTGGATCCCCTCCCGGATCCTGGCCGACCCCTGGATCCCATCCCGGAGCCCATCCTGGAGCCCATCCCAGAGCCCAGCCGATCCCTGGAGCCCATCCTGGATCCCATCCCGGATCCCATCCCGAATCCCATCCCGGACCCTGGCCGATCCCCGGATCCCATCCTGGATCCCATCCTGGATCCCATCCTGGATCTCATCCCGGATCTCATCCCGGATCCCTTCCTGAACCCTGGCCGATCCCTGGATCCCATCCCGGATCCCCTCCCGGAGCCCGGCCGATCCCCGGATCCCATCCTGGATCCCATCCCGGATCCCCTCCCGGAGCCCAGCCGATCCCCGGATCCCATCCTGGATCCCATCCCGGATCCCCTCCCGGCAGCAGCTCTGTCGGGCGCGGGCGGCGTTGAGCAGAGCGGAGCGGAGCCACGGCAGCGCCGAGGAGATCCGCAGGGAGAGCTGGCGCCGGGCGTCGGGGACACCGCTAAAATCCTCCTTCCAGGAGTCGGGCTCACGTTTGAAATCCTCACTCCTGGAATCATTTTCACGTTGAAAACCCTCGGTCCTGGAGCCGGGTTCATTTTGAAAATCCTCATTCCTGGAGCCGGGTTCATTTTGAAAATTCTCGTTCCTGGAGTTGGTTTCGTTTGTAAAATTCCTGGAGTTGGGTTCACGTTTAAAATTCTCATTCCTGGAATCGGGGTCCTTTTGAAAATCCTCGTTCCTGGAGTTGGGTTCATGTTTAAAAATCTCGTTCCTCGAATCGGTTTCATTTTGAAAATTCTCATTCTCGGAGTCGTTTTCCTTCGGCGAATTCTCACTTCTGGAATCGTTTTCCTTCGGTGAATTCTCATTCCTGGAATAATTTCCATTTTGAAAATTCTCATTCCTGGAATCGGGGTCCTTTTGAAAATTCTCACTCCATGAGCCGGGTTCCTTCAGCGAATTCTCGTTCCTGGAATCGTTTCCATTTTGAAAACTCTCATTGCTGGAATAATTTTCATGTTTAAAATTCTCGTTCTCGGAGTCGTTTTCCTTCGGCGAATTCTCCCTCCATGAGCCGGGTTCATGTTTAAAATCCTCACTCCATGAGCCGGGTTCCTTCGGGGAATTCTCGTTCCCGGAATCGTTTCCATTCTGAAAATTCTCATTCCTGGAATCGTTTCCATTTTGAAAATTCTCATTCCTGGAATAATTTTCATGTTTAAAATTCTCGTTCTCGGAGTCGTTTTCCTTCGTGAAATTCTCGTTCCCGGAATCGTTTCCATTTCTGAAATTCTCACTCCCGGAATCGTTTTCTTTGGTTAAATTCTCGTTCCTGGAGTCGTTTTCCTTCGGTGAATTCTCGCTCCTGGAGTTGGGTTCATGTTCAAAATTCTCATTCCTGGAATTTTCCTTCGTTAAATTCTCACTCCTGGAATCGTTTTCCTTCGTTAAATTCTCACTCCCGGCACCGTTTTCCTTCCCCTCCTCTGGATCCTGATTCTGCTTTTCGGCTGCGACAGGAAAAAATCATAATTATTGTTAATTGTTTTATAAAATTCGCATTTCTGGGATTGATTTCATTGATAAAATCTCATCTCTGGGATTATTTTATAAAATCTCATTTCTGGAATTATTTCATTGATAAAATCTCATTTCTGGGATTATTTTAATTTATAAAATCTCATTTCTGGAATTGATTTCCTTTATAAAATCTCATTTCTGGAATTATTTAATTTATAAAATTCTCATTTCTGGAATTATTTTAATTTATAAAATCTCATTTCCGGAATTGATTTCATTTATAAAATCTCATTTCTGGAATTATTTTTATTTATAAAATCTCATTTCTGGAATTGATTTCATTGATAAAATCTCATTTCTGGAATTATTTTATAAAATCTCATATTTATATGAAAAACTCTGTATTTATATGGGAAAATATTGGATTTATATAGAAAATTTCTGTATTTAAATGGAAAAAATATTATATTTATACGAAAAAATTGCATTTATATGAAATAATCTGTATTTATATGGAAAAATCTGCATTTATGAGAAAAATCTGCATTTATATGAAAATATATATTTATATGAGAAAAAAAATCTGTATTTACATGAAATAATATTCTATTTATAGCAGAAAAAAATCTGTATTTATATGAAAAACTCTGTATTTAGATGAGAAAATATTGGATTTCTATGGAAAAAATTCTGTATTTCGATGGAGAAATTCTGTATTTATAGGAAAAATTTGGTATTTATATGAAAAACTCTGTATTTATATGAGAAAATATTGGATTTATATGGAAAAAATTCTGTATTTAGATGGGAAAATTCTGTATTTATATGAGAAATTCTGTATTTCGATGGAGAAATTCTGTATTTAGATGAAAAACTGTATTTATATGAAAAACTCTGTATTTATATGAGAAAATATTGGATTTATATGGAAAAAATTCTGTATTTATATGGAAAAATTCTGTATTTAGATGGGAAAATTCTGTATTTATATGAGAAAATATAGGATTTATATGAGAAAATATTGGATTTATATGGAGAAATTCTGTATTTAGATGGAGAAATTCTGTATTTATATGAAAAATTCTGTATTTATATGAGAAAATATTGGATTTCTATGGAAAAAATTCTGTATTTAGATGGGAAAATTCTGTATTTATATGAGAAAATATTGGATTTATATGAGAAAATATTGGATTTATATGGAGAAATTCTGTATTTAGATGGAGAAATTCTATTTATATGAGAAAATATTGGATTTATATGAGAAAATATTGGATTTATATGGAGAAATTCTGTATTTAGATGGAGAAATTCTATTTATATGAGAAAATATTGGATTTATATGAGAAAATATTGGATTTATATGAGAAAATATTGGATTTCGATGGAGAAATTCTGCATTTGGATGGGAGAATTCTGCATTTCCCGGGGAATTTCGGGGTTTCTCACCTGGGGAGCCGAGAGCCGTCGGGGACGGGAACAGGAACAGAGCCGCGAGGCTGCCGCGCTCCTGCGGCTGCGGGCCTGCGAGAAAGCCGGGCTTAACTCAAAGGAACGGGTTTAGGGGAAAAAAAATCCGCGTTTAGGGGAAAAAAATCCAGATTAAGTGAAAAAAAATGGGTTTAGGGGGGAAAAAAATCAGGATTAAGTGAAAAAAAAAAAGGGTTTAGGTTAAAAAAACCTGGGTTTAGGTTAAAAAGAAATGGGTTTAAGTTAAAAAAAAATGAGTTTAGGTTAAAAAAAAATGAGTTCAGGTTAAAAAGAAATGGGTTTAGGTTAAAAAACCTGGGTTTAGGTTAAAAAAACCTGGGTTTAGGTGAAAAAGAAATGGGTTTAAGTGAAAAAAAACCTGGGTTTAGGTTAAAAAGAAACGGGTTTAAGTTAAAAAAAAACTGGGTTTAAATGAAAAAAAATGAGTTTAGGTTAAAAAAAAAAATCTGGGTTTAGGTCAAAAAAACCTGGGTTTAGGTTAAAAAAAATGGGTTTAAATTAAAAAAAACAGGTTTAGGTTCAAGAAAACTGGGTTTAGGTTAAAATAAATGGGTTTAGGTTAAAAAACCCTGGGTTTAGGTTAAAAAAAACGGATTTAGGTTAAAAAAAAATGGGTTTAAGTAAAAAAACCTGGGTTTAGGTTAAAAAAATCGGGTTTAAGTGAAAAAAAACAGGTTTAGGTTAAGAAAACCAGGGTTTAGGTTAAAAAAACGGGTTTAGGTTAAAAAAAAAATGGGTTTAAGTGCAAAAACCCCGGGTTTAAGTGAAAAAAAAATGGGTTTAGGTTAAAAAAAGCCGGGTTTAGGTTAAAAAATCTGGGTTTAAGTGAAAAAAAAACGGGTTTCAAAAACCAGGTCCAAAACCCAGGTTCAAAAATCAGATTTTTGTCCCAACACCAGGTTCAAAAATCAGTTTTAATTTAAAACCCAGGTTCAAACCTCAGATTTTAGTTCCAAACCCCAGGTTCAGTTCCAAAACCCAGGTTTAATTTGAGAAACCAGGTTCAAACCCCAGACTTTGGTTTCAAAACCCAGGTTCAAAAATCAGATTATGGTCCAAAAATCAGATTTAATTTAAAGCCCAGGTTCAAAACTCAGATTTTAGCCCCAACCCCAGGTTTAATTTAAAGCTGAGCTCAGCTCTCCAAAGCCCAAAGCCCGCGGGAGTTAAGCCCGGCCTAAGTTTAATTTCAATCCCCAGTTTAGCTCAGCTCCCCAAACCCCGTGGGAGTTAAGCCCGGCCTAAATTTGATTTAAATCCCCAGCTGAGCTCAGCTCTCCAAGCCCGCGGGAGTTAAACCCGGCCTAAGTTTAACTTAAATCCCCAGTTGAGCTCAGCTCTCCAAACCCCAAACCCGTGGGAGTTAAGCCCGGCCTAAGCAAGCCCGGCTTTACCTTCCCCCGCGGCCGCCAGCAGCACGAGAATCCCGCGGTCCCGCAGACGTTTGACGATCGCCTGGGGAAATAAATAAAAAACGACAAAAAGAAACGGAGAGAAAATGAAAAAAAAACCCTGAAAAAATCAAATTCCGGAATTTTCCCGTTGATCCCATTTGGGATTTTCACATTTGGGATTTTCAGATTTGGGATTTTCAGATTTGGGATTTTCAGGTTTGGGATTTTCACGTTTGGGATTTTCAGATTTGGGATTTCTCACATTTGGGATTTTCACATTTGGGATTTTCAGGTTTGGGATTTTCAGATTTGGGATTTTCACATTCGGGATTTTCACATTTGGGATTTCTCACATTTGGGATTTTCAGGTTTGGGATTTTCAGGTTTGGGATTTTCACATTTGGGATTTTCACATTTGGGATTTTCAGGTTTGGGATTTTCAGGTTTGGGATTTTCAGGTTTGGGATTTCTCACATTTGGGATTTTCAGGTTTGGGATTTTCACATTTGGGATTTTCACATTCGGGATTTTCATGTTTGGGAATTTCACGTTTGGGATTTTCACATTCGGGATTTTCACATTTGGGATTTTCACATTTGGGATTTCGGGATTTCTCCATTTCCCCCCCGAATTAACAGAACGAGTGGAGAAAAAATCAAAACCCGATCTCCAACCCCAACAGGAATTTTTCGCGCCAGGAAATAAAAAAACCCCAAAACATTAAAAACCCCAAAGAAAATCCCGCAGAACCCATTCCCCGCTCTCGGCGGAAATTCCAGCGCCACGAAAAAAATCCCATTTCAAGCGCAGAAATCCGTTCCGCTCCGCGCGATTGCCGGAGAAAATCCCCAAAATCCCCATTTTTTAAAAAATATTTTTTCCCCCTCTCTCCCAAAACCCCCCCAAATCGGTTTTTTCCCGCCCAATCCTCACCAGGATTTTCAGGTTTGGGATTTTCACATTCGGGATTTCTCACATTTGGGATTTTCACATTTGGGATTTTCACATTTGGGATTTTCATGTTTGGGATTTTTGGTTTGGGATTTTCAGATTTGGGATTTCTCACATTTGGGATTTTCACATTTGGGATTTTCACATTTGCGATTTTCACATTTGGGATTTTCACATTTGGGATTTTCAGGTTTGGGATTTTCAGGTTTGGGATTTTCACATTTGGGATTTCTCACATTTGGGATTTTTCAGGTTTGGGATTTTCACATTTGGGATTTTCAGGTTTGGGATTTTCACATTTTGGGAAAATCACATTTCAAGCGCAGAAATCCGTTTATCACCGCGCGATTGCCGGATAAAACCCCAAAATCCCCATTTTTTAAATATTTTTTTCCCCTCTCTCCCATAAAAACCCCAAAATCGGTTTTTTTCCGCCCGATCCTCACCAGGATTTTCAAGTTTGGGATTTTCACATTCGGGATTTTCAGGTTTGGGATTTTCAGGTTTGGGATTTTCACATTCGGGATTTTCACATTCGGGATTTTCACATTTGGGATTTTCACGTTTGGGATTTTCACATTCGGGATTTTCACGTTTGGGATTTTCACATTTGGGATTTCTCACATTTGGGATTTTCACATTTGGGATTTTCATGTTTGGGATTTTCACATTTGGGATTTTCACATTTGGGATTTTCAGGTTTGGGATTTCTCACATTCGGGATTTCTCACATTTGGGATTTTCACATTTGGGATTTTCACATTTGGGATTTTCATGTTTGGGATTTTTGGTTTGGGATTTTCAGATTTGGGATTTCTCACATTTGGGATTTTCACATTTGCGATTTTCACATTTGGGATTTTCAGGTTTGGGATTTTCAGGTTTGGGATTTTCACATTTGGGATTTCTCACATTTGGGATTTTCTCACATTGGGGATTTTCACATTCGGGATTTTCACATTTGGGATTTCTCACATTTGGGATTTTTCAGGTTTGGGATTTTCACATTTGGGATTTTCAGGTTTGGGATTTTCACATTTTGGGAAAATCACATTTCAAGCGCAGAAATCCGTTTATCTCCGCGCGATTGCCGGATAAAACCCCAAAATCCCCATTTTTTAAATATTTTTTTCCCCTCTCTCCCATAAAAACCCCAAAATCGGTTTTTTTCCGCCCAATCCTCACCAGGATTTTCAAGTTTGGGATTTTCACATTCGGGATTTTCAGGTTTGGGATTTTCAGGTTTGGGATTTTCACATTCGGGATTTTCACGTTTGGGATTTTCACATTTGGGATTTTCACATTTGGGATTTCTCACATTTGGGAATTTTCATGTTTGGGATTTTCAGGTTTGGGATTTTCACATTTGGGATTTTCAGGTTTGGGATTTTCACATTTGGGATTTTCACATTTGGGATTTTCAGGTTTGGGATTTCTCACATTCGGGATTTCTCACATTTGGGATTTTCACATTTGGGATTTTCACATTTGGGATTTTCACATTTGGGATTTTCACGCTCCGCGCGATTGCCGGATAAAATCCCCCAAAATCCCCATTTTTTAAATATTTTTTTCCCCCTCTCTCCCAAAAATCCCCAAAATCGGATTTTTCCCGCCCGATCCTCACCAGGTCGCGGCGCCTCAGCGCCTCCAGCAGCCGCCGCAGCCGCGGTTCGTCCTCGTCGAACGTCTGCACCTCGCAGCGGCGGCAGCGAACGGCCCCGAAGAGAACTGGGCGGGGGGAAAGAAAAAGAATTAAAATTGGATTTTATTAATTTTTATTTCGAAACATTGAAAAATTTTTAATTGATTTTTCATTATTTTTTTTAATTAAAATTAAATTTTACTTCAAAAAAATCAGTTAAAAAGTAATAGATGAACGGTGAAACGCAATTTAAAAAATCAAATAAATGGAAATCGAGGGGATAAAAAGATAAATAATAAATGCAGAAAATAAATGCAGAAATCAAGCTATAAATGTAAATTTAGAAATGAATTTTAAAAATTTTATTAACTTTTGATTAAAATTAAATTTTATTTTAAAAAAAACAGTTAAAAAGTAATAAATGAGCGGTGAAACGCAATCAAAAAATCAAATAAATGGAAATCAAGGGGATAAAATGAGGTGGAAAATAAACGCAGAAATCAAGCTATAAATGTAAATTTAGAAATTAAATTTTTTAATTAATTTTTTATTAAAATTAAATGTTATTAAAAAAATCAGTTAAAAATTAATGAATGAACCATGAAACGCAATTAAAAAATCAAATAAATGGAAATCAAGGGGATAAAAGGAGGTGGAAAATAAACGCAGAAATCAAGCTATAAATATAAATTTAGAAATTCATTTTTTTAAATTCATTTTTTTATTCATTTTTTATTAAAATTAATTTTTTTTTAAAAAAAATCAATTAAAAAGTAATAAATGAACGGTGAAACGCAATCAAAAAATCAAATAAATGGAAATCAAGGGGGTAAAAAGAGGTGGAAAATAAACGCAGAAATCAAGCTATAAATGTAAATTTAGAAATTAAATTTTTTTATTCATTTTTTATTAAAATTAAATGTTATTAAAAAAATCAGTTAAAAAGTAATAAATGAACGGTGAAACGCAATCAAAAAATCAAATAAATGGAAATCAAGGGGATAAAAAGAGGTGGAAAATAAACGCAGAAATCAAGCTATAAATACAAATTTAGAAATGAATTAAATTTTTTTAATTCATTTTTTGTTAAAATTAAATTTTATTTTTAAAAAATCAATTAGAACGTTCCGCTCCGCTCCCACCTTCGCCGCCGGCGGAGCTCCGGGCGCCCAGCGCCGCTGCCGGAAGTTTCTTCCTGAGCTCGGCCAGGGCCGTGACGTGGGTGACGTCCAGCTCGGGGGGCCTGGGGGGAAAGGGGGGTTTGGGGATCGCTGGGGGTCGGGGAATCCCTGAATCCCCAAATCCCGAAAATCCCGGAATCCCCAAAGTCCCAAATCCCGAAAATCCCGAAATCCTGAAAAACCCAAATCCTGGAAATCCCCAAAATCCTGAAAATCCCCGAAATCCTGAAACCATGAAATCCCCAAATCCCCAAAATCCTGAAAATCCCCAAATCCCCCAAATCCTCAAAATTTGAAAATCCTGAAAATCCTGAAAATCCCCAAAATCCCAGAAAATCCTTAAAAATTCTGAAATTTCCGAAAATCCCCCAAATCCCGAAAAATCCTGAAAATCCCCAAAATCCCCAAATCCCAAAATCCTGAAAATCCCCAAATCTCAAAATCCCCAAATCCCGAAAATTCCGAAACCCCGAAAATCAGGAAAATCCCAAAAATTCCGAAATCCCTGAAATGCCCAAATCCCCAAAATCCCCTAATCCCAAAATCCTGAAAATCCCCAAATCTCGAAATCCCAAAACCCCGAAAATCCTGAAACCCCGAAAATCTGGAAAATCCCAAAAATCCCAAAATCCCGAAAATGCCCAAATCCTGAAAATCCCAAAAATCCTGAAAATCCCAAAAACCAGGATTTACTAAACCCGGCTCAGTTCCAGCTCTCAGCTCCTAAACCAGGATTTACTAAACCCGGCTCAGTTCCAGCTCTCAGCTCCTAAACCAGGATTTACTAAACCCAGCTCAGTTCATTACCCCAGCTCTCAGCTCCTAAACCAGGATTTACTAAACCCAGCTCAGTTCCAGCTCTCAGCTCCTAAACCAGGATTTACTAAACCCAGCTCAGTTCCAGACCCCAGCTCTCAGCTCCTAAACCAGGATTTACTAAACCCAGCTCAGTTCATTACCCCAGCTCTCAGCTCCTAAACCAGGATTTACTAAACCCAGCTCAGTTCATTACCCCAGCTCTCAGCTCCTAAACCAGGATTTACTAAACCCAGCTCAGTTCCAGACCCCAGCTCTCAGCTCCTAAACCAGGATTTACTAAACCCAGCTCAGTTCCAGACCCCAGCTCTCAGCTCCTAAACCAGGATTTACTAAACCCAGCTCAGTTCATTACCCCAGCTCTCAGCTCCTAAACCAGGATTTACTAAACCCAGCTCAGTTCATTACCCCAGCTCTCAGCTCCTAAACCAGGATTTACTAAACCCGGCTCAGTTCCAGACCCCAGCTCTCAGCTCCTAAACCAGGATTTACTAAACCCGGCTCAGTTCCAGCTCTCAGCTCCTAAACCAGGATTTACTAAACCCAGCTCAGTTCATTACCCCAGCTCTCAGCTCCTAAACCAGGATTTACTAAACCCAGCTCAGTTCATTACCCCAGCTCTCAGCTCCTAAACCCGGATTTACTAAACCCAGCTCAGTTCATTACCCCAGCTCTCAGCTCCTAAACCAGGATTTACTAAACCCGGCTCAGTTCCAGACCCCAGCTCTCAGCTCCTAAACCAGGATTTACTAAACCCAGCTCAGTTCCAGCTCTCAGCTCCTAAACCAGGATTTACTAAACCCGGTTCAGTTCATTACCCCAGCTCTCAGCTCCTAAACCCGGATTTACTAAACCCAGCTCAGTTCCAGACCCCAGCTCTCAGCTCCTAAACCAGGATTTACTAAACCCAGCTCAGTTCATTACCCCAGCTCTCAGCTCCTAAACCAGGATTTACTAAACCCAGCTCAGTTCCAGCTCTCAGCTCCTAAACCAGGATTTACTAAACCCAGCTCAGTTCCAGACCCCAGCTCTCAGCTCCTAAACCAGGATTTACTAAACCCAGCTCAGTTCATTACCCCAGCTCTCAGCTCCTAAACCAGGATTTACTAAACCCAGCTCAGTTCATTACCCCAGCTCTCAGCTCCTAAACCAGGATTTACTAAACCCAGCTCAGTTCATTACCCCAGCTCTCAGCTCCTAAACCTGGATTTACTAAACCCGGCTCAGTTCCAGCTCTCAGCTCCTAAACCAGGATTTACTAAACCCAGCTCAGTTCATTACCCCAGCTCTCAGCTCCTAAACCAGGATTTACTAAACCCGGCTCAGTTCCAGCTCTCAGCTCCTAAACCAGGATTTACTAAACCCAGCTCAGTTCATTACCCCAGCTCTCAGCTCCTAAACCAGGATTTACTAAACCCAGCTCAGTTCCAGCTCTCAGCTCCTAAACCCGGATTTACCAAACCCGGCTGAGTTTAACGCCCCAGCCCCGCTAAGCCCGGCCCAGCCAGGCCGGACTCACAGGTTTGCCGGCGCGCCGCAGCCGCCCGCGTCCCTCAGCGCCGCGCCGCACAGCCGCCGGCCCCCGACGCGCAGCCGTCCCCTCCACAGCGCTGCGGGAAAACGGGAGAAAAATCCCCAAAAACGTGAGCGGGGAAAAGGCGGTGGGGAAAATAAAAAAAATTCAGGGATCAAAGGAAAAATGGGTTTTTCTTACCTGGGGGTTGCTGCTGGGAGCTGGGGGGAAAAGAGATGGAAGTGAAATGTCGGGAGAGGAAAAGGGGAAGGGAGAGGGGAAAGGGGAAAAGGGGAAAAGGGGAAAGGGGAAAAAGGGGAAAAAAAGGGGAAAGGGGAAAAGGGGAAAAGCAGAAAGGGAAAATAGAAAAAGGGAAAAGGGGAAAAGGGAAAAGAGAAAAAATGGAAAAGGGAAAAAGGGGAAAGGGGAAAAAAGGGAAAAAAAGGGGAAAAGAGAAAAGGGGAAAGGGGAAAAAAGGGGGAAAAGGGAAAGGGGAAAAAATGGGAAAGGGGAAAAAGGGGAAAAGGGGAAAAGGGGAAAAGGGGAAAAGGGAAAAAGGGGAAAAGGGGAAAAGGGGAAAAGGGGAAAAGGGGAGGGGAAGAATTACGGTTTTGAGGATTCGGGGATTTGGGGTTTGGGGATTTGGAGATCTGAGTGTTTAAGGATTTGGGGTTTGGGGATTTGGGGATTTGAGGATTTGGGGATTTGGAGATTTCAGTGTTTGAGGATTTGGGTTTTGGGGATTCGGGGATTTGAGGATTTGGGGATTCAGGGATTTGTATTTTGGGTATTCAGGGGTTTGGGATTCGGGGATTTGGGGATTTGAGGATTTGGGGATTCAGGGATTTGTATTTTGGGGATTCAGGGGTTTGGGATTTGGGGATTTGAGGATTTGGGGATTCGAGGATTTGGGGGTTTGGGATTTGGGTGTTTGGGGATTTGGGGGTTTGGGGATTTGGGATTCAGGGATTTGAGGATTCAGGGATTTGGGGATTTGGGCTTTGGAGATTTGGAGTTGGAGGATTTGGGGATTGGGGATTTGAGGATTTGGGTTGTGGGGATTTGGGGTTTTGGGGATTTGAGAATTCGGAGATTTGTGGTTTTGGGGATTGAGCGATGTGGGGATTGAGGGACTTGAGGATTCAGGAATTCAGGGATTCAGGGATTTGGGGATCCTGGAATTTGGGGTTTGAGGATTTCAGGATTCAGGGATTTGGGTTTGGGAGATTTGGGATTCGTGGATTTGCTTACAGTCCGGGCCCAGCCAGCACGGGCATCTCCCCGAGTCCGCCGTCGTGACAGGCCAGGAAGATGTAGGGACAAACCTGCCGGGGACGCTGCGCCGCGCTGCCGCCGTTCACCTCGTACACGTAGTACTGGGAAACGGGAAAATAAATCCACGGGGTAAAACAAAACCTGACCCTGAACGGCGTTTAACTCATCCTCACACAAACTGACCCTGAACGGCGTTTGTACGGCCTGAAACTCATCCTCACAGAAACTGACCTGGGAACGGCGTTTGTACGGCCTGAAACTCATCCTCACACAAACTGACCCTGAGCGGCGTTTGTACAGCCTGAAACTCATCCTCACAAAAACTGACCTGGGAACGGCGTTTGTACAGCCTGAAACTCATCCTCACAAAAACTGACCCTGAACGGCGTTTGTACATCCTGAAACTCATCCTCACAAAAACTGACCCTGAACGGCGTTTGTACAGCCTGAAACTCATCCTCACAAAAACTGACCTGGGAACGGCGTTTGTACGGCCTGAAACTCATCCTCACAAAAACTGACCTGGGAACGGCGTTTGTACATCCTGAAACTCATCCTCACAAAAACTGACCCTGAACGGCGTTTGTACAGCCTGAAACTCATCCTCACAGAAACTGACCCTGAACGGCGTTTGTACGGCCTGAAACTCATCCTCTCACAAAAACTGACCTGGGAATGGCGTTTGTACAGCCTGAAACTCATCCTCACACAAACTGACCCTGAACGGCGTTTGTACAGCCTGAAACTCATCCTCACAAAAACTGACCTGGGAACGGCGTTTGTACAGCCTGAAACTCATCCGCACAAAAACTGACCCTGAACGGCGTTTGTACATCCTGAAACTCATCCTCACAAAAACTGACCCTGAACGGCGTTTGTACGGCCTGAAACTCATCCTCACAAAAACTGACCCTGAACGGCGTTTGTACAGCCTGAAACTCATCCTCACAGAAACTGACCCTGAACGGCGTTTGTACATCCTGAAACTCATCCTCACAAAAACTGACCTGGGAACGGCGTTTGTACATCCTGAAACTCATCCTCACAAAAACTGACCTGGGAACGGCGTTTGTACGGCCTGAAACTCATCCTCACAGAAACTGACCTGGGAACGGCGTTTGTACGGCCTGAAACTCATCCTCACAAAAACTGACCCTGAACAGCGTTTGTACGGCCTGAAACTCATCCTCACAAAAACTGACCTGGGAACGGCGTTTGTACAGCCTGAAACTCATCCTCACAAAAACTGACCTGGGAACGGCGTTTGTACAGACTGAAACTCATCCTGACACAAACTGACCTGGGAACGGCGTTTGTACAGCCTGAAACTCATCCGCACAAAAACTGACCCTGAACGGCGTTTGTACAGCCTGAAACTCATCCGCACAAAAACTGACCCTGAACGGCGTTTGTACAGCCCGAAACTCATCCTCACAGAAACTGACCCTGAACGGCGTTTGTACGGCCTGAAACTCATCCTCACAAAAACTGACCTGGGAACGGCGTTTGTACAGACTGAAACTCATCCTCACAGAAACTGACCCTGAACGGCGTTTGTACAGCCTGAAACTCATCCTCACCATGGGAAATCTGTCGTTGATGTGAATTTATTGATTTTCAAATTTAAGTATTTACGCGTTTTACAAATTTCTGGATTGAGAAATTTCCCGATTTGTGAATTCGTGAATTTACGCAGTTCCGAATCTATGAGTTTACACTTACAAATTCACAGATTGATGAATTTATGAATCTCCAAATTTATGAAGTTACGAGTTTGTGAATTCATGAACTGACGCGGTTTCGGATCCGCGAGTTTCCGAATTTGGGAATTTTCCGAGTTCCAAATCTCCGAATGTGTGAATTTACGGATTTATTAATTCATTTATGAATTTCTGAATTTGTGAATTTACGACGTTTTGAATTTACAAGTTTATGAATTTCCGAATTTGTGAATTTGACGAATTTATGAATTTTACGCATTTATGAATTCACGAATTTCCAAATTTACGAATTTCCAACTTTATGAAGTCACCAATTTCCAAATTTAAGAATTTTACGAATTTATGAATTTACGCATTTCCAAATTTATAAACTTCCAAATTTGTGAGGTTATGAATTTGTGAATTTCCGAATTTATTCATTTATGAATTCCCAAATTGGCGAATTAAAAAATTTGTGAATTTACGAGTTGATGAATTGATGGATTGATGAATTTATGAATTCTTGAATTTGTGAATTTATGAATTTATGAATCTGCAAATTTACAAATTCGGGAATTTCCAAATTCACAAATTTCTGAATGTGCCAATTCATGAATTTCCAAACTGACCGATTTATAGATTTCCAAATTCCTGAATTTATGAATTTCCGAATTCGTTAATTTCCGAATTTCCAAATGTATGAATTTCCGAATTTACGGATTTAAAAATTCATGAATTTCCAAATTGGTGGATTTCGGAATTGTCAAATTTACAAGTTCATGAATTTCCAAACTGGTGAAATGACGAATTTCCAAATTTGTGAATTTCCAAATTTATGAATTTATCAATTTAAGAATTTCCAAATTTGTGAATTTCTGAGTTTTTGAACGCACGAATTTGTGAATTTAGAAATTTATCAATTTACAAATTTGTGAATTTACGAGTTTTTGAATTTACGACGTTATGAATTTATGCATTTAAGAATTCGTGAATTTACCGGTCTATGAATTTACGAATTGATGAATTGATGAAATTAATTTAGGAATTTCCAAATTTAGGAATTTCCACGTCTCCAGATTTCCAAATTTAAGAATTTCCAGACTTAAGAATTTCCAAATTCGTGAATTCACGGATTTTGAAATCCATGAATTTCAGAATTTCCGAATTTACCGATTTCCAAATTCGTGAATTCACCAATTTCCAAATTCCCCAAACCCCAACTCCCAACCCAACCCGTTAATAACTAATTACCCCCCAATTAATTAACTGCCGCTAATTGTGGCACCTGGCCGCCGCCGCGCCGCGCCTCGTGGCAGTCGTAGCCGGGCGAGGGCCGCGGGAATCCGCCGCCGGAGCTCTCGGCCACCGCTCGCACTTTGCCCTGTGTCGGAAAAAACGGGAACATTCAGCCAAAAATGGGAAAAATCACAGCAAAAATGGGAAAATTCAGCCCAAAATGGGAAAATTCAGCCAAAAATGGGAAAATTCAGAGCAAAAAGGGGAAAATTCAGCCCAAAATGGGAAAATTCAGCCAAAAATGGGAAAAAATCAGAGCAAAAATGGGAAAATTCAGAGCAAAAATGGGAAAATTCAGAGCCAAAAATGGGAAAATTCAGCCAAAAATGGAAAATTCAGCCAAAAATGGGGAAATTCAGAGCAAAAAGGGGAAAAATCAGAGCAAAAATGGGAAAATTCAGCCAAAAATGGGAAAATTCAGCTCCAAAAATGGGAAAATTCAGAGCAAAAATGGGAAAATTCAGAGCAAAAATGAGAAAATTCAGCCAAAAATGGGAAAATTCAGAGCAAAAATGGGAAAATTCAGAGCAAAAAGGGGAAAATTCAGCCAAAAATGGGAAAATTCAGCCAAAAATGGGAAAATTCAGCCAAAAACGGGAAAATTCAGCCAAAAATGGGAAAATTCAGAGCAAAAATGGGAAAATTCAGAGCAAAATGGGAAAATTCAGAGCAAAAAGGGGAAAATTCAGCCCAAAATGGGAAAATTCAGCCAAAAATGGGAAAAATCAGCCAAAAATGGGAAAATTCGGAGCAAAAAGGGGAAAATTCTGAGCAAAATGGGAAAATTCAGAGCAAAAATGGGAAAATTCAGCTCAAAAAAGGGAAAATTCAGCTAAAAATGGGAAAATTCAGCGCAAAAATGGAAAAATTCAGAGCAAAAATGGGAAAATTCAGCCAAAAATTGGAAAATTCAGCCAAAAATGGGAAAATTCAGAGCAAAAAATGGGAAAATTCAGAGCCAAAAATGGGAAAATTCAGCCCAAAATGGGAAAATTCAGCCAAAAATGGGAAAAAATCAGCCAAAAATGGGAAAATTCGGAGCAAAAAGGGGAAAATTCTGAGCAAAAATGGGAAAATTCAGCCAAAAATGGGAAAATTCAGCCCAAAAATGGAAAATTCAGAGCAAAAATGGGAAAATTCAGCACAAAAAGGGGAAAGTTCAGCTCAAAAATGGGAAAATTCAGCCAAAAATGGGAAAATTCGGAGCAAAAATGGGAAAATTCAGCCAAAAATGGGAAAATTCAGCCAAAAATGGGAAAATTCAGAGCAAAAAGGGGAAAATTCAGAGCAAAAATGGGAAAATTCAACTCCAAAAGGGGAAAATTCAGAGCAAAAATGGGAAAATTCAGCCAAAAATGGGAAAATTCAGCCAAAAATGGGAAAATTCAGAGCAAAAAGGGGAAAATTCAGAGCAAAAAGGGGAAAATTCAGCCTAAAATGGGGAAAATTCAGCCAAAAACGGGAAAATTCAGAGCAAAAATGGGAAAATTCAGAGCAAAAATGGGAAAATTCAGAGCAAAAATGGGAAAATTCAGCCAAAAATGGGAAAATTCAGAGCAAAAAGGGGAAAATTCAGAGCAAAAATGGGA
Organism: Delichon dasypus; assembly: GCA_037837765.1. Classification (NCBI taxonomy): domain Eukaryota; kingdom Metazoa; phylum Chordata; class Aves; order Passeriformes; family Hirundinidae; genus Delichon; species Delichon dasypus. Next base: position 865,960 of record JBBAXF010000005.1, read on the forward strand.
AAATTCAGAGCAAAAAGGGGAAAATTCAGCCAAAAATGGGAAAATGGATTTATTTGGATTATTTTGATTTATTTGGATTTATTTGGATTTATTTTGAATTATTTGGATTATTTTGAATTATTTGGATTTATTTGGATTTATTTGGATTAATTTGGATTTATTAGGATTTATTTGGATTATTTTGATTTATTTGGATTATTTTGATTTATTTCGATTTATTGGGATTTATTTGGATTAATTTGGATTATTTGGATTTATTGGGATTTATTTGGATTTATTGGGATTTATTTGGATTGATTTGGATTATTTGGATTTATTGGGATTTATTTGGATTTATTTGGATTTATTGGGATTTATTTGGATTAATTTGGATTTATTTGGATTAATTTGGATTTATTGGGATTATTTGGATTTATTGGGATTATTTGGATTAATTTGGATTTATTTGGATTAATTTGGATTTATTTGGATTATTTGAATTTATATGGATTAATTTGGATTTATTTTGAATTATTTGGATTTATTTGGATTTATTTGGATTAATTTGGATTTATTTGGATTATTTTGATTTATTTTGATTTATTTGATTGATTTTTACCTTGATGAGTTTGCAGATGACGATGAAGTCGCCGCCCCGGCGCCACGGCCGCAGGAAATCCCAGAACTTGGAGACGAAAACGCCTGGGAAAGAGAGAAAATGGGAATTTCGGGGTCGGAGAGATCCAAAAAAAATCCAAAATTGGGGGGTAAAAGTTGAAATAATTCCCAAAAAAATGAGAAATATTCCTAAAAACTTTGATTTATTCCCAAAAAATTCAGATAAAAATTCTTGATATTCCCAGGAAATGAGAAATATTCACAGGAATTTTGAATTATTCCCCAAAAAAGTCAAATAAAAGTTGTTGATATTCCCAGGAAAATGAGAAAAATTCCCAAAAAATGAGAAATATTTTTTCCCCCAAAATTTCTGGGATGTTTTTCCCAAATTTTCAGGATTTTCCCCCAAATTTCTGGGGTTTTTTTCCTCAAATTTTTGAGATTTTTCCCCAAATTTTTGGGAATTTTTTTCCCGAATTTTTGGGAATTTTTTTCCCCAAATTTCTGAATTTTTTTCCAAATTTCTGTGATTTTTTTCCCAAATTTTCCCCCAAATTTTGGGGATTTTTTCCCCAAATTTCTGGAAATTTTTCCCCAGATTCCTGGATTTTTTTTCCCCCAAATTTCTGATTTTTTTTCCAAATTTCTGTGAATTTTTTCCCGAATTTTCCCCCAAATTTTTGGGATTTTTTCCCCAAATTCCTGTGAATTTTTCCCCAAATTCCTGGATTTTTTTCCCCAAATTTCTGATTTTTTCTTCCAAAATTTTTGGGATTTTTTTCCCCAAATTTTCGGGAATTTTTTTCCAAATTTCTCGTATTTTTTTCCCCAATTTTCTGATTTTTTCCCCAAATTTCTGGGAATTTTTTCCCAAATTTTCAGGATTTTCCCCCCAAATTTCTGGGTTTTTTTCTCAAATTTCTGGATTTTTTTTCCCCCAAATTTCTGAATTTTTTTCCAAATTTCTGGGAATTTTTTCCTGAATTTTCCCCCAAAATTTTGGGAATTTTACCCCAAATTTCTGATTTTTTTTTTCTCCAACATTTCTCTGAATTTTTCCCCAAATTTCTGGGATTTTTTTCCCAAATTCCAGATTTTTTTTTTCTCAAATTTCAGATTTTTTTCCCCAAATTTCTGATTTTTTCTTCCAAAATTTCTGGATTTTTTCCCCCAAATTCCTGGGAATTTTTTCCCCCAAATTTCTGAATTTTTTTCCAAATTTCTGTGATTTTTTTTCCCAAATTTTCCCCCAAATTTTGGGGATTTTTCCCCCAAATTCCTGGATTTTTTTCCCCCAAATTTCTGATTTTTTCTTCTAAAATTTCTGGAATTTTTTCCCCAAATTCCTGTGAATTTTTTCTCAAATTCCTGGGAATTTTCCCCCAAATTTCTGATTTTTTTTCCCCAATTTCTGGGAATTTTTTCCCAAATTTTCAGGATTTTCCCCCCAGATTTCAGATTTTTCTTTCTCAAATTTCTGGGGTTTATTTCTCAAATTTTTGGGATTTTTTCCCTCAATTTCTGGATTTTTTCCCCATTTTCTGATTTTTTTCCCCAAATTCCTGGGAATTTTTTCATTAAATTTCTGGGAATTTGTCCCCAAATTTCTGGGAACTTCTTCCCGAATTTTCCCCCAAATTTTGGGGATTTTTTTTCTCAAATTCCTGGGAATATTTCCCAAATTTTGGGAATTTTTTCATTAAATTTCTGTGAATTTTTCCCCAAATTCCTGGATTTTTTTTCCCCAAATTTCTGATTTTCCCCCCAAATCCCCGGATTTTCCCTGAATTCACCTTTGGCCGGGTCTCCGATGCCGCCCGGGGCGCCGCCGTTCACGCGCAGCCCGCGCTCGCAAACCTCCTTCGCCTTCACACAAAAACCACAAAAAATCGCTTTAGTCCCCACCCGGAGCCACAAAACAGCGAATTTCCAGGGGATTTTTGGATTTTTATAACATTAAAATTTAATTAAAATGGAATTTCCAGTGGATTTTTTTTATTTTCCCAAAATTAAATTAAATTTAAAGCGAATTTCCAGTGGATTCTTTGATTTTTATAACATTAAAATTTAATTAAAAGGGGATTTTCAGTGGATTCTTTGATTTTTATAACATTAAAATTTAATTAAAATGGAATTTTTGGACTCCCAGATTTTACCTAAATTAAATGAAATTAAATTAAAAGTGAATTTCCAGTGGATTTTTGGATTTTCCTGAAATTAAAATTCAATTAAAAGCGAATTTCCAGGGGATTCTCGGATTTTTATAAAATTAGAATTCAATTTAAAGGGATTTCCAGTGGAATTTTTCATTTTTATAACATTAAAATTTAATTAAAATGGAATTTCCAGTGGATTTTTGATTTTCCTGAAATTGAAATTAAATTTAAAGGGAATTTCCAGGGGATTCTTTGATTATTATAAAATTAAAATTCAATTAAAAGCAAATTTCCAGGGGAATTTTGGATTTTTACAACATTAAAATTCAATTAAAACGGGATTTTCAGTGGAATTTTTGATTTTTATAAAATTAAAATTCAATTAAAAGGGATTTTCTGTGGATTTTTGGATTTTTATAACATTAAAATTTAATTAAAATGGAATTTCCAGTGGATTCTCTGATTTTCACCAAATTAAAATTCAATTAAAAGGGAATTTTTGGACTCTCAGATTTTACCTAAATTAAATTAAATTAAATTAAATTAAATTAAAAGCGAATTTCCAGGGGATTTTTTTGATTTTTATAAACCCGCCCCTAAAATCCCTAAAATCCGATGTTTTCAGACCCCAAACCCTTCCGTGACCCCACAAACGTTAAAATCCGAATGAACCCGAAGGAAAATTCCATTTTTCCACTCAAATCCATCCCGAAAATCGGATTTTTTTAAGATCCTTCCCGACCCAAACCCATTCTGTGATCCCACAAACGTTAAAATCCGATTTAATCCAAAAAATTCCCAAAGAATTCCTGAAGAATTCCACTGGCACAAAGGAAAATCCCATTTTTCCCACTCAAATCCATCCCGAAAATCGGATTTTTTTAGAACCCAAACCCTTCCGTGACCCCACAAATGTTAAAATCCGATTAAACCCCAAGAATTCCCGAATCCCCGATGGACGAAATCCCGAATTTCCGCGTCACCTCGTCCTCTCTTCCCTCTCAAACCCGCCCCGAAAATCCCCAAAATCCGATGTTTTCAGATCCCAAACCCTTCCGTGATCCCAAAATTTTAAACCCTATTAAACCCCAAGAATTCCCGAATCCCTGCAGATGGAATCCCGAATTTTAAAATCCAATTTAATCCAAAGGAAAATCCCATTTTCCCACTCAAATCCATCCCGAAAATCGGATTTTTTTAGAACCCAAACCCTTCTGTGATCCCAAAATTTTAAAATCCGATTTAATCCAAAAAATTCCTAAAGAATTCCCAAAGAATTCCACTGGCACAAAGGAAAATCCCATTTTCCCACTCAAATCCATCCCGAAAATCGGATTTTTTTAAGATCCTTCCTGACCCGAACCAATTCCACGATCCCAAATTTTAAACCACATTAAACCCCAAGAATTCCCGAATCCCCGTGGATGGAATCCCGATTTTAAAATCCAATTTAATCCAAAGGAAAATCCCATTTTCCCACACAAATCCGCCCCTAAAATCCTAAAATCCGATGTTTTCAGATCCCAAACCCATTCTGTGATCCCACAAATGTTAAAATCCTATTAAACCCGAGGAATTCCCGAATCCCCACGGATCAAATCCCGAATTTCCGCGTCACGTCGTCCTCTCTTCCCACTCAAATCCATCCCTAAAATCCGATGTTTTCAGATCCCAAACCCTTCCGCGATCCCACAAACATTAAAACCCTATTAAACCCGAGGAATTCCCAAATCCCCGCGGACGGAATCCCGGATTTCCAGTCAGAATTCCCGAATCCCCGCGGCCGGAATCCCGGAATTTCCCGTCACCTCGTCCTCGGTGTCGAAGCGCAGGAAGGCGAACGTCTGGCGCAGCTCCTCCCGGCTGTATCCGGCCGCCGCCTTGGCTCGGGCGAACGCTCGGAGCTGGGGGGGAAAGGAAAACCCCAAAAAAACCCCAAATCCCAAATTGGGTCACCGGGGGAGCAGGAATTAGGGGAAAAGGGCGGGGAAGGGAAATGGGAACGGGGGAGATCCCGGAAAGATTCGGGGATTCGGGGAAGGAGGGGGACGGAGATTGGGGTTTGGGGTTTTGGGATTTGGGGTTTGGGATTTGGGGTTTGGGGTTTTGGGATCCTGAGCTCAGGGACAGCTGTTTCTAAATCCCAATCCCAATCCCATCAAAACCCCAAAATTCCCGGGATTCGGGGCTGACCTCGCTCAGGAACTGCTGCTTCCAAATCCCAATCCCAATCCCATAAAAACCCCAAAATTCCCGGGATTTGGGGCTGACCTCGCTCAGGAACTGCTGCTTCCAAATCCCAATCCCATAAAAACCCCAAAATTCCCGGGATTGGGGCTGACCTCGCTCCGGAACTGCTGCTTCCAAATCCCAATCCCATAAAAACCCCAAAATTCCCGGGATTGGGGCTGACCTCGCTCAGGAACTGCTGCTTCCAAATCCCAATCCCATAAAAACCCCAAAATTCCCGGGATTGGGGCTGACCTCGCTCAGGAACTGCTGCTTCCAAATCCCAATCCCAATCCCATAAAAACCCCAAAATTCCCGGGATCGGGGCTGACCTACCTCTGCTCCGGAACTGCTGCTTCTAAATCCCAATCCCATAAAAACCCCAAAATTCCCGGGATCGGGGCTGACCTCGCTCCGGAACTGCTGCTTCCAAATCCCAATCCCAATCCCATAAAAACCCCAAAATCCGGGATTCGGGGCTGACCTCGCTCAGGAACTGCTGCTTCCAAATCCCAATCCCATAAAAACCCCAAAATTCCCGGGATTCGGGGCTGACCTCGCTCCGGAACTGCTGCTTCCAAATCCAATCCCAATCCATAAAAACCCCCAAATTCCCGGGATTGGGCTGACCTCGCTCCGGAACTGCTGCTTCCAAATCCCAATCCCATAAAAACCCCAAAATTCCCGGGATTCGGGGCTGACCTCGCTCAGGAACTGCTGCTTCCAAATCCCAATCCATAAAAACCCCAAAATTCCCGGGATCGGGGCTGACCTCGCTCCGGAACTGCTGCTTCCAAATCCCAATCCCATAAAAACCCCAAAATTCCCGGGATTGGGGCTGACCTCGCTCCGGAACTGCTGCTTCCAAATCCCAATCCATAAAAACCCCAAAATTCCCGGGATTCGGGGCTGACCTCGCTCAGGAACTGCTGCTTCCAAATCCCAATCCCATAAAAACCCCAAAATTCCCGGGATTGGGGCTGACCTCGCTCCGGAACTGCTGCTTCCAAATCCAATCCCATAAAAACCCCAAAATTCCCGGGATTGGGGCTGACCTCGCTCCGGAACTGCTGCTTCCAAATCCCAATCCCATAAAAACCCCAAAATTCCCGGGATTGGGGCTGACCTCGCTCCGGAACTGCTGCTTCCAAATCCCAATCCCATAAAAACCCCAAAATTCCCGGGATTGGGGCTGACCTCGCTCTGGAACTGCTGCTTCCAAATCCCAATCCCATAAAAACCCCAAAATTCCCGGGGTTGGGGCTGACCTCGCTCCGGAACTGCTGCTTCCAAATCCCAATCCCATAAAAACCCCAAAATTCCCGGGATTGGGGCTGACCTCGCTCAGGAACTGCTGCTTCCAAATCCCAATCCCATAAAAACCCCAAAATTCCCGGGATTGGGGCTGACCTCGCTCAGGAACTGCTGCTTCCAAATCCCAATCCCAATCCCATAAAAACCCCAAAATTCCCGGGATTGGGGCTGACCTCGCTCAGGAACTGCTGCTTCCAAATCCCAATCCCAATCCCATAAAAACCCCAAAATTCCCGGGATTGGGGCTGACCTCGCTCCGGAACTGCTGCTTCCAAATCCCAATCCCATAAAAACCCCAAAATTCCCGGGATTGGGGCTGACCTCGCTCCGGAACTGCTGCTTCCAAATCCCAATCCCATAAAAACCCCAAAATTCCCGGGATTCGGGGCTGACCTCGCTCAGGAACTGCTGCTTCCAAATCCCAATCCCATAAAAACCCCAAAATTCCCGGGATCGGGGCTGACCTCGCTCCGGAACTGCTGCTTCCCAATCCCAATCCCATAAAAACCCCAAAATTCCCGGGATTGGGGCTGACCTCGCTCCGGAACTGCTGCTTCCAAATCCCAATCCCATAAAAACCCCAAAATTCCCGGGATCGGGGCTGACCTCGCTCAGGAACTGCTGCTTCCAAATCCAAATCCCAATCCCATAAAAACCCCAAAATTCCCGGGATTGGGGCTGACCTCGCTCCGGAACTGCTGCTTCCAAATCCCAATCCCATAAAAAACCCCAAAATTCCCGGGATTGGAGCTGACCTCGCTCAGGAACTGCTGCTTCCAAATCCCAATCCCATAAAAACCCCAAAATTCCCGGGATTGGGGCTGACCTCGCTCCGGAACTGCTGCTTCCAAATCCCAATCCCATAAAAACCCCAAAATTCCCGGGATTGGAGCTGACCTCGCTCAGGAACTGCTGCTTCCAAATCCCAATCCCATAAAAACCCCAAAATTCCCGGATTCGGGGCTGACCTCGCTCCGGAACTGCTGCTTCCAAATCCCAATCCCATAAAAACCCCAAAATTCCCGGGATTGGGCTGACCTCACTCAGGAACTGCTGCTTCCAAATCCCAATCCCATAAAAACCCCAAAATTCCCGGGATCGGGGCTGACCTCGCTCAGGAACTGCTGCTTCCAAATCCCAATCCCATAAAAACCCCAAAATTCCCGGGATTGGGGCTGACCTCGCTCAGGAACTGCTGCTTCCAAATCCCAATCCCATAAAAACCCCAAAATTCCCGGGATTGGGGCTGACCTCGCTCCGGAACTGCTGCTTCTAAATCCCAATCCCATAAAAACCCCAAAATTCCCGGATTGGGGCTGACCTCGCTCCGGAACTGCTGCTTCTAAATCCCAATCCCATAAAAACCCCAAAATTCCCGGGATTGGGGCTGACCTCGCTCAGGAACTGCTGCTTCCAAATCCCAATCCCATCAAAACCCCAAAATTCCCGGGATTCGGGGCTGACCTCGCTCAGGAACTGCTGCTTCCAAATCCCAATCCCATAAAAACCCCCAAATTCCCGGGATTTGGGGCTGACCTCGCTCCGGATCTGCTGCTTCCAAATCCCAATCCCATAAAAACCCCAAAATTCCCGGGATCGGGGCTGACCTCGCTCCGGAACTGCTGCTTCCCAAATCCCAATCCCATAAAAACCCCAAAATTCCCGGGATTGGGGCTGACCTCGCTCCGGAACTGCTGCTTCCAAATCCCAATCCCATAAAAACCCCAAAATTCCCGGGATCGGGGCTGACCTCGCTCAGGAACTGCTGCTTCCAAATCCCAATCCCAATCCATAAAAACCCCAAAATTCCCGGGATTGGGGCTGACCTCGCTCCGGAACTGCTGCTTCCAAATCCCAATCCCATAAAAACCCCAAAATTCCCGGGATTGGGGCTGACCTCGCTCCGGAACTGCTGCTTCCAAATCCCAATCCCATAAAAACCCCAAAATTCCCGGGATTGGGGCTGACCTCGCTCCGGAACTGCTGCTTCCAAATCCCAATCCCAATCCCATAAAAACCCCCAAATTCCCGGGATTGGGGCTGACCTCGCTCAGGAACTGCTGCTTCCAAATCCCAATCCCATAAAAACCCCAAAATTCCCGGGATCGGGGCTGACCTCGCTCCGGAACTGCTGCTTCCAAATCCCAATCCCAATCCCATAAAAACCCCAAAATTCCCGGGATTGGGGCTGACCTCGCTCAGGAACTGCTGCTTCCAAATCCCAATCCCATAAAAACCCCAAAATTCCCGGGATTGGGGCTGACCTCGCTCAGGAACTGCTGCTTCCAAATCCCAATCCCATAAAAACCCCAAAATTCCCGGGATTCGGGGCTGACCTCGCTCCGGAACTGCTGCTTCCAAATCCCAATCCCATAAAAACCCCAAAATTCCCGGGATTGGGGCTGACCTCGCTCCGGAACTGCTGCTTCCAAATCCCAATCCCATAAAAACCCCAAAATTCCCGGGATTGGGGCTGACCTCGCTCCGGAACTGCTGCTTCCCAATCCCAATCCCATAAAAACCCCAAAATTCCCGGGATTCGGGGCTGACCTCGCTCAGGAACTGCTGCTTCCAAATCCCAATCCCAATCCCATAAAAACCCCAAAATTCCCGGGATTCGGGGCTGACCTCGCTCCGGAACTGCTGCTTCCAAATCCCAATCCCAATCCCATAAAAACCCCAAAATTCCCGGGATTGGGGCTGACCTCGCTCCGGAACTGCTGCTTCCAAATCCCAATCCCATAAAAACCACAAAATTCCCGGGATTCGGGCTGACCTCGCTCCGGAACTGCTGCTTCCAAATCCCAATCCCAATCCCATAAAAACCCCAAAATTCCTGGGATTGGGGCTGACCTCGCTCCGGAACTGCTGCTTCCAAATCCCAATCCCATAAAAACCCCAAAATTCCCGGGATCGGGGCTGACCTCGCTCCGGAACTGCTGCTTCCAAATCCCAATCCCAATCCCATAAAAACCCCCAAATTCCCGGGATTGGGGCTGACCTCGCTCAGGAACTGCTGCTTCCAAATCCCAATCCCAATCCCATAAAAACCCCAAAATTCCCGGGATCGGGGCTGACCTCGCTCAGGAACTGCTGCTTCCAAATCCCAATCCCATAAAAACCCCAAAATTCCCGGGATCGGGGCTGACCTCGCTCAGGAACTGCTGCTTCGAAATCCCAATCCCATAAAAACCCCAAAATTCCCGGGATCGGGGCTGACCTCGCTCCGGAACTGCTGCTTCCAAATCCCAATCCCATAAAAACCCCAAAATTCCCGGGATTGGGGCTGACCTCGCCCCGGAACTGCTGCTTCCAAATCCCAATCCCATAAAAACCCCAAAATTCCCGGGATTGGGGCTGACCTCGCCCCGGAACTGCTGCTTCCAAATCCCAATCCCATAAAAACCCCAAAATTCCCGGGATTCGGGGCTGACCTCGCTCAGGAACTGCTGCTTCCAAATCCCAATCCCATAAAAACCCCAAAATTCCCGGGATCGGGGCTGACCTCGCTCAGGAACTGCTGCTTCCAAATCCCAATCCCAATCCCATAAAAACCCCCAAATTCCCGGGATTCGGGGCTGACCTCGCTCCGGAACTGCTGCTTCCAAATCCCAATCCCAATCCCATAAAAACCCCAAAATTCCCGGGATTGGGGCTGACCTCGCTCCGGAACTGCTGCTTCCAAATCCCAATCCCAATCCCATAAAAACCCCAAAATTCCCGGGATTCGGGGCTGACCTCGCTCCGGAACTGCTGCTTCCAAATCCCAATCCCATAAAAACCCCAAAATTCCCGGGATTCGGGGCTGACCTCGCTCCGGAACTGCTGCTTCCAAATCCCAATCCCATAAAAACCCCAAAATTCCCGGGACTGGGGCTGACCTCGCTCAGGAACTGCTGCTTCCAAATCCCAATCCCATAAAAACCCCAAAATTCCCGGGATTCGGGGCTGACCTCGATCAGGAACTGCTGCTTCCAAATCCCAATCCCATAAAATCCCATAAAAACCCCCAAATTCCCGGGATTGGGGCTGACCTCGCTCCAGAACTGCTGCTTCCAAATCCCAATCCCATAAAAACCCCAAAATTCCCGGGATTGGGGCTGACCTCGCTCCAGAACTGCTGCTTCCAAATCCCAATCCCATAAAAACCCCAAAATTCCCGGGATCGGGGCTGACCTCGCTCAGGAACTGCTGCTTCCAAATCCCAATCCCATAAAAATCCCAAAATTCCCGGGATTGGGGCTGACCTCGCTCAGGAACTGCTGCTTCCAAATCCCAATCCCATAAAAACCCCAAAATTCCCGGGATCGGGGCTGACCTCGCTCAGGAACTGCTGCTTCCAAATCCCAATCCCATAAAAACCCCAAAATTCCCGGGATTGGGGCTGACCTCGCTCCGGAACTGCTGCTCCGAAATCCCAATCCCATAAAAACCCCAAATTCCCGGGATCGGGGCTGACCTCGCTCAGGAACTGCTGCTTCCAAATCCCAATCCCATAAAAACCCCAAAATTCCCAGGATTCGGGGCTGACCTCGCTCAGGAACTGCTGCTTCCAAATCCCAATCCCAATCCCATAAAAACCCCAAAATTCCCGGGATCGGGGCTGACCTCGCTCAGGAACTGCTGCTTCCAAATCCCAATCCCATAAAAACCCCAAAATTCCCGGGATTGGGGGCTGACCTCGCTCAGGAACTGCTGCTTCCAAATCCCAATCCCATAAAAACCCCAAAATTCCCGGGATTGGGGGCTGACCTCGCTCCGGAACTGCTGCTTCCAAATCCCAATCCCATAAAAACCCCAAAATTCCCGGGATCGGGGCTGACCTCGCTCCGGAACTGCTGCTTCCAAATCCCAATCCCAATCCCATAAAAACCCCAAAATTCCCGGGATTGGGGGCTGACCTCGCTCAGGAACTGCTGCTTCCAAATCCCAATCCCATAAAAACCCCAAAATTCCCGGGATTGGGGCTGACCTCGCTCAGGAACTGCTGCTTCCAAATCCCAATCCCAATCCCATAAAAACCCCAAAATTCCCAGGATTGGGGCTGACCTCGCTCCGGAACTGCTGCTTCCAAATCCCAATCCCATAAAAACCCCAAAATTCCCGGGATTGGGGCTGACCTCGCTCCGGAACTGCTGCTTCCAAATCCCAATCCCATAAAAACCCCAAAATTCCCAGGATTCGGGGCTGACCTCGCTCAGGAACTGCTGCTTCCAAATCCCAATCCCATAAAAACCCCAAAATTCCCGGGATTGGGGCTGACCTCGCTCAGGAACTGCTGCTTCCAAATCCCAATCCCATAAAAACCCCCAAAATTCCCGGGATTGGGGCTGACCTCGCTCCGGAACTGCTGCTTCCAAATCCCAATCCCATAAAAACCCCAAAATTCCCAGGATTCGGGGCTGACCTCGCTCAGGAACTGCTGCTTCCCAATCCCAATCCCATAAAAACCCCAAAATTCCCGGGATTGGGGCTGACCTCGCTCAGGAACTGCTGCTTCCAAATCCCAATCCCATAAAAACCCCAAAATTCCCGGGATTCGGGGCTGACCTCGCTCAGGAACTGCTGCTTCCAAATCCCAATCCCATAAAAACCCCAAAATTCCCGGGATCGGGGCTGACCTCGCTCCGGAACTGCTGCTTCCAAATCCCAATCCCATAAAAACCCCCAAAATTCCCGGGATTCGGGGCTGACCTCGCTCAGGAACTGCTGCTTCCAAATCCCAATCCCAATCCCATAAAAACCCCAAAATTCCCGGGATCGGGGCTGACCTCGCTCCGGAACTGCTGCTTCCAAATCCCAATCCCAATCCCATAAAAACCCCAAAATTCCCGGGATTGGGGCTGACCTCGCTCCGGAACTGCTGCTTCCAAATCCCAATCCCATAAAAACCCCAAAATTCCCGGGATTCGGGGCTGACCTCGCGCAGGAACTGCTGCTTCCAAATCCCAATCCCATAAAATCCCATAAAAACCCCAAAATTCCCGGGATTCGTGCTGACCTCGCTCCGGAAGCGCCGTTTCTCCACCAGCTCGGCGCGGGTGACGCGCAGCCGCCGCCGGGAGCCGCGATCCCGCGCGGAGCCGCGCAGCACCGACACCGCGCGCCGCAGCACCGAGGGGACCGGAGCCGCGTCCCGGGGAAAAGCTGAGGGGGGAAAAGAAAAAAAAACGGGAAAAATGAGAATGTTCCGGATGGGAGAGGGGGTTGGGAAAGAGGGAGGGGAGATGCTTGAGTTCCAGGGGAAAAAAAAAGGGGAAAAAATGGGAAAAAATGGGAAAAATGGGAATATTCCAACCTGGAGAGGGATTTGGGAACAGGGAGGGGAGATGCTTGAGATCCAGGGGAAAAAAAACGGGAAAAAATGGGAGAAATGGGAATATTCCAGTTGGGAGAGGGATTTGGGAACAGGGAGGGGAGATCCTTGAGATCCAGGGGGAAAAAATTGGGAAAAAAACAGGAAAAATGAGAATATTCCAGTTGGGAGAGGGGATTTGGGAAGAGGGAGCTCAGATCCTCAAGTTCCAGGGAAAATATTTTCCCAAATCTTGGAAGATCCCAGGGAAAGAGCAGAAAGTGAAAGTGAAAGTGAGAAAATTTGGGAATGGGAAACTGGGAATGGGACCTGGGAATGGGAAACTGGGAATGGGAAACTGGGAATGGGAACTGGGAATGGGAAATGGGAATGGGAAATGGGAACTGGGAATGGGAAACTGGGAATGGGAACTGGGAATGGGAAATGGGAATGGGAAACTGGGAATGGGAACTGGGAATGGGAAATGGGAACTGGGAATGGGAAACTGGGAATGGGAACTGGGAATGGGAAATGGGAATGGGAAATTTGGGAATGGGGAAACTGGGAATGGGAAATTGGGAATGGGAACTGGGAACGGGAAACTGGGAAATGGGAAATGGGAATGGGAAATGGGAAATTTGGGAATGGGAAATTTGGGAATGGGAAATTGGGAATGGGAAATGGGAATGGGAACTGGGAATGGGAAACTGGGAATGGGAAACTGGGAACTGGGAAATGGGAATGGGAACTGGGAATGGGAAATTGGGAATGGGAACTGGGAATGGGAAATGGGAATGGGAACTGGGAATGGGAAACTGGGAATGGGAACTGGGAATGGGAAATGGGAATGGGAAACTGGGAATGGGAAATGGGAATGGGAAATGGGAATGGGAAATGGGAATGGGAAACGGAATGTGGAGATTTGAAAAGTGGGAATGTGGGGATTTGAAAAGTGGGAACGTGGGAATGAAGAGATTTTAAAAGCAGGAATGTGGGAACGAAGGGAATTTGAGAAGTGATCCGAGCTCACGGCAAACTCCGAATCCCGTTGGATGGGCCGGGGAATTTTAGGGAATTTCATCATTTTACTCAAAGGAAGAGGTTTAAAAAAAAAACCCAAAAAACCCCAAACAAATCAACTTTGCGTCGCCACGAACCGCAGCAACTCCGGCTGCTCCCGAACTCCCGCCTGGAAAAATCCGGAAAAACGACGGAGCCTCTCCAAAAATACTGGGATTAAAAAAAAAAACCCCAAAAAACTTCCTTGGGATCTTCAGGCTGGGCGAGAAATTGGAATTTTCTCCGTCCCAGCGCGACGGAAAAAAATCTCCTCGGGGTGGGAATCTCCGGCTAAAAACTTTTCCAGGGATTTTCCGCCCTCCTTCCGGCTGCTCACGGAATTCAAAATCCGTAAAAAACCCCAGCTCCTGCTGCCTTTTCTCTCCCGGGGATTTTCATCCCCAAATCCCGATTTTTGTCGCCTCGCCCTGGGTTCGCTCGGGTTTATCCCAAGTCACCGGGCAACGACGAAAAAAAAAAAAATCAACGTTTTTTGCGTAAAATCGGCCGCCTCAGCGATTTTTCCACTTTCAGCGGTGTTAGGCGGAAAAATTCCCTTTGGGAAAAAGGGGAAAAAAAAAAAACCCCCGCAACAAATCCCTCCAAAATTCCCTACGGATCCTCCGCCTGGGGAAACCGCAGCCTGAAAATCCCCGATTAAAAAAAAACGAGCAAAGCCGAAGATTCCCTCGGAATCAGCGGATGAAAAACCCACCCCAGACCGGGCAGAAATCAGAATTTATCCCTAAAAAAAAACAAATCGACGTTTTCACTCTCTGATCTCCGAGGGATCCCAAGCGAGGACAAGGAATCGGTCGCTTCGGGAAGCGCCAGCTCCGAGCTGGGGTTTTAGGGAATATTCAGGGATGTTCAGGAATATTTTCGAGCCGGGCTCTGCTGTCGCCAGAACTCCTCAGGTTACTGAGAGGAACGGCGAAAAGAAACGAAGCGAATGAAACGCACAAAGCCAAATCTGTGAGCCGCGCCAGGCGATCGACTGCAATTAATCACGGCTCTTATCGGAGGAGATAAAACTTGCGGAAACGCTCCGATAAGGGATTTTTATTTCTTTTTTTTTTTTTTAATTTGGGGGAAAACAACGATTCCCGGTGAAATGAGCCAAGAGGACTCCGATCCGAAATTCCCCCGTGGAGCAGAGCGGTGATTTCCAGAGCGGGGCCGTGGCGAAACTCCGGGCTCAAAAAAACCCCAAAATCTCCGTTTTTATCCCCGGCTCGGGGTAAATTCATCGGTTTGACGCTCTGACCGGAGCAGCCCACCCAAAAAAAGCCTGCATCACACAAAACTATTTAAATATATATATATAAATCTCGGGTTTTGTGGGGTAAGGACTGCGATTGACAATTCTTTCCGTCCCTTGGATTATTCCCCTTTAAGCTCCGCTCCAACCCGGACCTTCGTGGGATGATTTGAGGACAAAAGTGGGATTGGAGTTGTGCAAGAGCGCATCGCTAATGCGTTTTCCTCCCCTTTTTAAGGCCAAATTTCAGCCCTGCAGCTGCTCCAAAATGGAACCAAGAGGCTTCCGAACCCCTCCGGGAAGGGTTTCATCCCCAAATCCCGCTCCTGAAAAGCACCTGAAGGCTCCTCAGAGCCAAAAAAACAACAACAACAAAAAAAAGCGCCGCGATTTTCCCGGCTGCCGGGGTTTGGAAAAGCCAACGTGGCCCCGGAGAGGCGGAAAATTCCAAAGCCAGGAGGTTCCTCCGCGTTCCGGGGCTCCCATCGGCCTCGCCCCGGCCGCCTCGGGGCGGAGAAGCGCGGGATCGCCCCTGCCTCCCCAAGGAAAGGCGGCGTGGAGCCGGGAGCCCCTCTCGGATCCAAGGAAAAGCAGCATGGAGCCGGGAAATCGCCTTTTATCCCAAGGACGGAGCGGTAACCCTTGGATTCCCGGCGAAGGGGTGGATGCATGGATGGATGGAGTCATCCCCACGCCTCGCCCACACTTCTCCCAGGGTAAGGCGGGATGGAGCAGGGAAGCCTCGTTCTCCTGAAGGAAAAGCGGGATGGAGCCCCTCTCCAAAGCAAAAGCGGCACGGAGCCTGTGATCCCCGCCCCAACGCCCCGGGGAAAAGCTGGATGAATCCCCTCGCCTTCCCCCTGCCTCAAGGAAAAGCCGGGATGGAGCCGGTAACCACCGCCCGAGCGGCGGGGAAAGGCGCGATGGAGCCTCCTTCTCCCCCCCCGGCCGCGCTCACCCGTGCCCGGCTCTCCGCTCTCTCCGCTCTCCTCCCCGCTCTCCTCTCCGCTCTCCCCTCGCCGCCTCTCGCCCATGGCCGGGGCTCGCTCGGAGCCGCCCTCAGGCCGCCCTCAGGGCCGCCCCGCCCGGCCCCCGGCGCGGCCCCGCTCCCCGGGCCGGCGGCGTGAGGCGCTGCGGGGCGGCCGCCGCCATCCGCCGGCCTCAGGAAGTGGAAGGGACGGAGCGGGCGGGGAGGAGGAGGAGGAGGAGGAGGAAAGGAAGGAGGGGACGAGGGGCGGGGAGCGGCGGGGGAAAAAAACAGAAAGTGAAAACTGAACCGGAAAGAGAGGCGAGGGGGCGGCCCGCGCGTCTTCCTCTTCCCGCGGTCACCGGCGGCCTTGGAGGCCCGAGGCCGGGTTTTCGTCTTTCCCGTCCGTGATAAACGCCGATCACTTGTTTTAAAATTTTTAAAAGTTTCATAGAAAATAAAACGGTTATAAAAATAGGATTAGAGTTAAAAAATTGAACAGTTTTAGAGTTCAATAAAAACAAAGTTACGGACGTCTGGGTGCCTCTCCCGAGCCACAAGCTCTGGAGAAGGACCCCGGTTAACAAAGGATTATCTCTTAAAAACAATAGCCTGTTGAATATTCATACAATTCATACATGTGAAAAGTGCATATTATACGGCTCTACGCAAGATATTTATGTGTTGTGTTAATTGTTAATGTTGTATTAATATTTTGATAGCACGGTAAATGTCGTTTCGTAGTTAAAATGTAGTTTTTCGGTACCAACCACAGGAAGATGTAAATCTTTCAAAGAAAAAAAATAATTTACTACTTTCTTATCAGAAGAGACCAGCTCCTCCTGCCTCGCTCGGCCTGGTGGACGCCGTAGAGATGAAAGGAAAAAAGTGATACTAACCAGAAACAATTCTTAGTTAGAATGGAATTTATGCATCATGTGTAAATTATATGAATATTCAACAGGCTATTGTTTTTAAGGGATAATCCTTTGTTAACAGGGGTCCTTCTCCAGAGCTTGTGGCTCGGGAGAGGCACCCAGACGTCTGTGACTTTGTTTTTATTGCCTTGTATTGTCCTGACTCTAAAACTGCTCAATTTTTTTACCCTAATTCTATTTTTACAACCATCTTATTTACTATTAAACTTTTAAAATTTTAAAACAAGTGATTGGCGTTTATCACAATACATGATGCATAAATTCTATTCTAACTAAGAATTGTTTCTGGTCAGTGTCACTTTTTTCCTTTCATCTCTGCGGCGTCCACCAGGCCGAGCGAAGCATTAGGAGTTGGTCTCTTCTAAGGAAGTAGTAAATTCTTTCTTCTTTGAAAGATTTACACCTTCCTGTGGTTGGTACCGAAAAACTACATTTTAGCTACGAAACCACATTTACCGTGCTATCAAAATACTAATACCACATGAACAATTAACACAACCGTATAATAGAGCCGTATAATATGCGCTTTTCACGCCGTCCCGTGCTCTCCTCGTGAGTTCCTGGCTGGGCCGTCGCTGTTTGTCCTCGATCTTGCCTCGATCTCCTCCTCCGTCACCTCGGCCCCTCCGTGCCTGATTCCAGCTTTTCCCTTCGCTCGTCCCCTCGCGTTTTTTGGGAGAGATTCCCTTTCCCTCCTCCGTGCTTCCCCCTCGCCGCTTTCCGCCGCTTCCCTCAGTATGTGAAAAATGCCAATCGCTCGTTTTAAAAGCCGGGAGGTTTAATGGCGAGTAAAATGGTTATAAAAATTAGAGTTGGAGTAATAAAAAAATGGAGCGGTTAGGGTTGGGGCATAAATAAAAACATAGTTACAGAGGTGTGGGTGCCTTTCCGAGCAAAAAGCTCTGAAAAAGGACACTGATAACAGAGATTTAATTCCTAAAAGCAGTAAATAACCTGTTAAATATTCACACATCTCATACATGGTGCATAAATTCCATTCCAACAAAGAATTCTCTCTGCTCAGTGTCACTTTTTTCCTACGGCATCTTCAGCGCTGAGCGAGGCAGGAGAAGTTCTTCTCTTCTGATAAGGGAGCAATAAATTCTTTTTCTCTGAAAGATTCACGTTTTCCTGTGGCTGGTGTATCAAAAACTACATTTTAACCACGAGACTCCATTCACCGTGCTATCAAAACATGAACACAACATTACTGATCAATACAACATAATACAGACAGTAAATACCTTGCGTGGGGCCGTGTAATAATGCACTTTTCACATTAAAGAACCCACTGAACACAGGAAAGTGTAAATTCTACCGAGGATTCGTTTGTCACGAATGCATTGAAAAGGCAGAAAGGTCAGGATGAGGAAGACTCCTCTTCCTCCCTCATTTCTGTGACCCCTCCCCAGAAGAGACCCCCGACTCATTTTAGGAGACAAACTACGCGTGCTTAATTGCCTTTTTGCCAATTAGCGTAGGAAGCGGGGAATGGGAGGTGACCGGGGTATGAATATTTGTATTTGGGGTATTCAACACTTTTGGAAATCAAAGGCTTTGTAATTAATCACCTGTGAATTTCACAGTGTGAATTAGGGATATATCCCGTGTGCTGCCTCACCATAATAAACACACACAGTCTAACTTTAAACTGTTAGAGAGTTTTGTACATCACAGCTGGGTATTGATACTGGATCAATACTCGTATTTGTACACTTTTGTAAATCAAAGGCTTTGTAATTAATTACCTGTGAATTTCACAGTGAGAATTAGGGTGTAATCCCGTGTGCTGCCCGGCCGTAATAAACACACACAATCTAACTTTAAACTGTTAGAGAGTTTTGTACATCACAGCTGGGTATTGATACTGGATCAATACTCGTATTTGTACGCTTATATAAATAAAAGACTTTGTAATTAATTACCTGTGAATTTTGTAGTGTGTATTAGGGTGTGATCCCATGTGCTGCCCGGCCGTAATAAACATAAACTCTCTAACTTTAAACTGTTAAACCGGCACAGTTCGGTATCGATACTGGATCAATACTCGTATTTGTACACTTGTGTAAATCAAAGCTTTGTAATTAATTACCTGTGAATTTCGCGGTGTGAATCAGGGAAATATCCCGTGTGCTGCCTCGCTGTAACATGCACACACAGTCTAAACTTTAAACTGTTAGAGAGTTTTGTACATCACAGTTGGGGATCGATACTGGATCAATACTCGTATTTCTACACTTTTAAAATCAAAGCTTTGTAATTAATTACCTGTGAATTTCACAGTGTGTATTAAGGAGCGATCCCATGTGCTGCCCGGCTATAACAAACACACACAGTCTAACTTTAAACTGTTGGAGAGTTTTGTACATCACAGTTGGATATCAATACTGGATCAATTCCCACACTTCTACACTTTTTAAAATCAAAGCTTTGTAATTAATTACCTGTGAATTTCGCAGTGTGAATTAGGGAGCGATCCCGTGTGCTGCCCAGCCGTGATATCTCTAACTTTAAACTGTTGAACCGTCACAGTTGTGTATCGATACTGGATCAATACCCACACTTATACACTTTTTTAAATAAAAGGCTTTGTAATTAATTACCTGTGAATTTCGCAGTGTGAATTAGGGATATATCCCGTGTGCTGCCTCACCATAATAAACACACACAGTCTAACTTTAAACTGTGAGAGAGTTTTGTACATCACAGTTGGGGATCAATACTGGATCAATACTCATATTTGTACACTTGTGTAAATCAAAGCTTTGTAATTAATTACCTGTGAATTTCGCAGTGTGAATTAGGGAGCGATCCCGTGTGCTGCCCGGCCATGATATCTCTAACTTTAAACTGTTAAACCGGCACAGTTGGGTATCGATACTGGATCAATACTCATATTTATAGACTTTTTAAAATCCAAGCTTTGTAATTAATTACCTGTGAATTTCGCAGCGTGTATTAGGGAGTGATCCCGTGTGCTGCCCAGCTGTAATAAACACACACGGTCTAACTTTAAACTGTTGGAGAGTTTTGTACATCACAGTTGGATATCGATACTGGACCAATACTTGTATTTGTACACTTGTGTAAATCAAAGGCTTTGTAATTAATTACCTGTGAATTTCGCAGTGTGTATTAGAGAAATATCCCGTGTGCTGCCTCACTGTAATAAACACACACGGTCTAACTTTAAACTGTTAGAGAGTTTTGTACATCACAGTTGGGGATCAATACTGGATCAATACCCTCATTTCTTTAACAATGAGTCACCATAACCCCATTTCCTCACCCCTCACGCCATTCCTCGAGCCCTTTCCCTCCCCTCACACCTTTCCCCTCACTATTTTATCTCAATCCCCTTCCTGATCCCCTCCGTGCTTCAGCTCTTCCCACGGCTCCCCGAGGACAAACCCGCTGATGATTCCGGGTGCTGCAGAAAAACCGGATCATTCAGCTTCGATTTTTTCGGCTTAAACGTCCGTTTCCGTGTGTGTGCGTGTGCGTGCGTGTGAGGGACTTTGGGGGAATCCCGATCCATGGGGGACGTCGGGAACAGGGATGGGGGTGAGGATTGAGGCGCCGAGGTGAGGGATAAAATAATGGGGTGAGGAGATGAGGGAAGGGGCAGGATGGGTAAAGAAATACGGAGGGAAGGAGCTGAGGGAATGAGGGTGAGTGACACAGAAATGGGGCGAGGAGATGAGGGAAGGGGCAGAATGGATAAAGAAATATGGAGGGAAGGAGCTGAGGGAAAGCCAAAATGAAAAGCTGAGGAAAAACACTGGGCCAGAAGAGATAAAACATGGTGGGGGAAGGCCCTGAGGAAGGAGCTGAGGGAAGAGCCAAGATGAGAAACTGAGGAAAAACATGGAGGGGCAAGGACTGAGGTGAAAGAAGGAGATTAAGGAATGATGTGAGGGGTGAGGGAAAGAAGGAATGAGAAGGGGACTGAGGGAAGATCCAAAATGAGAAACAGGAAAAACACTGGGCCAGAAGAGATGAAACATGGTGGGGGAAGGCCCTGAGGAAGGAGCTGAGGGAAGAGCCAAGATGAGATGCTGAAGAAAAACATGGAGGGACAAGGACTGAGGTGAAAGAAGGAGATTAAGGAATGATGTGAGGGAAAGAACGAAAGAAGGGAAAGGGAACTGAGGGAGGATCCAAAAGGAGAAACTGAGGAAAGATTCCGGGCCAGAAGAGATGAAAAATGATGGGGAAAAGCCCTGAGGGAAGGAGCTGAGGGAAGAGCCGAAATGAGAAACTGAGGAAAAACATGGAGGGACAAGGACTGAGGTGAAAGAAGGAGATTAAGGAATGATGTGAGGGGTGAGGGAAAGAAGGAATGAGAAGGGGACTGAGGGAAGATCCAAAATGAGAAGCTGAGGAAACGTTGGGCCAGAAGAGATGAAGAAAGATGCGGAAAGGCCCTGAGGGAAGGAGCTGAGGGAAGGAGCTGAGGGAAGGGCCAAAGGGATCAGGGAAGGGATTTTGGGGGGATTGAGAGAAGGCACTGAAGGACAAAGACTGAGGTGAAGGAAAAAGGGATGAGAAGGGGACTGAGGGAAGATCCAAAATGAG
Source organism: Delichon dasypus (assembly GCA_037837765.1). Classification (NCBI taxonomy): domain Eukaryota; kingdom Metazoa; phylum Chordata; class Aves; order Passeriformes; family Hirundinidae; genus Delichon; species Delichon dasypus. Next base: position 887,354 of record JBBAXF010000005.1, read on the forward strand.
AAACCGAGGAAAACCCCTGCACCCCAAACCAGTGCTCCCAGTAACCCCTGCACCCAAACCAGTGCTCCCAGTAACTCCTGTACCCCAAACCAGTAACCCCTGCACCCAAACCAGTGCTCCCAGTAACCCCTGCACCTCATACCAGTGCTCCCAGTAACCCCTACACCCAAACCAGTAACTCCTGCACCCCAAACCAGTGCCACCAGTAACCCCTGCACCCAAACCAGTAACCCCTGCACCCAAACCAGTGCTCCCAGTAACCCCTGCACCCCAAACCAGTAACACCTACACCCAAACCAGTGCTCCCAGTAACTCCTGCACCCCAAACCAGTGCTCCCAGTAACTCCTGCACCTCATGCCAGTGCCACCAGTAACCCCTGCACCCAAACCAGTAACCCCAGTACCCCTGTGGACACCCATTACCCCCTGCACCCCACACCAGTACCACCAGTATCTCCATTCCCCCATCCTAGTTCCCCCAGTACCCCCTGCACCTCATCCCAGTTCCTCCATCCCAGTGTACCCAGTGTCTCCAGTGTTCCCAGTACCCCTGCACCCCATCCCAGTGTCCCCCAGTTCCCCATCCCAGTGTCCCCAGTCTCCCAGTTCCCCATTTCCCCATCCCAGTGTCCCCCAGTTCCCCATCCCAGTGTCCCCAGTGCCCCCAGTTCCCCATTTCCCCATCCCAGTGTCCCCCAGTTCCCCATCCCAGTGTCCCCAGTGTCCCCAGTTCCCCGTCCCTGTGTCCCCAGTGTCCCCGGTGTCCCCAGTGTCCCCATTTCCCCATCCCAGTGTCCCCAGTTCCCCATCCCAGTGTTCCCAGTGTCCCCGGTGCCCCCCGTACCCCTGCACCCCGTCCCGGTGTCCCCGGTGTCCCCGGTGTCCCCAGTGTCCCCAGTGCCCCCAGTTCCCCATTTCCCCATCCCAGTGTCCCCAGTGTCCCCAGTGCCCCCAGTTCCCCATTTCCCCATCCCAGTGTCCCCAGTTCCCCATCCCGGTGTCCCCGGTGTCCCCGGTGTCCCCGGTGCCCCCCGTACCCCTGCACCCCATCCCGGTGTCCCCGGTGTCCCCAGTGCCCCCAGTTCCCCATTTCCCCATCCCAGTGTCCCCCATTTCCCCATCCCAGTGTCCCCAGTGTCCCCAGTGCCCCCAGTTCCCCATTTCCCCATCCCAGTGTCCCCAGTTCCCCATCCCGGTGTCCCCGGTGTCCCCGGTGTCCCCGGTGTCCCCGGTGTCCCCAGTGCCCCCCGTACCCCTGCACCCCATCCCGGTGTCCCCGGTGTCCCCAGTGCCCCCAGTTCCCCATTTCCCCATCCCAGTGTCCCCCAGTTCCCCATCCCAGTGTCCCCGGTGTCCCCAGTGCCCCCCGTACCCCTGCACCCCATCCCGGTGTCCCCGGTGTCCCCGGTGTCCCCAGTGCCCCCCGTACCCCTGCACCCCATCCCGGTGTCCCCGGTGTCCCCGGTGTCCCCAGCGGCGCTGCCCCGCGGGCACTACAACTCCCGGCGTGCTCCGCGGCGGGGCGGGGCTCTCCGGACAGGCCCCGGCCGCGGGACGAGGCCGCAGCCGGAGGTTCCGCGGGGCCGGGCCATGGAGAGCCCCGGCGACGGCGGCGACATCAGTGCGTGAGCAGCGCCGGGGCCTGGGGACACCTCGGGGACACCGACCTGGGGTTGGGGACACCTCGGGGACACCGACCTGGGGTTGGGGACACCTCGGGGACACCGACCTGGGGCTGGGGACACCTCGGGGACACCTCGGGGACACCGACCTGGGGTTGGGGACACCTCGGGGACACCGACCTGGGGCTGGGGACATCACCAGGGGGCTGGGGACACCTCGGGAGACACCGACCTGGGGCTGGGGACACCGACCTGGGGCTGGGGACACCTCGGGGGACACCGACCTGGGGTTGGGGACATCATCAGGGGGATGGGGACACCTCGGGGGACGCCGACCTGGGGTTGGGGACACCTCGGGGAGAGGCTGGGAAAGGATCCACGACGGGAGCAGGCGGTTTGGGGCGGTTTGCGGGATGGGGTTTGGGGTTTGGGGTTTGGGGTTTGGGGTTTGGGGGTTGCGGGATGGGGTTTGGGGTTTGGAGTTTGGGGTTTGCGGGATGGGGTTTGGGGTTTGTGGGATGGGGTTTGGGGCAGTTTGTGGGATGGGGTTTGGAGTTTGGGGTTTGCAGGATAGGGTTTGGGGGGGTTTGCGGGATGGAGTTTGGGGCTGGCGAGGTGCGGTTGGGGCTTTCAGGAGGGTTTGGGGGTTACAGGGTGGGTTTGGGGGTTAAAGGATGGGGTTTGGAGGTTGAAGGAAGGTTTTGGGGCTCACAGTGTGATGTTGGGGGTCGCAGTGTGATGTTGGGGTTGGAGGATGAGGTTTGGGGGATTGAGAAAGGTTTTGGGGCTCACAGTGTGATGGGGGTTAGAGGATGGGATTTGGGGGCTTTAAGGAGGGTTTTGGAGGTTAAAGTGTGATGTTGGTGCTAGAGGACAGGGTTTGGGGGGGTTAAGGAAGGTTTTGGGGCTCACAGTGTGATGTTGGGGTTGGAGAATGAGGTTTGGGGGATTGAGGAAGGTTTTGGGGGTCGCAGTGTGATGTTGGGGTTGGAGGATGGGGTTTGGGGGTTGCAGGGCGCTTTAGGGCCCTGGCAAGGAAGGGGATAAGAGGATGCTCTCGGCACACGGAGAACTGATCCTCGTCCTCCCTAAATCCCTGGAATGATCCTTGTTCCTCTAAAATCCCGGAAATGATCCTCGTCCTCCCTAAATCCCGGGAATGATCCTTGTTCTCCCTAAATGCCTGGAATGATCCTTGTTCTCCCTAAATCCCTGATCCTCATTCTCCCTAAATCCCTGATCCTCATTCTCCCTAAATCCCGGGAATGATCCTCGTTCTCCCTAAATCCCTGGAATGATCCTTGTTCACCCTAAATCCCCAGGGAATGATCCTTGTTCTCCCCAAATCCCTGGAATGATCCTCGTCCTCCCCAAATCCCTGGAATGATCCTTGTTCTCTCTAAATCCCTGGAATGATCCTTGTTCTCCCCAAATCCCTGATCCTCGTTCTCCCGAAATCCCTGGAATGATCCTCGTTCTCCCCGTGTGCGGTGTTTCGGGATCGGGGACGTTCCCACCTTGGGCAGGGATCCCTCCAACCCGGCCTTGGACATTCCGGGGATTCTCTGGGAATTGCAGCCCAGGCAGGAATTCCTTCCCGAGATCCCACCCCAATCTCCCCTTTTCCAATCCCAGCCCATTCCCTGTGTCCTGTCCTTGTCCCCAGCCCCTCTCCGGCTCTCCTGGAGCTCCTTCAGGCTCTGGAATGTTCTGGAAGCTCTCCATCCTCGTTTGGATTCGCTTCCCCTGAAGCAAAGGGATTTTTGAGTTTCTCTTTGACCCCAGCTCTTGTTTCTATGCTCTTCCAGTAGTCCAGAGTTTGTGATGACATTTTTGAGTTTCTCCTTGATCCCAGCTCTTGTTCCCACGCTCCTGCAGGAATCCAGAGTCTGTGAAGACATTTTTCCATTTCTCCTTGACCCCAGCTCTTGGTTCCGCATTCCTGCAGGAATCCAGAGTTTGGGATTTTTCAGTTTCTCCTTGATCCCAGCTCTTGTTCCCATGTTCTTGCAGGAATCCAGAGTTTGGGATTTTTGATTTTCTCTTTGATCCCAGCTCCTTTTCCATGCTCCTGCAGCAATCCAGAGTTTGGGATTTTTCAGTTTCCCTTTGATCCCAGCTCTTGTTCCCACGCTCCTCCAGTAATCCAGAGTCCATGAAGACATTTTTCAGTTTCTCCTTGATCCCAGCTCTTTTTCCATGTTCCTGGAGGAATCCAGAGTTTGGGATTTTTCAGTTTCTCCTTGATCCCAGCTCTTGTTTTCATGCTCCTGCAGGAATCCAGAGTTTGGGATTTTTGAGTTTCCCTTTGACCCCAGCTCTTGTTTCCACGCTCCTGCAGGAATCCAGAGTTTGTGATGACATTTTTGAGTTTCTCCTTGACCCCAGCTCTTGGTTCCACATTCCTGCAGGAATCCAGAGTTTGGGATTTTTCCATTTCTCCTTGATCCCAACTCTTGTTTCCACTCTGCAGTAATCCAGAGTCTCTGAGGACATTTTCCCATTTCTCCTTGACCCCATCGGAGCCAAGGGAGCTCCTCCTCCTCCCCACCGCTCCCCCTGCTCCCGCTCCCTCCAAACCCATCCCGAACCCACCAACCCCTCAGCTCCTCACGAGCCCCACCTCGTCCTTCCGCCCCACCGTGACCTCCCTGATGTCACCGAGACACACAAAGCAGTCACACACAGACAAGAGATTTTCGCAGAGCTCCTTCCGATCCCAGCTCCCAGCTGAGAGAGCCGAGAGAAGAAGAGGAGCCCCTTTGTTTATTTTTTACTTTTTATACATTTGTGGGTCCAGCAGAAGATTGGCTTTTTGGGGTTTCCACCCCTCAGCCTCAGTGGCCAGACCAATTGTCAGTTACAATTGTTTTCAGGTTAGAAATGTGCAAACAAAGGACAGAGAACGAAAAACAAAGGATTTGTTTATGTTACATCTGTGGGAAAAGTAGAAAACCGCTCTAATATTGTACAATATTACGGGTCGGGCTCTGCTCCCAGGAAACAGCGACAGGAGCAGAGGGAACGGCCCCAGGGTGGATTTTAGGGAAAATTCCTCCATGGAAAAGGTTTTAAATCATTGGAATGAGCTGCCCAGGGAGGTTTGGAGCCCCTGTCCCTGCAGGGATTTCAGATCCGTGTGCACGTGGCACTTGGGGATGTGAGTGGCCTTGGTTGGACTCGATGTCCTTAAAGATCTTTTCCAGCCTGAACACAGTGAAGTTTTTGACTTTATCACCGATTATTTTCTATCAGAAGCAAACAGAACAGAACAGAGCTGCACGGATGAACAGAACTTTCAAATGAGTTGAAAATCCTCATTTGGGCCAGGGAACGGCCCCAGGGTGGATTTTAGGGAAAATTCCTCCGTGGAAAAGGTTTTAAATCGTTGGAACGAGCTGCCCTGGGAGGTTTGGAGCCCCGGTTCCTGCAGGGATTTCAGATCCACGTGCACGTGGCACTTGGGGACACGGGCGGCGGCGGCCTTGGCAGATCGGACTCCGTTTAAGAAAACCAAAAGGCTCAGAAAAACTCAGAAAAACCAAGTGTCCTGGTTTGGGGCAAATTTGGGGGAAAACCCCTGTATAGGATCCCTCCAAGGAAGCAAACCCAGGTGGCCCCTCCCTCCAACCGGTCTGGTAAAAAAAAACCTCTTTGGAGAAAAGTGGAAAAAACTATTTTACTAAACAAATGTGCATACAAGTATAAAGAATGAATAATATGAAACAATAAAACCTCTCGTTCTGGAGTGAGGTGGCAAATTGAGAAAGTCCTTGCCGTGGGTGGAGCTCGGCTCTCTCTCAGTCTCTCCTCAGTCCCAGTCTCTCCGGCGCTGCTGGAAAATGCCGAGGTCCAGGCCCCGGTGGGCCGCAGGTGCAGCCCCCAGTGCTCCCCTGGGTTTTCAGTCCAGAGTAGGTTTAAACAGTTCCAAGAAAAAGGGAAAAAAACAGTCCAGGGAACTTCTCTGCCCTAGCTAGCTGAAACTAACTAAAAGCAGAAAGATCTCTGTCCTGCAGTCTCTCCAAGCCTCCGCCGAACACCCCGTCCGCAGAAGAATGTGGAGGAGTCAGGCAGATCTCTCAAAACAAACTCCGCGCTTCTCCTTGCTCTTAGAACCAGTCTGAAAGGCACAAAACTCGACATACAGCACAAACAGAGCAGACGATTGGGGATACAAACATCATAAAGTTACCCTAGGACACCAAGGTAACACCTAAGCCGTTCTCTCCCGCCCATTTCATCCCCACCAGGTTTCTGGGCCGACCGCACGCCGGTGCACGAGGCCGCGCGGCGCGGGGAGCTCCCGCGGCTGCGGCAGCTGATCCAGAGCGGCGCCTGCGTCAACGCCCTCACCTACGACTCCATCACGCCGCTGCACGAGGCCAGCCTGCGCGGCCAGGCCCAGTGCGTGCAGCTGCTGCTGGACGCCGGCGCTCAGGTGCGACGCCGGCCCCGAGATGCCCGGGAATTCCACCAGGGAATTCCACCAGGGAATTCCGCCAGGGAATTCCAGGGGTTCGGGTTCTTCGTGCCGCCGGGCTCTGGGTTTGGGATGGGGATGGAGGGGATTGGGGAGGTTTTGGGGAGGGTTTTGGTGTTTGGGTTGGAGTGAGGGGATGGAGGTGGGGGATTCTTGGGAAAAGGGGGATTGGGGGGAGCTGGGAAGGGGTTCAGCCTGGAGAAAAGGGGGATCAGGAGGAGCTGGGAAAGGGCTGAGCCTGGAGAAAAGGGGATCAGGGGGAGCTGGGAAAGGGGCTGAGCCTGGAGAAAAGGGGGATCAGGAGGAGCTGGGAAGGGGCTGAGCCTGGAGAAAAGGGGGATCAGGAGGAGCTGGGAAGGGGCTGAGCCTGGAGAAAAGGGGGATCAGGGGGGAGCTGGGAAGGAGCTGAGCCTGGAGAAAAGGGGGATCAGGGAGGAGCTGGTGGCTCTGCACAAGTCCCTGACAGGAGGGGACAGCCGGGGGGGTCGGGCTCTGCTCCCAGGGAACAGGACAGGAGCAGAGGGAACGGCCCCAGGGTGGATTTTAGGGAAAATTCCTCCATGGAAAGGTTTTAAATCATTGGAATGAGCTGCCCTGGCAGGGGTGGAGCCCCCATCCCTGCAGGGATTTCAAATCCACGTGCACGTGGCACTTGGGGACACGGGCAGCGGTGGCCTTGGCAGCGCTGGAATGATTGGACTCCGTGATCTCGTGTGTGATGGGTGATTCCTCACCTGGCTGTCCTGGAGGGATTTGTGCTGTCCCTGCTCTTCTGGCACGATTTCCACGGGGTTGAGTTTGGCTAAAACCAAACCCTTGTGCCCAGCTGGGCAAGAGTCCAGTGGGCCCTGAGGGACAGCCTGGAATCCTGGGGACAGCTCCCAACAGGAGAGGCCTGGAGGGGCTGGAGCGAGTCCAGGGAAGGGAACGGAGCTGGGAAGGGGCTGGAGAAGCAGGAAAAGCTGAGGGAGCTGGGAAGGGGCTGAGCCTGGAGAAAAGGGGGATCAGGGGGATCTGGGAAAGGGTTGAGCCTGGAGAAAAGGGGGATCAGGAGGAGCTGGGAAAGGGGCTGAGCCTGGAGAAAAGGGGGATCAGGAGGAGATGGGAAGGGGCTGAGCCTGGAGAAAAGGGGGATCAGGAGGAGCCGGTGGCTCTGCACAAGTCCCTGACAGGAGGGGACAGCCGGGGGGGTCGGGCTGTGCTCCCAGGGAACAGGGACAGGAGCAGAGGGAACGGCCCCAGGGTGGATTTTAGGGAAAATTCCTCCATGGAAAAGGTTTTAAATCATTGGAATGAGCTGCCCAGGGAGGTTTGGAGCCCCCATCCCTGCAGGGATTTCAAATCCATGTGCACGTGGCACTTGGGGACACGGGCAGCGGTGGCCTTGGCAGCGCTGGAATGATTGGACTCCTCTCCCACTTTTCTCCCACCTTTTTCCCGTCCTTTCCCCTTCCTTTCTCCTGATTCTCTCCTGCATTTCTTTTCCTGCTTTTTCCCTGCTTCCCTCCTGCTTTCCTTCCACCTTTCCCATCCTTTCCCCTCGTTCCCCTGTCCTTACCCCCTCCATTTCCCCATCCTTCCTCTATAATTTCCCATCCTTTCCCCTCCATTTCCCGATCCTTCCCCCATATTTTTTTCCTTCTTTTCCCTATAATTTCCCCTATAATTCCCCATCCTTTCCCATCCATTTCCCCTATAATTTCCCCACCATTCTCCCATCCTCTCCCCCATAATTCCCCCATCCTTTCCCCCATAATTCCCCATCCTCTCCCCCATAATTCCCCTATCCTTTCCCCTCCATTTCCCCTATAATTTCCCATCCTTTCCCCTATAATTTTCCCTTTTTTCCTTTCCCTTCCATTTCCTCTCCATTTTCCCATCCTTTCCCCCATAATTCCCCATCCTTTCCCATCCTTTCCCCTATAATTCCCCTATAATTTCCCATCCTTTCCTCTGTAATTCCCCCCTCCTTTCCCCTATAATTTTCCCATCCTTTCCCCTCCATTTCCCCCATAATTCCCCATCCTCTCCCCCATATTTCCCCCACCCTTTCCCCATTAATTCCCCCTCCTTTCCCCTATAATTTCCCATCCTTTCCCCTCCATTTCTCCATCCTTCCCCATCCTTTCCCATCCTTTCCCCTATAATTCCCCCTATAATTTCCCATCCTTTCCTCTGTAATTCACCCTTCCTTTCCCCTATAATTTCCCCACCATTTCCCCATCCTTTCCCCTATAATTCCCCATCCTCTCCCCCATAATTCCCCCATCCTCTCCCCCATAATTCCCCATTCTTTCCCCCATAATTTCCCATCCTTTCCTCTCCGTTTTCCCCATCCTTTCCCCTATAATTTCCCCATCCTTTCCCCCACCATTTCCCCTATAATTTCCCATCCTCTCCCCCATATTTTTCCCACCCTTCCGCTATAATTTCCCATCCTTTCCTCTCCGTTTTCCCCATCCTTTCCCCCATAATTTCCCATCCTTTCCCCCACCATTTCCCCTATAATTTCCCATCCTCTCCGCCATATTTTGCCCACTCTTTCCCCCATAATTCCCCATCCTTTCCCCTCCATTTCCCCCTATAATTCCCCATCCTCTCCCCCGTATTTTCCCCACCCTTTCCCCCATATTTTCCCCACCCTTCCCCTATAATTTCCCCTATCCTTTCCCCCATAATTTCCCATCCTTTCCTCTCCGTTTTCCCCATCCTTTCCCCTATAATTTCCCATCCTTTCCCCCACCATTTCCCCCATAATTCCCCATCCTCTCCGCCATAATTTCCCCTCCTTTCCCCCATAATTTCCCCTCCTTTCCCCCATAATTCCCCCTCCTTTCCCCCATAATTCCCCCTCCTTTCCCCCATAATTCCCCATCCTCTCCCCACCATTTCCCCATCCTTTCCCCTATAATTTCCCCACCATTTCCCATCCTTTCCCCTCCATTTCCCCTATAATTCCCCATCCTCTCCCCACCATTCCCCCATCCTCTCCCCCATATTTTCCCCATCCTTTCCCCTGTAATTCCCCATCCTTCCCCTATAATTTCCCACCATTTCCCCACCATTTCCCCTATAATTTCCCATCCTCTCCCCCATATTTTCCCCACCCTTTCCCCCATAATTCCCCATCCTTTCCCCTATAATTTCCCATCCTTTCCTCTCTGTTTTCCCCACCCTTTCCCCCATAATTCCCCATCCTCTCCCCCATAATTCCCCCACCCTCTCCCCCGTATTTCCCCCCCCGTTTTCCCCGCCGATTTCCCCGCTCTCCGGGCAGGTGGACGCGCGGAACATCGACGGCAGCACGCCGCTGTGCGACGCCTGCTCCTCGGGCAGCGTCGAGTGCGCGCGGCTGCTGCTGGCGCGCGGCGCCAAGGTCAACCCCGCGCTCTACACGGCCTCGCCGCTGCACGAGGCCTGCATGAACGGTGACGGCGGGGGGTCCGGGGGGTTCCGGGGGGGATTCCGGGGGGATTCCGGGGGGATTTTGGGGGGATTCCGAGGGATTCTGGGGCGTTCCGGGAGGTTCCGGGGGATTCCAGGGGATTTCCAGAGGATTCCAGGGGATTTGGGGGGATTTACAGGGGGATTCTGGGGGATTCCGAGGGATTCTGGGGCGTTCCGGGGGGTTCCGGGGGATTTTGGGGGGAGTTTTTGGGATTCTGGGGGATTCTGGGGGGATTTCCGGGGGGATTTGGGGGGATTCCGAGGGATTCTGGGGGATTCCGAGGGATTCTGGGGCGTTCTGGGGGATTTTGTGGGATTCCGGGGGATTCTGGGGGATTTTGGGGGAGTTTTTGGGATTCCGGGGGATTCTGGGGGATTTCCAGGGGATTTCCAGGGGATTTCCGGGGCGTTCTGGGGGATTCTGAGGGATTCTGGGGTGTTCCGGGGGGTTCCGGGGGATTCTGGGGGGATTTTGGGGGGTTTCCAGAGAATTCTGGGGGGATTCGGGGGGGTTCTGGGGGATTCCAGGGGATTCCAGGGCATTCCGGGAGATTCTGGGGGATTCCGAGGGATTCTGAGGGATTCCAGGGGATTCTGGGGCGTTCCGAGGGATTTGGGGGGGGGATTCTGGGGGATTCTGCGGCATTCCGGGGGGATTTCAGGGGATTTTGGGGGAATTCTGGGGGATTCCTGGGGAATTCCGGGGGATTCCAGGGGGATTTTGGGGGGAATTCCCCATTCCCCCCCGATTTTTCCCGTTTTTCCCCGTTTTTCCCCGATGTTCCCGGCTGTTCCGCAGGCAGCTCCGAGTGCGTGCAGCTGCTGATCGAGCTGGGTGCCAACCTGGAGGCTCACGACTGTCACTTCGGCACGCCGCTGCACGTGGCCTGCGCCCGCCAGCACCTGCACTGCGCCAAGCTGCTCCTGCAGGCGGGTACGGGAGGGAACGCCGGAAAAATTCCAGAACGTTCCAGGGAATTCCATGGGATTCCACAGAAAATTCCACAGAATTCCCAAAAAATTCCGCACAATTCTCCAAAATGCCGCACAATTCCTGAAGATTCCCAAAAATTCCGCGGAATTCCACAAAATTCCCCAAAATTCCACAGAAATTCCATGAAATTCCACAAAAAAATTCCGCAGAATTCCACAGAAATTCCGCAGAATTCCACAAAATTCCTCAAAATTCAAAAAAAATTCCACAGAACTCCACAGAAGTTCCAGAAAATTCCACAGAATTCCACAAAATTCCCAAAAATTCCGCAGAAATTCCGCAGAAATTCCGCAGAATTCCCAAAACTTCCATGGAATTCCCAAAAATTCCACGGAATTCCTGAAAATTCCAAAAAAAATTCCACAGAATTCCACAGAAATTCCCCAAAATTCCACAGAAATTCCATGAAATTCCCTCCAAAAATTCCGCAGAATTCCGGAAAATTCCACAGAAATTCCACAAAATTCCCCAAAATGCCACAGAAATTCCAGAACATTCCACAAAATTCCACAGAAATTCCGCAGAATTCCACAAAATTCCCAAAAATTCTGCAGAATTCCACAAATTTCCCCAAAATTCCACAGAAATTCCATGAAATTCCCCCCAAAAATTCTGCAGAATTCCACAGAAATTCCTCAGAATTCCACAAAATTCCAAAAAATTCCAAAAAAATTCCACAGAACTCCACAGAAATTCCGGAAAATTCCACAGAATTCAAAAAAAATTCCACAAAATTCCACAGAATTCCACAAAATTCCCCAGAATTCCCAAAACTTCCACGGAATTCCCAAAAATTCCACGGAATTCCTGAAAATTCCCCAAAAAAATCCACAGAATTCCACAGAAATTCCCCAAAATTCCACAGAAATTCTACAAAATTCAAAAAATTCCACAAAAATTCCACAGTATTCCCCAAAATTCCGCGGAATTCCAGAAAATTCCGCAGAAAATTCCTCGGAATTCCACAGAACTTCCGCAGAGTTCCTGAAAAATTCCCAAAAATTCTGCAGAATTCCACAGAAACTCCACGAAATTCCACAGAAATTCCACAGGAATTCCATGGAAATTCCAGAAAATTCCTCAGAATTCCACAGAAATTCCACAAAATTCCACAAAATTCCACAGAAATTCCAGAACATTCCACAAAATTCCACAGAAATTCTGCAGAATTCCACAAAATTCCACAAAATTCCTCAAAATTCCAAAAAAATTCCACAGAACTCCACAGAAATTCCAGAAAATTCCACAGAATTCCAAAAAAATTCCACAAAATTCCACAGAATTCCCCAAAATTCCCAAAAATTCCGCAGAAATTCCAGAAAATTCCACGGAATTCCCAAAAATTCCACGGAATTCCTGAAAATTCCCCAAAAAATCCACAAAATCCCACAGAAATTCCCAAAAAATCCACAGAATTCCACAACATTCCACAGAATTCCACGGAGTTCCAAAAAAATTCCGCAGAATTCCACAAAATTCCCAAAAATTCTGCAGAATTCCACAAAATTCTCAAATATTCCACAAAATTCACAGAAATTCCCCAGAAATTCCCAAGAATCCTGCAGAATTCCACTAAATTCCAGAAAAAATTCCACAGAATTCCACAGAAATTCCAGAAAATTCCACAAAATTCCACAGAAATTCCACAGAATTCCACAGAAATTCCCAAAAATTCCACAGAATTCCACAGAAAGACCTCACCCCAAACCCCATTCCCCAAATCCCAAACCCCATTCTCCAATCCCAAACCCCATTTCCCCAATCCCAAACGCCATTCCCCATTCCCAGACCCCACTGCCCTCGCCCCAAACCCCATTCCCAATCCCAAACCCCATTCCCCAACCCCAAATCCCATTCCCCGATCCCATTCCCCATTCCCCAACCCCAAACCCCATTTCCCCTATCCCAGACCCTTTTCCCCAATCCCAAACCCCATTCCCCAAATCCCAAACCCCATTCCCCAAATCCCAAACCCCATTTCCCCTAATCCCAAACCCCATTTCCCCTAATCCCAAACCCCATTCCCCAATCCCAAACCCCATTCCCTGTAATCCCAAACCCCATTCCCTAATCCCAAACCCCATTCCCTCATCCCAAACCCCATTCCCCAAATCCCAAACCCCATTTCCCCTAATCCCAAACCCCATTCCCCAAATCCCAAACCCCATTCCCCAAATCCCAAACCCCATTCCCCAACCCCAAACCCCATTCCCCAACCCCAAACCCCATTCCCTCATCCCAAACCCCATTCCCCAAATCCCAAACCCCATTTCCCCTAATCCCAAACCCCATTCCCTAATCCCAAACCCCATTCCCAGTAATCCCAAACCCCATTCCCTAATCCCAATCCCATTTTCCCTATGGCAGGAGCCAACGTGAACGCGGCCAAGCTGCACGAGACGGCGCTGCACCACGCGGCGCGGGCGCCAGCCCCACTGCGCTCACCCCAAACCCCACTGCCCTTGCCCCAAACCCCACTGCCCTCGCCCCAAACCCCATTCCCCAAATCCCAAACCCCATTCCCCAATCCCAAACCCCATTCCCTGTAACCCCAATCCCCATTCCCAGTAATCCCACTCCCCTTTTCCCGCCCAGGAGCCAACGTGAACGCGGCCAAGCTGCACGAGACGGCGCTGCACCACGCGGCGCGGGCGCCAGCCCCACTGCCATCGCCCCAAACCCCACTGCCCACGTCCCAAACCCCATTCCCCAAATCCCAAACCCCATTCCCAGTAATCCCAAACCCCATTCCCTATAACCCCAATCCCCTTTTCCCCATGGCAGGAGCCAACGTGAACGCGGCCAAGCTGCACGAGACGGCGCTGCACCACTGCCCTCGCCCCAAACCCCATTCCCAAACCCCAAACCCCATTCCCAATCCCCATTCCCTGTAATCCCAATCCCATTTTCCCCATTCCCAGTAATCCCAATCCCATTTTCCCTATGGCAGGAGCCAACGTGAACGCGGCCAAGCTGCACGAGACGGCGCTGCACCACGCGGCGCGGGCGCCAGCCCCACTGCACTCACCCCAAACCCCACTGCCCTCGCCCCAAACCCCACTGCCCACATCCCAAACCCCACTGCCCTCACCCCAAACCCCATTCCCCAATCCCAAACCCCATTCCCCAATCCCAAACCCCATTCCCTGTAACCCCAATCTCCATTCCCAGTAATCCCACTCCCCTTTTCCCGCCCAGGAGCCAACGTGAACGCGGCCAAGCTGCACGAGACGGCGCTGCACCACGCGGCGCGGGCGCCAGCCCCACTGCCATCGCCCCAAACCCCACTGCCCACGTCCCAAACCCCATTCCCCAAATCCCAAACCCCATTCCCAGTAATCCCAAACCCCATTCCCTATAACCCCAATCCCCTTTTCCCCATGGCAGGAGCCAACGTGAACGCGGCCAAGCTGCACGAGACGGCGCTGCACCACGCGGCGCGGGCGCCAGCCCCACTGCGCTCACCCCAAACCCCATTCCCCAATCCCAAACCCCATTCCCTATAACCCCAATCCCCTTTTCCCCATGGCAGGAGCCAACGTGAACGCGGCCAAGCTGCACGAGACGGCGCTGCACCACGCGGCGCGGGCGCACGACGCCGAGCTGGTGGAGCTGCTGGTGCAGTTCGGCGCCAACGTCTACGCGCGCGACAACCGCGGCCGAAAACCCTCGGACTACAGCTGGGGCGGGGAGGAGGCGGCAGAGCGCTTCCGCTTCTACGAGAGTGAGATTCCAGGATTGGGGAATTCCGGAGGGGACAGCACCCAGGGATCGGGGGATTCTGTCAGGGAGATCAGGATTGGGGAATTCTGTCAGGGAAAGATCGGGATTGGGGAATTCCAGAGGGAACAGCACCCAGGGATTGGGGAATTCTGTCAGGAGAGATCGGGATTGGGGAATTCTGTCAGGGAAATTCCCGGGATCGCGGAATTCCGGAGGGGACAGCACCCAGGGATTGGGGAATTCTGTCAGGGAGAGATCGGGATTGGGGAATTCTGTCAGGGAGATTTCCGGGATTGGGGAATTCTGTCAGGGAGAGATCGGGATTGGGGAATTCTGTCAGGGAGATTCCCAGGATTGGGGAATTCTGTCAGGGAGAGATCGGGATTGGGGAATTCTGTCAGGGAGATTTCCGGGATTGGGGAATTCTGTCAGGGGAGAGATCGGGATTGGGGAATTCTGTCAGGGAGAGATCGGGATTGGGGAATTCTGTCAGGGAGATTCAGGGATTGGGGAATTCTGTCAGGGAGATCGGGATTGGGGAATTCTGTCAGGGGAGATCGGGATTGGGGAATTCTGTCAGGGAGATTCAGGGATTGGGGAATTCTGTCAGGGGAGATCGGGATTGGGGAATTCTGTCAGGGGAGATCGGGATTGGGGAATTCTGTCAGGGAGATTCCCGGGATTGGGGAATTCTGTCAGGGAGATTCAGGGATTGGGGAATTCTGTCAGGGGAGATCGGGATTGGGGAATTCTGTCAGGGAGATTCAGGGATTGGGGAATTCTGTCAGGGGAGATCGGGATTGGGGAATTCTGTCAGGGAGATTCAGGGATTGGGGAATTCTGTCAGGGAGATTCCCGGGATTGGGGAATTCTGTCAGGGAGATCGGGATTGGGGAATTCTGTCAGGGAGAGATCGGGATTGGGGAATTCTGTCAGGGGGAGATCGGGATTGGGGAATTCTGTCAGGGAGATCGGGATTGGGGAATTCTGTCAGGGAGATTCCCGGGATTGGGGAATTCTGTCAGGGAGAGATCGGGATTGGGGAATTCTGTCAGGGAGAGATCGGGATTGGGGAATTCTGTCAGGGAGATCGGGATTGGGGAATTCTGTCAGGGAGATTCAGGGATTGGGGAATTCTGTCAGGGAGAGATCGGGATTGGGGAATTCTGTCAGGGGGAGATCGGGATTGGGGAATTCTGTCAGGGAGATTTCTGGGATTGGGGAATTCTGTCAGGGGAGATTCAGGGATTGGGGAATTCTGTCAGGGAGAGATCGGGATTGGGGAATTCTGTCAGGGAGATTCCCGGGATTGGGGAATTCTGTCAGGGAGATCGGGATTGGGGAATTCTGTCAGGGAGAGATCGGGATTGGGGAATTCTGTCAGGGAGATTCCCGGGATTGGGGAATTCTGTCAGGGAGAGATCGGGATTGGGGAATTCTGTCAGGGAGATCGGGATTGGGGAATTCTGTCAGGGGAGATCGGGATTGGGGAATTCTGTCAGGGAGATTGGGATTGGGGAATTCTGTCAGGGAGATCGGGATTGGGGAATTCTGTCAGGGAGAGATCGGGATTGGGGAATTCTGTCAGGGAGATCGGGATTGGGGAATTCTGTCAGGGGAGATCGGGATTGGGGAATTCTGTCAGGGAGATTCCCGGGATTGGGGAATTCTGTCAGGGAGATTCCCGGGATTGGGGAATTCTGTCAGGGGGAGATCGGGATTGGGGAATTCTGTCAGGGAGATCGGGATTGGGGAATTCTGTCAGGGAGATTCCCGGGATTGGGGAATTCTGTCAGGGAGAGATCGGGATTGGGGAATTCTGTCAGGGGAGAGATCGGGATTGGGGAATTCTGTCAGGGAGAGATCGGGATTGGGGAATTCTGTCAGGGAGATTTCTGGGATTGGGGAATTCTGTCAGGGGAGATTCAGGGATTGGGGAATTCTGTCAGGGAGAGATCGGGATTGGGGAATTCTGTCAGGGAGATTCCCGGGATTGGGGAATTCTGTCAGGGGAGATTGGGATTGGGGAATTCTGTCAGGGAGATCGGGATTGGGGAATTCTGTCAGGGAGAGATCGGGATTGGGGAATTCTGTCAGGGAGATTGGGATTGGGGAATTCTGTCAGGGAGATTCCCGGGATTGGGGAATTCTGTCAGGGAGATTCAGGGATTGGGGAATTCTGTCAGGGAGATTCAGGGATTGGGGAATTCTGTCAGGAGAGATCGGGATTGGGGAATTCTGTCAGGGAGAAGAGATCGGGATTGGGGAATTCTGTCAGGGAGATTCAGGGATTGGGGAATTCTGTCAGGGAGATTCCCGGGATTGGGGAATTCTGTCAGGGAGAGATCGGGATTGGGGAATTCTGTCAGGGAGATTCAGGGATTGGGGAATTCTGTCAGGGAGATTGGGATTGGGGAATTCTGTCAGGGGAGAGATCGGGATTGGGGAATTCCGGCGGCAGAGTGCTCGGGAAGTGCGGAATTGGGGGAGCGAAGCGGTGGAGTTTAGGGTTTGAGTTGGTGGAGTTTGGGATTAGAGTTGGTGGAATTTCCCCCATTTCTTTCCCATTTCCCCCATTTCTGATCCCATTTTCTCCATTTCTGACTTGTTTTTTCCCATTTTTCCCATTTCTGACCCTTTTTTAACCCATTTTTTCCATTTTTCCCATTTCTGACCCTTTTCCCCCCCATTTTTTCCCATTTTCCCCATTTCTGTTCCCATTTTTTCTCATTTCTGACCCTTTTTTTCCCCCATTTCTGACCCTTTTTTCCCCATTTTTCCCATTTCTGACCCTTCCCCCCCCCGTTTTTTCCCATTTTCCCCATTTCTGATCCCGTTTTCCCCGTTTCTGACCCCTTTTTTCCCATTTTCCCTATTTCTGTTCCCATTTTTTCCCATTTCTGACCCTTTTTTCCCCATATCTGACCCATTTTTCCCCCCATTTTCCCTATTTCTGACCCTTTTTTCCCCATTTTTCCCATTTCTGACCCTTCCCCCCCCCCCGTTTTTTCCCATTTTCCCCATTTCTGATCCCGTTTTCCCCCATTTTCCCATTTCTGACCCGATTTTCCCCATTTCTGACCCGTTTTTTCCCATTTTCCCCATTTCTGACCCGTTTTTTCCCGTTTTTCCCCTGTTTTTCCCCATTTCTTCCCCATTTTCCCCATTTCTGACCCGATTTTCCCCATTTCTGACCCATTTTTTCCCATTTTTCCCCTGTTTTTTCCCATTTCTGACCCGTTTTTTCCCATTTTCCCATTTCTGATCCATTTTTTCCCATTTCTGACCCGTTTTTTCCCGTTTTTCCCCGTTTTTCCCCCAGAAACGCCGCTTTCCCTGGCCCAGCTCTGCCGGGTCACCGTGCTGCGCGCGGCCGGGCGCCGCGGCCTGGCCAAGATCTCCAAACTCCAAATCCCTCCCAGACTCATCCAGTACCTCTCCTACAACTGAGAAAACCGGGAATTCCCCCAAAAAACGGGAAAAAAACCGCCTGGAATTCATCAAAAAATGGAAAAAACCCATAATTTTATTCAAGATACTGAAAAAAAATCCTGGAATTTTCCCCCAAAATGGGAAAAAAACTCCTGGAATTCACCAAAAAATGGAAAAATATCTCAATTTTCTTCAAGGAATGGAAAAAAATCCTGGAATTCCCCCCAAAAATGCAAAAAACCCTCCTGGAATTCATCAAAAACCGGAAAAAAACCTCCTGGAATTCCTCAAGAACCGTAAAAAATCTTGGAATTCCTCAGGAAATTGAAGAAACTCCTGGAATACCTCAAGAAACAGAAAAAAAATCTTGGAATTTCCCCCCAAAATGGGAAAAAACCCAATCTCCTGGAATGCATCAAAAACCAGAAAAAAATCCTGGAATTCCCTCAAGAAACAGAAAAAAATTAATTAAATTCCTCGAGAAATGGAAAAAAATTCCTGGAATTCCTCAAGAACCAGAAAAAACCCCAAACCTGGAATTCATCAAGAAACAGGGGAAAAAATCTTGGAATTCCCTAAAAATCGGGAAAAAAAACCTTCTGGAATTCCTCAAAAACCGGAAAAAAATCCTGGAATTCCCTCAAGAACCAGAAAAAAAAAAAAATTAAATTCCTCAAGAAATGGAAAAGAAATCCTGGAATTCTCTCAAGAACCAGAAAAAATCCTGGAATTCCCTCAAGAAATGGAAGAAAAACCTTGGAATTCATCAAAAACCAGAAAAAAACCTCCTAGAATTCCTCAAGAAATGGGAAAAATCCTCAGTTTTCTTCAAGAAATGGAAAAAGATCCTGAAATTCATCAAAAACGGGGGAAAAAATCCTGAAATTCCGCAAAAAAACAGAAAAAAAAATCCTGGAATTCTTCAAAAAAACAGAAAAAATCCTGGAATTCCTCAAGAAACGGGAAAAAAATCCTGAAATTCCCTCAAGAACAACGACAACAAAAAATCTTGGAATTCCTCAAGAAATGAGAGAAAAAATCCTGGAATTTCCTCAAGAAATGGGAAAAAAAAAAAAAGTCTTGGAATTCCCTAAAAAACTGGAAAAAAAATCCTGGAATTCCTCAAAAAACGGAAAAAAAAAATTAATTCCTCAAAAAATGGAAAAAAAATCCTGGAATTTGTCAAGAAATGGAAAAAAAAAATTAAATTCCTCAAGAAATGGAAAAAAATCCTGGAATTCCTCAAGAATCAGAAAAAAAATCCTGGAATTCCCTAAAAAATGGGAAAAAAACTCCTGGAATTCTTCAAGAAACAGAAAAAAAACCTCCTGGAATTCCTCAAAAAATGGGAAAAAACCTCAATTTTCTTCAAGGAATGGAAAAAAAATCCTGGAATTCCTCAAGAAACCAGAAAAAAAATCCTGGAATTCTCAAAAAACCGGAAAAAAAATCCTGGAATTCCTCAAGAAACAGGAAAAAAATCCTGGAATTTGTCAAGAAATGGGAAAAAATCCTGGAATTCCCACAAGAAATGAAAAAAATTATCCTGGATTTCCCCAAAAACCAGAAAAAAAATCCTGGAATTCCTCAAGAAATGGGAAAAAAATCCTGGAATTTCCTCAAAAAATGGAAAAAAATCTTGGAATTCCCTAAAAACTGGGGAAAAACCTCCTGGAATTCATCAAAAACCAGGAAAAAAACCTCCTGGAATTCCTCAAAAAAATGGGGAAAACCCTCAATTTTCTTCAAGGAATGGAAAAAAAAATCCTGGAATTCCTCAAGAAACCGGGAAAAATTCCTGGAATTCTCAAAAAAACCGGAAAAAATTCCTGGAATTCTTCCAAGAACCAGTATAAAAATCCCGGAATTCCTCGGCGTGGAGAATTTCCCCTTCTCCCTCCCCCCAAAAATCCATTTTAATGGGAATTAATTGAATTGCGATTAAAGCGCTGCTGTAAATAGGATTCGGCTGCGATTCCTCTTTTCGGTGACATTTCACGGATGATCCCAGAATCTTCCAGACTTTTCCCAATTTTCCCCCATTTCCCCCCATTTTTCCCATTTCCCCCCAAATTTTTTCCCCATTTTTCCTTCCATTCCATTTTTCCCCAATTTCCCCCCATTTTTCCCATTTCCCCCTTTTCTCCCCATTTCCCCATTTTTTCTCATTTTTTCCCATTTTCCCCATTTTCCCCATTTTTTCCCATTTTTTCCCATTTTCCCCCCTTTCCCCCATTTTTCCCATTTCCCCCCATTTTTTCCCATCCATTCCATTTTTCCCCCATTTTCCCCCTTTCCCCCAAATTTTTTCCCCATTTTTCCCTCATTTTCCCTTCCATTCCATTTTTTCCCATTTTTCCCATTTCCCCCCTTTTTTCCCCATCCATTCCAATTTTTTCCCCATTTTCCCCCAATTTTTTTCCCATTTCCCCCATTTTCCCATTTCCCCCCCCATTTTTCCCATTTTTCGCATTTTTTCCCATTTCCCCCCAATTTTTTCCCCATTCATTCAATTTTTCCCATTTTCCCCCATTTTCCCCATTTCCCCCATTTTCCCATTTTTCCCCATTTTTCCCATTTTTTCCCTTTCCCCCCCATTTCCCCCATTTCCCCTCTATTTTTTCCCATTCATTCCTTTTTTCCCCATTTCCCCCATTTTTCCCATTTATTTCCCATTTTTTCTCATTTTTCCCCTTTTTTCCCATTTTCCCCATTTTTCCCATTTATTCCCCATTTTCCCATCCGTTCGGGATGATCCCTTCACTCCCTGGGGAATTCCTCTGCTCATTCCCGGGTTTTGGAGGAGGAAATTTTTTGGGGAAAAATTCGGATTTTTGGCGACGCTTGGCGCCCCCTGGCGGAGCCGCTCCCCCCTGGAAAAATGCCAAAAAAATTCCCAAAAAATTCCCCCCAAAATTCCCAAAAAATTCCCAAAGGATCCCAAAAAATTTCCCCAAAATTCCCAAAAAATTCCCAAAAAATTCCCCCAAATTTCCCAAAAGATCCCAAAAAATTTCCCCAAAATTCCAAAAAAATTCCCAAAAAATTCCCCAAAATTCCCAAAAGATCCCAAAAATTTTCCCCAAAATTCCCAAAATTCCCAAAAAATTCCAAAAAAATTCTCCAAAATTCCCAAAAAAATCCCAAAAAATTTCCCCCCAAATTCCCCCCAAAATCCCAAAAAATTCCAAAAAAATTCCCTAAAAATTCCCCAAAAATTCCCCAAAAATTTCCCCCAAAATTCCCAAAAATCCCCCAAAATTCCCAAAACAAAGAAAAAGAAATGGGAATTTCCGCCAGCAGGGGCTGCTCCAAGCCTGGGAAACGAAATTATAAAATGAAATAAAAAGAAATGAAAATAATGAAATAAACGTTAAAAATGCGATTAAAATAAAATAAAAAAAGAAAGAAAAATGAAATGAAATAAAAAATGAAATGAAATGAAAATTTAAAAAATAAAATAAAATAATAAAAAATAAAATAAAATAAAATAGAAATGAAATTAAATTACATTAAAATGAAGTAAAATAAAAGAAAAATGAAATTCAATGAAATAAAATGAAATTAAAATAAAAAAGAAATATAATGTAATAAAAATTAGAATAGAATAAAATTAAATGAAATAGAATACAATAAAATAACAAAAGGAAAATGAGAATGGAATTAAAATTCAATGAAATAAAAGAATAAAATGAAATAGAATAAAATAAAAATTAAAATAAAATGATAAAATAAAATAGAATAAAATATAAAATAAAAAATAGAATAGAATAAAGTAAAATAATGAAATGAAATGAAATGAAATAATAAAATGAAATGAAATAAAATTAAAAAGATATACTAAAATAAAAATTTAAATAAAATAATTAAAATAAAAAATATTAAAATAAAAATGAAATAAATGAAATAAAATTAAAAATTAATTTTTTTCCTTTTTTTCCATCCATTCCATTTTTCCCCATTTCTCCCCCATCCATTCCATTTTTCTCCATTTTTTTCCGTCCATTCCAATTTTTTCCCAATTTTTCCCAATTTTTTCCATTTTCCCCCCATTTTTTCCATCCATCCCATTTTTTCCATCCATTCCATTTGTTCCCCATTTTTTTCCCATTTTTTTCTCCCATTTTTTCCATCCCATTTTTTTCTCCCATTTTCCCCCCCATTTTTCCCCATCCATTCATTTTCTCCCATTTTTTCCATCCATTCCATTTTCCCCATTTCTCCCCATCCATTCCATTTTTCTCCATCCATTCCAATTTTTTCCCAATTTTTCCCATTTTTTTTCCCATTTCCCCCCCATTTTTTCCATCCATTCCATTTTTCCCCATTTCTCCCCAATCCATTCCATTTTTCTCCATTTTTTTCCGTCCATTCCAATTTTCCCCAATTTTTCCCGTTTTTCCCATTTTCCCCCCCCATTTTTTCCATCCATTCCATTTTTTCCCCATTTTTATCCCATTTTTTCTCCCATTTTCCCCTCCATTTTTTCCCATCCATTCCATTTTCCCCTCCATTTTTTCCATCCATTCCATTTTTTTTCTCCCATTTTCCCCCTTTTTTCCCCATTTTTTCCCATCCATTCCATTTTCCCCCCATTTTTTTCCATCCATTCTATTTTTCCCCATTTTTTCCATCCATTCCATTTTCCCCATTTTCCCCATCTATTCCGTTTCCCCCCCTTTTTTTTTCCATCCATTCCATTTTTCCCCCATTTTTTCTCATTTTTTCCCCATCCATTCAATTTTCCCCCATTTTTTCCATCCATCCCATTTTTTCCCATCCATTCCATTTTTCCCCTTTTTCCCCCTTTTTTTCCCCATCCATTAATTTTCTCCCATTTTTTCCATCCATTCTATTTTCCCCCATTTTTCCCCCATCCATTCCATTTTTCTCCTTTTTTTTGTCCATTCCATTTTTTCCCCCAATTTTTCCCATTTTTTCCCATTTTTTTCTCCCATTTCTTCCCATCAATTCCATTTTCCCCCCCATTTCCCCCCATCCATTTCATTTTTCCCCCATTTTTTTCCCATTTTTTTCCATCCATTCCATTTTTCCCCATTTCCCCCCCATCCATTCCATTTCCCCCATTTTTTTTCCATCCATTCCATTTTTCCCCCATTTTTTCCCCATTTTTTTCTCCAATTTTTTCCATCCATTCTATTTTTTCCCCCATTTTTTTCCCCATTTTTTTCTCCCATTTTTCCCATCCATTCCATTTTTTTCCCCAATTTTTTCCCATTTTTTTCTCCCATTTCTTCCCATCAATTCCATTTCCCCCCCCCCCCATTTTCCCCCATCCATTCCAGAGCCGATTTTCCCAGACCGTTTTTCGGGGTCTCCTCCCCTTCCCGCAGGCGTCTCCCAGGAATTCTCTCGAGGGGAGAATTATCACCAGGAAAAAACGGGGCGGGGCAGGAAGCCGAAAATCCAGAGGGTTTGGAAAAAGGGGGGGGAAAAATGAGGAAAAGCAAGAAAAAAAATATTTTAAAAAATTCCCGTTTTTCCTTCGGGAGGAGCTTGGGAGGTGTCGGCGTTCCGTCGGGACGGGATGGAAACGTCTCGGGTTGCTCGAGTGAACGGGAGCGAGGAGAATTCGGGATCGATTCCACGGGATTGGAGCGGACAGCTCCTTAAAAATTCCCGTTTAGGGGAAGGGGAGCAACGGGGGCAGAGTTGGGTCCCTGGTTTGGGGTGGAGCTCTGGAGCCCTCGGTGGATTTGAGGTTTTTTGGTTGGGAGTTAACTGGAAAAGCGGTGGGAGGTCGTCCGCGGTGGAGTCGGGATCCAGGAGATTCCTCGTCCGGTCAGAGCCCGAGGATCCCACGGGTCACGTCCCGCTCCAGTGTCCCGCCCTAAATCCAGCCCGGGGGTTCCTCAGGGTGCATCCCGTGGATCCCTCATCTGGATCCCACCCCGGATCCCACCCCAGGTGATCCCTGCTCCAGATCCCACACTGGATGATCCCAAATCCCACACTGGATGATCCCAAATCCCACATTGGGTGACCCCACAGGACCCATCCCAGGTGATTCCTGTCCCAAATCCCACACTGGATGGACCCCCAGGTCCAATCCCAGGTGATCCCTATCCCAAATCCCACACTGGATGATCCCAAATCCCACACTGGATGATCCCACAGGACCCATCCCAGGTGATTCCTGTCCCAAATCCCACACTGGATGATCCCAAAGCCCACACTGGGTGATCCCACAGGACCCATCCCAGGTGACCCCTATCCCAAATCCCACACTGGATGAACCCCCAGGTCCAATCCCAGGTGATTCCTGTCCCAGATCCCACAGGACCCATCCCAGGTGATTCCCCATCCCAAATCCTACAGGAGATGATCTTCAGGATCTGTTCCAGGTGATTCCCTGTCCCAGATCCCACAGGACCAATCCCAGGTGATTCCTGTCTGAGGTGATTCCCAGTTCCCATCCCAGGTGATCCCTGTCCCAAATTCCACACTGGATGGACCCCCAGGTCCAATCCCAGGTGATTCCCCATCCCAAATCCCACATTAAAAGATCCCACAGGACCCATCCCAGGTGATCCCTGTCCCAAATCCCACACTGGGTGACCCCACAGGACCCATCCCAGGTGATTCCTGCCCCAGATCCCACACTGGATGAACCTCCCAGGTCCAATCCCAGGTGATTCCTGTCCCAAATCCCACACTAAATGATCTCCCAGGATCTCTCCCAGGTGATCCCTGCCCCAGATCCCACAGGACCCATCCCAGGTGATCCCTGTCCCAAATCCCACACTGGATGGACCCCCCAGGTCCAATCCCAGGTGATTCCCCATCCCAAATCCCACATTAAAAGATCCCACAGGACCCATCCCAGGTGATCCCTGTCCCAGATCCCACAGGACCAATCCCAGGTGATTCCTGTACCAGATCCCACAGGACCCATCCCAGGTGATCCATGTCCCAAATCCCACACTGGATGAACCCCCCAGGTCCAATCCCAGGTGATTCCCTGTCCCAGATCCCACAGGACCCATCCCAGGTGATCCCTGTCCCAAATCCCACACTGGATGAACCCCCAGGTCCAATCCCAGGTGATTTCCCATCCCAAATCCCACAGTAGATGATCTCCCAGTTCCCATCCCAGGTGATCCCCGTTCCACATCCCATCATCCCATCATCCCATCATCCCATCCCCAGGGGCAGGGAACATCCTGCCCAAGTTTCAGGGTGGAAAATCGGGACGTGGAGGGAGCAGGGACCCTCCGAACTTCCCAGGCTCCAGGTTCATCCCCCTGGACCTCGATGAATTTCATTATTGACCAACACCGGATGGAATTCCGTCGGTCACGGATCTGCCATCGGCTCCTTCTCCTCCAGGGGGGACAATTTGGGGACGAAAACCTGGATTTGGGAAGCAAAACCCCTTCCTTCTCCAGCGCTGAAAAAAACCCGGGACCATCCTGCCCAACCACGTGTCCGTCCCGAGGGATCGCTGGCGGGAATTTTCGGGGAAAAATGGGAAAAATGTGGAATAAATTTCCTCCGTCGCTGCCTCCAGCTCGGGATCGTCGTTAGGAAAAAAAAAAACCATCCCGGGATAAACGGAGCGGAAAGAACGCTCCGGAAATTAAACAACCCCGAAATAGAAGGAGAGATTAAAAAAACCCAAACAACTCAGGCCTAAAAATATCGGGATGGGTTTGGAGTTGGACCCTGGCATGAAATAAATAATCCAGGGTTTTTTTGGGAAGGGCTAAATTTAGCCATCCCGGCGTGACCTCGGCGTTCCGGGTTTTTTTTTTCCGGCTGGATTTGGGAGTTTTGGGGTTGGGCTTTGCCCTGCTCTCATCCTGGGAGGGAGAAGGTGCCGGGAGCCAGCGTGGGCGCGCTCGGCTCTGCCGGGACCCGCCCGGTTTTCCCGGGAAAACAACCGGGATTGCCAAAGTTCCCGGCCCCGGGGAGGGGCTGGAAGCGGGGCTGAATTCGTGGCGGATCCACGGAGCAGCTCGGCCCCGTTCGCTCGTTAGCCACGGGGCGTTAATTAGATCCTTTAAAACCGGTTCTCTCTGCGGAGGGAATGATCCCGTCCCTGGATTCCCCCTCGCTGCGGGGAAACCGAGTCACGGCGAGTTCGGGAACGGCGAATCCAGCCGAGCTGGGGATTCGGGGATGAATCCAGCTTTTCTTCGCTTGGAACAGGGAAAAGGAGATCCCGGGGGTGGAGACAGATCCCAAAAAAGTGCTGAGCTCTGGGATGGGGACAGCCACATCCTGGCCTCCAGCATCCTCCCGGCTCGTCGGGAAAAGGGACGGAGCCGAGGGCGGGGTTGGAGAGCCCAGGACGATTGGAGGGAATATTTTTTAGCGGGGATCCCAAGGGGAAGCCGAAGGAAGCAGCCACCAGGATGTGGGGGGGACGGTTTTTTATTTGGCTTGGGGATGTCAGGGAATGTTCAACGGCCGCTGGAACAGACGGGAGACATCCCACGGGAACCCCGAATCCATCCGCGCCCCACGGCCCGGGCGGACGCCGGTCGGTGACGCTCCAACTGGGATAAAAGAGGAGTTTTGCTTTTTTTTTTGCCTCCAGCCTGGAGAAGGTGGGAGGGGACAGAGGGGCTGGGGAGGGGAAGAACCACCGCAACCTATGGAAAACAAAACGCAACAAACAAAGGAAAAATTCACCAAACCGCTCCCCCCGGCACCGAAACCACGGAGTTTTTCCCAACCACCGACCCGAGGAGGCCGGGACGGAGCAGAGCCAAGATTTGGGTGATTTTTTTTTTTCCCCCTCATCCCGGAGGAGTTACCTGCGGAACGGGGCCGTCACTTCTCCGTCATCATCCTCACGAACTCCTCGTAGTTGACCTGCCCGTCGTCGTTGCGGTCGGCCTCCTTGATCATCTCGTCCACCTCCTCGTCCGTCAGCTTCTCGCCCAGGTTGGTCATCACGTGCCGCAGCTCCGCCGCGCTGATGCAGCCGTTGCCGTCCTTGTCGAAGACGCGGAAAGCCTCGCGGATCTCCTCCTCGCTGTCCGCCTCCCTCGTCCTCCTGGCCATCAGCGACAGGAACTCCGGGAAGTCGACGCCGCCGTCGGCGTCCAGCTGTCCCGCCACGTCCCGCAGCTCG
This sequence comes from Delichon dasypus, assembly GCA_037837765.1. Lineage (NCBI taxonomy): Eukaryota > Metazoa > Chordata > Aves > Passeriformes > Hirundinidae > Delichon > Delichon dasypus. Next base: position 914,155 of record JBBAXF010000005.1, read on the forward strand.
GCCTCGGTGGGGTTCTGGCCCAGCGAGCGCATGACGGTGCCCAGCTCCTTGGCGCTGATGCGGCCGTCGCCGTCGCGGTCGAAGAGGGAGAAGGCTTCCTTGAACTCGGCGATCTTCTCCTCCGACAGCCGCTCCGCCATGGCGCTTCCCGCCGGCACGCGGCTCTGCCCCGGCGCGCAGGAGGAGGAGAGGGAGACGGAGCCTCCTCCCTTCCCGGCGCCTCTCCCTGGCTCGGCAGGAGGAGGCGGGAATGGGGATGGATCCGGAAGCTTTGGGAGCTGGGGAAGAAGAGCGACCCAACCCCTTGGGGCCGGGCTGGCTCCCGCGGTGCCGTTCGGCGGAGCCGCATCCCGGCCGAGCGCTAATTACGGGATTTGGGCTGTGGCTCCGCGGTTTCGGGGGGGGAACGCGGGCGGTTCTCCCGGTTTTCGGGGTGGTTTGGAGAGGTTTGGAGCCGCACAGAGGAGGCGGAGGAGCCCAGGAAGCGCTGGCGGCGCTCCAAAGGCGCCGAGGGAGGATCGCCCGGTGCGGGTCCCGGCAGGTCCCGGCCGCCCGGAGCCGCCGGGACACTGAGTCACCTCCGGGGCGTCCGGTGGGGCTGGATCCAGGGTGGGGATGTGGGGCTGGATCAGGATGTGGGGCTGGATCAGGATGTGGATGTGGGGCTGGATCAGGATGTGGGGCTGGATCAGGGTGTGGATATGGGGCTGGATCAGGATGAGGATGTGGGGCTGGATCAGGGTGTGGATGTGGGGCTGGATCAGGGTGTGGGGCTGGATCAGGATGTGGATGTGGGGCTGGATCAGGGTGGGGATGTGGGGCTGGATCAGGATGTGGGGCTGTATCCAGGGTGTGGATGTTGGGCTGGATCAGGGTGTGGGGCTGGATCAGGGTGTGGATGTGGGGCTGGATCCAGGGTGGGGATGTGGCACTGGATCAGGATGTGGGGCTGGATCCAGGGTGTGGATGTAGGGCTGGATCAGGGTGGGATGTGGGGCTGGATCAGGATGTGGATGTAGGGCTGGATCAGGATGTGGGGCTGGATCAGGGTGGGATGTGGGGCTGGATCAGGATGTGGATGTGGGGCAGCCCCCGGGCACAGGGGTGAGTGCAGGGTTCTCCCAGTGGTGAGGCTGGGTTTGATCTTCTCTCACTCAGGGAGTAAAGGAGGGGACAGTGACAAATGAGGGGGTGTTTGGTTCTCCAGCCATCCGTGGGTCCCATCCATCCATGGATTCCACCCATCCCACCATCCATCCATCCATGGATCCCACCCATCCATGGATCACATCCATCCATGGTTCCCATCCATCCATTCATCCATCCCTGGATCCCATCCATCCAAGGATCCCATCCATCCCGCCATTCATCCCACCATCCATCCCTGGGTTCCATCTATTCATCCATGGATTCCATCTATCCAGCTACAGAGCCCATCCATCCATCCGTGGATCCCATCCATCCATCCATCCATCCATCCATCTATCCATTCATCCATGGATCCCATCCATGGATCCCATCCATCCATCTATGGGTCCCATCCATCCGTGGATCCCATCCATCCATCCATCCATCTATCCATGGATCCCATCCATCCATTCACGGATCCCATCCATCTGTCCATCCAAGGATCCCGTCTATCCCACCATGGATCCCATCTATCTCTGGGTTCCATCCATCCATCCATGGATCCCATCCATCCATCTATGGGTCCCATCCATCCATGGATCCCATCCATCCCACCATCCATCCATCCACAGATCCCATCCATCCATCCATCCATCCACGGATCCCATCCATCCATCCATTCCTCCATCCATCCATCCATGGATCCCATCCATCCATCCATCCTCCATCCCTCTTTCCTCTGTTCCCGCAGCACTCCGGTGACTTTTCCCAGCCGGGTGACGGAGCTGCTGGACCAGGAGTTTCCACGGCAGGAGACAATCCCACGCAGCCGATCCCAGTTTAACCCAGTGAGGAGCTGCAGCTGTGGGGTCTGGAGGGAAGGGCACGCCCCGACCCCCAGCCGAGGGATAAACCCGGGAGAGGATCGCTCTCCCGGGGAAAACCCCCTGCGGGAAAGGCTCCGGGCGCATGGAACGCCGCGATTCCCAGGAGGAGTGGCGGGAGCCGCGCCGGGAACGCGTCTGGGGAGAGGTTTCGGGGAGGGGAGGCCCCGGCAGCGCCCTAATTACCCGTCGGATTGCTCCGGGTTTAATTGGATCTGATCCAAACTGCCGGGGAAGAGCCAAGGGGAGGCGGAGCTGGCTCGGATCCGCCCGGGAGAAGCGAATCCCGGGGGTTTGGAGGCCTGGGAGGGGTCGGGGTTGGAGCTCAAATCAGGGGGATTTGGGGTCCCTGCGGCACCTGGCTGAGGGTGTGGATCAAAGTTGGAATCTGCTGCTTCCTTCCCATGAAATCCCTGCGACTGGAATCCCACTGCTGGCATCCGTTCCATCCCACGGATCCCATCCCAGTGATCAGCACCCACCGCCAGCATCCGTCATCTTCTACCCCATGGATCCCATGGATCCCACGGATCCCATCCCAGTGATCAGCACCCACCGCCAGCATCCGTCATCTTCCACCCCATGGATCCCATGGTTCCCATCCCAGTGACCAGCACCCACCGCCAGCATCCGTCATCTTCCACCCCATGGATCCCACGGATCCCATCCCAGTGACCAGCACCCACCGCCAGCATCCGTCATCTTCCACCCCATGGATCCCATGGATCCCACGGATCCCATCCCAGTGATCAGCACCCACCGCCAGCATCCGTCATCTTCCACCCCATGGATCCCACGGATCCCATCCCAGTGACCAGGGCCCATCATCTCCCCATGACTTCTCCATGACCACCACCCATCACCTCTCATCCCATTCCATCCCATTCCATCCCATCCCATCCCATTCCCATGATGAGATCCCATTTCATTCCATCCCATTCCATTCCCATGACGAGATCCCATTTCATCCCATCCCATTCCATTCCCATGACGAGATCCCATTTCATCCCATCCCATTCCATTCCCATGACCAGCTCCCATCCCATCCCATTCCCATGACCAACACCCATCATCTCTCATCCCATTCCATCCCATTCCATCCCCATGACCAACACCCATCATCTCTCATCCCATTCCATCCCATCCCATTCCCATGACCAACACCCATCATCTCTCATCTCATTCCACCCCATTCCCATGACCAGCTCCCATCTCATTCCATCCCATTCCATCCCCATGACCAACACCCATCACCTCTCATCCCGTTCCATCTCATTCCCATGACCAGCTCCCATTTCCATCCCATTCCCATGACCAACACCCATCAGCTCTCATCCTATTCCATCCCATCCCATTCCCATGACCAGCTCCCATCCCATCCCATTCCCATGACCAGCTCCCATCACCTCTTATCCCATCCCCATCCCATGGATCCCATCCCATGGATCCCACCCCACAGATCCCAATCCTTCATCCATTTTCAGGATAAGGTCAAATCCAGCCCTTCATTCCGTCCGTGCTTAACCGCGCCTCGTTCATCAGGATAATTATCCCAATAAAATCCCAGGATTTACGGCCTGACCCTATTCATGGCATCCGGGGTGGGCCGTGGAGAGGACGGGGAAGGGGAGACCACCGCGGCGGGATCGGGAGCTGCCTTTTCCCGGGATGTCTCCACCTGGAGCAGGAAAAGCCGGCGCTTTGAGGCCGGAGGGCCCCGTGAAAAAACCTCACGCCGAGTTTTTCCAGGCGCCGGCGTCTGGCTTTGAGGGGCCTAATCCGGGGGAATGAGGGGAAAAATTCCGACCCATCCAGAGAGCGTGAAAAAAAGGCTTCCAGCTGGATCCTCCGGAGGCGGCCGGGCTGCCCAGATGTGCACAGATGTGTCTGGGTTTGCAGCTGCAGACGGGACAGGGGAGGGGGGGGAGGGGGATGAATTCATGGAAAAAGAGAAAGTTGGGAAACGGCTCCGACAGGGAAAAGCTCCGTGGGGCCCCTGCACGAGCCCAGACGGATCCCGGGAGCGGCTGCGGGGACGGGGGAGGGATTTCCAGAAATCCTGGCAAAGACCGCGCCGAGGTTCGGGCTGGAAAACGGGATTTTGGAGAGGGCGGGCTCGGGATTGAGCCCAGAACGGCTGCGAGAGGGGGTGGTGGAGAGAAATCTGGGATTTGGGCCTTTGCTTCCGTGGAGATTCCCAATTCCAAGGGCAGCTCCCACAGCCGGAGCAAAGGGACGCTGATGTCCCCGTGGAGAAGAGGCTGGAATGGGAACTCTTGGAGAGGTCTCTGCCCTGCGGTGATCCCGGCTCCGGGAAGGTCCCAGCTGGAAGCGCCGGAGGCGTCGGCTCCGGCTGGATCGCCAAGGCAAACACGGATCCGGGGATTTGCTTACCCAGGGCGGAGGTGCCACATCCACGGGAACGGACACGTTCCCGGCGCGAGGACATCACCAGAGCTCCCCCTCTGCCCTCGGGGGTTTCATCCCGCTCCATCCCGGGGTTCCGCACCCGCGGGATGGGGATCCACGGCTGGGCAGAGGCAGGGCTGGGATCCCATGGAATTCCACGGGAGGAATTCCGTGTTTAGTCTGGAAAAGGGAGGGCAGAGACGGCTGCACATTCCTGCAGGAGGGACGGAGCGGGGACAGGAACCGGCAGCAGCCGCGGGAATCATTTCAGCGGGAATTCAGGATTTTTGGCTGATCCGCTGTCGGCTGCAGGATGAGGAGCCCGGAGTCCTGAGCAGACAATCCATGGGATTTCCTCTCCCTGCGCTCCAGCCGCTCACTAGACGCTTTTTTGCAGGAGCAGCCGTTTTTTTCCAGCTTCTCCCTGGCTCGGGAAGGGCTGAATTCCCTCTGGATCTAATCAGCTCCAGAGGTCAAAGCTCAGCCATAAATCCCATCCCTAAAAACGGAGCTGCTCCTTCCCTCCGGAAAGCCTGGAGCTGCTGCCGTGCCCAGACACCCCTTAGGAGGTCAGGCTGGAGTTTTTTGGGAAAACCGGGAAGATTGGATGGGTTAATCCTAGAAATTTCCTCGGGATCAACCCAGCAGGATTCCCTTTCCCAAGGATTTCACACTTCCTAAATGAGGACCCTCTCCTGCTGATGGGGGTGGGCGAGGAGAATCCCAGCGCTCCCTTTTCCCTGGGAAACTGAGGAGAATCCATGAAACTCAGCTGCTGTGCTCGTGTCTGGCCTGGACACGGGAAAATCACGGCAGGAGGACAGGGAGCCTCAGCTTGGAGAGATCCATCTGTATCCCGACCCAACTCCCGGGCACGGACACATCCCTCCATCCCTCCCTCCCTCCCAGGCAGGACTCGGACGAGGCAGGAGAAGCCGTCAGGAATTTAATGGAACTTGGCACTGGAAACTGTACAACATCTACAGAGAACCACAGGCCGCGCGCCTATGTACACCCTCGGCCCCTTCCCAAAGATCCCGGCCGCGCGCGCGACACGGGCTGCGACGGTCCCCGGACGCGGGGTCGCCGCTCCCCGAGCCCGGATTTCGGGATACGGCTCCCCCGATCCTGGATTTCAGATCGCAGGGATTGCGGGGTCTGGCTTCCCAATCCTGGATTTCAGGATCTGGCTTCCCAATCCTGGATTTCAGGATCTGGCTTCCCAATCCCGAATTTCAGGATCTGGCTCCCCAATTCTGGATTTCAGATCGCAGGGATTGCAGGATCTGGCACCACAGGTCCTGAATTTCAGGATCTGGCTCCCCAATCCTGAATTTTAGATCACAGGGACTGCAGGATCCCACTCCCCCGTCCTGGATTTCAGGATCCAGCTCTCCAGTCCTGGATTTCAGGATCTGGCTCCCCAATTCTGGATTTCAGATCACAGGGATTGCAGGATCTGGCACCACAGGTCCTGAATTTCAGGATCTGGCTCCCCAATACTGGATTTCGGGATCCCACTCCCCAATCTTGGGTTTCAGTTGACAGAGACTGCAGGATTCCACTCCCCAATCCTGGATTTCAGGAACCTGCTCCCCAATCCTGGATTTCAGGATTTGGCTCCCCAATCTTGGATTTCAGGAACCTGCTCCCCAATTCTGGATTTCAGGATTTGGCTCCCCAGTCCTGGATTTCAGGAACCTGCTCCCCAATCCTGGATTTCAGGACCCCGCTCCCCAATCCTGGATTTCAGGAACCTGCTCCCCAATGCTGGATTTCGGGATCCGGCTCCCCAATCCCAGATTTCAGGGACGCCCCACTGTGCTCAGAGCTGTCACCACTCCGCTTCCCACAACGCTCTGGAGCGCCATTCCCAAGCCGGATCTTTCCCTGGATCTCTCCCTGGATCTTTCCCTGGATCTCTGGAGCGCTGGAGGACGGCAGCGCCTCCATCCCGAGTTTTTACACCTCCTCCTTCCCCTCTCCTCACAGCTCCACCACTTCCTCCTCTCTACCTTTCTACCACGTGCAAGAACCCCTCGGTTGCCTCCCAAGTCCTGCTTCCCGTCGGGAAGCGCCTCATTTCCAAAAGGCAACAAAAAATAACACGGAATCTACCTCCTCTCTCCCTCTGCTACCCCCCCTTCTACTCGCTGCTCCCCAAACCCCTTTTACGACGTGCCTACAACCTTCCTACACCCTGGAGTAAAGCCGTTCTCTTTCAGTAGCGTCTCCTCCCAGCCCCTGGATGTCACCCCCTCGGAGCGCCAAGGATCAAGTACTGGAAAGGAAATGCCAAGTCTGAGCAACATCAAAAAAATTACAAAAATAAACAACAAACAAAAAAAACCCCAACCGATCAAAGAAAACAAAATTAAAAAAAAACAACCTAAAAACCCAAATCCCGACCCCCCCCCCCCGAACCGGAAACAAAACGAATAAAAAATTAAATAGTTGGAAGGATATGAGAGTGAGACAGAGGAATGTACAAAGGACACGCAGGGATCGAAGATTCCAGTAGGTGAATTGAGAACCTGTTGAACTCGGGGTCTGGGGGGTTTTTTTTGGTTTTTTAGGATTTTTCCTTTCGGAACACGTAAAATTTGCAGGAATCGCCATAACCACGCACCGGAGTGACTTTGGGTGTTGAGTCCTCTTAAAGCATTTTTGCAGTGTTGATCAAAACCCCAAATTCCCAAAATTCCACTTCCATTTCCACCCTCCACCACGGCTGCGGGGAAAACTTCCAGGAACCCGAATTTGCTGTGCCAGGGCGGGGTTTTGTGAAATCCCACACGGATTCCAAAGTGTAAAAAAAACCCCAAAAACACCAGACCCCAGTTCAACAGTGACCGCACACCAGTAGCTGCCATTCCAACATAAACCCAGGATCAGATCCGCGGAGCGGCTCCCGGGACAAAAAATGTACACGGAATTATTTATAAATTAACAGTTTTCCCCCCGCCCCGGGGGTGAGGATACGCACCAGGGCTCCTTATTTTTGGCTTTTTTTTGGTTTGTTTTTTTTTGCCTTACACCAACGTTTCTTTCCGCTTCCCGCTGAGCTGCTTCTCCCTGGATTTCCTGCGCCCCGCCGAGGTTCTGTGGGATTTCGCCCCTTTGGCTTCCTCCTGCGAGTCCGGGACGGAGCCGCGCTCGGCCGCGCTCTCGTCCAGCTCCATGGGGGATATTCCCGGCTGGCGCTGCTGGGCCGGGACGTTGGGCACCGAGGGGTTGTTCTCCTCCGACTCCTCGCTCAGCTCCGGCAGCTCCTGGAGCTCGGAGGAGGAGGGGACGTTCCTCCGGAACGGGGCGATGGCCGTGCGGATGCAGTTCACCCACTGCTGCTTGTGGAAGACGTCGTTGGCCTGCAGCGTGTGCGACTGGCCCGGGCTGGGGTCTTGGAAACGGACTCGGAAAATGTTTTTGGCTGGAGACGAAAAAAAGGGGGAAAAAAAACCCCAAAACACGGGATCAGTCGATATTTAGAGATTTCCCCCCTCAAAATCCCAAAATCCAGCAGGGAGATGAAGGCGGTTTCTAACCCAGCCGCGAACTCACGTACCTTTATCGGAATTCCCGAAAGCTCCTCGGAAGGAGCCTCCCATTTTGACATCCCCGTCCTGGAGGTCTTCGAGGAGCAGCTCCTGCACGGGGATGGGCTGGCGGTACACCTGGAACGCCTGGCGCTCGTTCCGGGTCACCGGCCGCGTCAGCACCAGGATTTCTTGGAAGAGGAAGACGTAGAGCTTCTGCGAGGGGAAAAAAACGCGGAAGGGGTCGCCGTGAGGTCGCGCGTCCCGTGGGATTCGCGGCCGCCTTTTTTATTTATTCCTCCCCAGCCTGCTGCAACGGTGCTGAGGCCTGGAGCGCGGCAGGACGACGTCAGCAGCTTTACTGTTTTATTGGTGTCTCTAGGAAAGGGGATTGACCATTCCCAGATGATGAGGAGCCACATCTGTGCCGAGGGCGTGGAACGCAACAGTGAAACATCCCAACAACCAAACACACCCCAAAAACCCAATCGAGGCGGGGAAGGTGGGAAGGTTTTGAGGCTGAACCCGGGACGGAAGGCGGCAAGGCCCGGAGATGAACTGCAGCCCCGAGCCGAACAGGCTTTTGCAGGAATCCCTTTGTTTGGAATCGCCTGGGCTCCAAACAGCGGCAGGAAATCCCTCTGGATGGAGAGCACTTTCTGTGCTGATCATCTTCCAGCTTCCCCGAGCTGATTGTGGAGCTGTCAGCTGGAAACTTTGCCCTCACACCCCGAAATGAGGCTGCCAAAAAGGGATTTTCCTCTGCTGCCCCTAAGGATGGGAAGCTCCCAGGCCTGCTCCGAGTTTCAAGCGGCTCCGAGGGAAAGGTTTGAGGATTTAATCAGTAAAAAACCCTTACGTGTCCGTTTTTATTCTTCAGCTCCCCGTGGCACAGCAAAGCTTTGCTGCCCTCGATCCTCGGATCCCTCTGCTTCTCGTCCAGGTATTCCAGCTTGTCGACGTAATACTGGCACTCGCACTCGCCCTTCTTCAGGTCGATGTCGGACAGCACTCCCTGGATTATGGAGATCTAAAAAAACCCCAAACCAACCATTAGGAGGGATGAACTGCTCCCCTCCTCTGCTGGTGCTCCTCCACATCTCCCAAGGATCGATCCCTCACTTTCCCTGGCGCTGCTTTGCGGGAACCGCGGAGGGGTTCAGGAACATTCCCGGAGCTCCCCAAATCGCACCCTCGGGCCGGGAGAAGCGAACCAGGATTACTCACGGCCTCCTCCAGGATGTGGACGTCGGGATGGTCTTTGGGAGTGTGCCTCAGGATCTCCTTGAGGAGCAGCGGGTATTTGACCAGGCGGCTCCGAGGGATGTCCAGGAAGCTCCAAAGGTCCAGCTTGCGGCTGAAGGGAGACTCCAGGCAGCGCTGCAGGAAATCCTGCACGCGCCTGTCCTGCTTCTTCTGATCCAGCAGGGCTTTGGCTGCCAGCTGGTTGCTGCAGTAGCCTTTGTAGGCGTGGAGCTGGGGTAACTGCAGGGAACGCGGGAGATTTAGGAGTCAGATTCCCGGCGGGAAAAGCAGATGTCACTAACGCGGAAAACTCAGCAGCTGTACGGATCTCGCCGGGATGGTGTTCCCCAAAAAAAAAAACTAAAGGAGGAACCTGTGAGGGGGAGGAGGAGACCATGGAGCTGCCAGGGTTTGGATTCTGTGAGGAATTTCAGCACACAGAGCCCATGGAGCTGCCAATGGATCCTGTGAGGAAGATGAGCACAGAGCCCATGGAGCTGCCAGGGATTGGATTTTGTGAGGAATTTCAGCACACAGAGCCCATGGAGCTGCCGGGGTTTGGATTCTGTGATCAAGATGAGCACACAGAGCTCATGGAGCTGCCAGGGTTTGGATTTTGTGAGGAAGATGAGCACAGAGCCCATGGAGCTGCCAGGGTTTGGATCCTGTGAGGAATTTCAGCACACAGAGCCCATGGAATTGCTAGGGTTTGGATTCTGTGATGAAGTTGAGCACACAGAGCCCATGGAGCTCCCAGTGTTTGGATCCTGTGAGGAAGCTGAGCACACAGAGCCCATGGAGCTGCCAGGGTTTGGATTTTGTGAGGAATTTCAGCACACAGAGCCCATGGAGCTGCCAGGGTTTGGATTTTGTGAGGAATTTCAGCCACAGAGCCCATGGAGCTCCCAATGTTTGGATCCTGTGAGGAAGATGAGCACAGAGCCCATGGAGTTGCCAGGGTTTGGATTTTGTCAGGAATTTGAGCACACAGAGCCCATGGAGCTGCCAGGGTTTGGATTTTGTGAGGAAGATGAGCACACAGAGCCCATGGAATTGCTAGGGTTTGGATCCTGTGAGGAAGATGAGCACACAGAGCTCATGGAGCTGCCAGGGTTTGGATTTTGTCAGGAATTTCAGCACACAGAGCCCATGGAGCTGCCAATGGATCCTGTGAGGAAGATGAGCACACAGAGCCCATGGAGCTCCCAGGGTTTGGATTTTGTGAGGAAGTTGAGCACATAGAGCTCATGGAGCTCCCAATGTTTGGATCCTGTGAGGAATTTCAGCACACAGAGCCTTTGAAGCTCCCAGGGTTTGGGATCAGCAGGGATAACACTCCTGGAATCACACTGGGACACCGTCCAGGGGACACAGACATCCAACCCTAAATCAGGAAGCCCTCCCAAGTCTCTGGGGTGAAATCAGGGCCCATTCCAGCCAACAGAATCCCGCTGTTTTCAGCACTGCCAGGATTTCCCTTCCAATCTCACCCTGAAGGCCACAAAGCCCCAGAGCTTTGCAGCTTCTGCCTTTAAACCTTCCCTAAGCTCGGTTTCAGCCAAGGTCTGAACTCACCCACTTGACGAGGATAGGCCCAATCTGCTCCACCGTTCCGTCTGGTTTCGTTGCCTCTCCCAAACTCGCCAGTAAGTCTGGGACGGGAACAGGAAAAGAGGAACTGCAGCAACGCTCCAACCAGCAACAGGAGAACGCGGAGAGGCTCGATCCCCACACACCCAGCCCCCTTTACCTTCGTGCAGGGGAATGTAGGAATCCAAGTCCCCAAAAATGTGGGTGAGCTCCTCCTCGGACATGATGGAGAGTTTCAGCATGGGATCGTGGTAGGCCTGTCCAATACAAGAGATTTAAATCCATTTAAATGTGCCAAGCTTCAAGGCTGATGATTTAAACTGAGGGGGTTTGTTGGAGCCCAGGGCGTTCCTTTGGCTGCCCTGGAGGGTCAGGGACCTGGACAGGGGGGTCTGGGACCCCGGCACAGAGCCCAGAGGGACACTGGCTTTGATCCCAGTCCATGGGAAAGGCTTCCTGCACTGCAAGATGAATTACAGGCCACAGGAGTGTGAAAGATGGGAGTTTAGCTTATCACAGGGTGAAAAACAGTGGGTTTGGGTTTTTTAGTATGGAAGTGGATGGGAGCAGGATGGAGGATTTGGGGCGTTGTCTCTGCTTCTTTCTTCTTCCCTCACTCCATTTCTGCAGTGATGGTGGCACAAAGTAGTTTAAAGAGATTGGGTCAGAGCAGAGATGAACTGTTCAGTGTAAGTGATAGGTATTGGCAAATAATGATAAATAAAGAACACGTAACAGTTAGTATAAAAGACAGCAACAGCCCAGTGGGGAGGAGTCGCCAGATGCCCGAGCAGCCGCACAGATCTCAGCTGGGCACCGAGAAAATTGTAAGATAAGAAACAACAAACAAAGCGCTCAACCTTGAAAATCAGAACCTGAAGACTCCGTCTCTTTGTTACATCTGGCTCAGGGCTTTGCAGAAGGCAAAAAGACCCTAAAACCACCTGAATCCCGGGAGAAAAACCGAGAGGGGTTTATCAGGTGAAAGGAGAGAAGGCACAGGCAGAGTAACACTGATTTGATGCTCTGTGAAGTACGGAGGACTCCAACGAGAAGGATTTTCCTGTCTGGACTATTCCCAGCTGGGAGAGGGAATCCCCAGGCAGCTCTGCACAATCCTTTTACGGCTGGGTTTGGTGCAATCACCCCAGCCCTGTCCACCTGGGGCTGATAAAGCTCCCACGTCACGTCCGCGGCGCCAAACGAACCTCGCAATTCCCCGCGGCGCCGTCACCCGCCGCAGGAAAAAACCCCCGCTCACCTTCCTGGCCAGCTTCAGGTCTTCAATCAGGTCCTGCTCTCCCCTGGACATCTCGTAGATGGCCTGGCGGGAAAGGGGAGAAAACATGCAGAGTTATTTTGAATCCCGCTTTTTTTTTTTTTCTTTAGGAAGATCCTTTCACAGCTCCCAGGACGCACAGCCTCGCCCTGAACAGGCGTTTTGGGCGCCCCAACGCTCGGTGGCACCTGAGTAAATCAGCTTTCTTCGCCCCTGCAGGGGAGCCAAATGAAATATCAGAGCCTTTTAAATCGCTGCTTCCAGCCAGGCAAGGCCACGAGCACAAAAACCCCGAAACCGCAGAGGTCGAATCCCAGGCGGCTCCTGAAGATTTGTCCCAGAACTCCAGGAAAAAAAAAAAAAAAGCAAGCCAAGGCCCGGCTGCTTGGCTTCCAACCAATCGTCAGGAGCTTTAGGAGAAAAAGACAGCTGGCTCTGCGAGGAACCTGAGGCCGGGGCAGCTGCAGAGCCGAGCCAGAGGGGCCGGGATCTCGGGAATGCCGCGGGGAGAGGTTTGGCGTCTCCCGAGGGTCGCACCGGGGAGACGAATTCCAGAGTGGAATTCACCTTTTCCCACGGCTGATGCAGAGATAGATTTTAGGTTCGGGGGCGCGGGGAGATGCAGCTCCCCCCTAAAGGTTGTTATTCATTTCTGGGGAAAGGACAGAAGGCCTGGGCTGCTGCTCCCAATCCCGTTTTCCGCGGGCGGTTACCTCCTGGCGCTTGATTTCTTTGGTGCTCAGGGACTCTTTGGTGTTGACATCCAACGTCTCCGACCAGAGGACGCTGTTCCTCCTCTTGGGGGGAGTGGGAGCAGCGGATCTGCTGCACGACTTCTGGGAGCAGCCAGGGGATTTGCTGTCGCTGCGAAGGGCGAACGACTGCAGGGGTTGGGAAAAAAAGAAAAAAATTGTAATAAAAAAAAAATATTAAAAACAAATAGAGAGAGCCAACATTTCAGGAGTACTAAAAGTACGATCCATCCTCCTGGGTTGTCCAGGGCAGGAAAACACACCCAGACACTTTTCCTCAGATGAAGGAACTCTTTAATCAAGCTGCTGAGAGAAAGCCCAGAGCTTGGCAAGGTTTTCCAAGCCCCTCTCCTCCGGGAAGGCAGAGCCTGGGTTTATTCCCGAGCTACCAGGAAGTAAATAAAGGAGGATCATAATTCCTCCCAAGGAGAGGTTCACCAGAAGCCACTGGACCTTCGCCCCGGCGTTTCGCAGGGCTCCCAAAAGCCAGCGGCGCTGGCGTGAGCACGGAGCTCTTCGGGGAGCGCTCCCGCCACGCCGCGGCGCACGCGGGCAGAGCCCCGGGGAGCTCTATCGCCTCCTTATCTGCAGCAGTTGGCTTTATGGATTTATTACGGATTTATGATGGATTTATTGAGCGTTTAGACAGCCCTCGATACCCTGAGGCAGCGCTTTTCGCCCCACAGGCCCGAGGAAGGTCGTGGAGGGGAACTGACTCAAAATCCCCGTTCCACCCCCAAAGCCGCGCCCAGATCCCCGGGCTCCGAGCGGTTTTCACCTGGATCGTCTGCCCGAAGCGTCGCACCGCCCCGTTCCTGACGGGAGAGATCAGGTTTGCCAGGGACGTGACCCGTGCCAAAGGCCGGACCCGTTTGGTGCTCGGCTCCTGCAAAGCGAAGCAGAGAACAAACTGTCCCGGCCGTGCCTCCCTCGGAAATTCCTCAGGCGGCTCCCAAGAGCGCGGAGCCACTTGAGGAGCGGCAAACACAGCGAGGAAGAGCGTTTGGGAGCAGCCACTCGTCTTTCAAGGCTATAAATATTTGCCTGAACTTTAAGGCTGCAATTAAACCGCCGAGGTTTTTTCGCCCAGAGTTAAAAAGAGGTGAGAGAACGTCAGTGAGGACTCAAACTAGGGCTCCAGCAGGGGCTGTTATGCTTTGAACAGAAATAGATTAAAGCGCTCTCCGACGCGCTGCGGCGGCTAAAGATGGGGCCGGGATCTGCTTCTCCGTTTTCTCATCTTTTCCTCTGGAGAAAGAACGCGTTTTTCCATTTTATTTTCATTCCATTTTATTCCCGTTTCCATTTCGTTCTGCACGGCCTCAGCAGCTCCTTGAACGAGCACGAGCTGAATGTCGCCGTGAGGGAAACGCACAGGGATAAAAAGCTGAGATCCTTCGCTTTGCAAATCTTCCTCCTCCTCCTCCCTCACCCCCTGCAACTGCTGTCATTTTCCTTAGGCGTCGATCGGATTCGGAAGTTGGAGCTTCTGCTCTTCTCCCGCCGGGAGATCGAGGCTGTCCCGACCCCAACGCGCCCGGAAAGCTCCCGCCGCTTCGGTTTTGGGAATCCCGACGGCAGCTCGGCGCGTTTGACGCCGAGGAAACACCGTGTGGCGAGGGCCGGGCGGGAAAGGCGCGAGCAGGGGGAAGAGATGGGCTCGGGATCAAAGCTTGGAAAAGGCGGCGGGATTTTCCCGGTGCTCCCAAACATCTGGCACGGGCTTGGACCTGACTCATCCTCACGGGACTGCTCAGATGGGGACAGGGAAGCAGCCTGGCCCTGGGGGTTGATGTCAGTTAAAACTGGTTAATTATTGCCGAATCCCCAACTCTTTCCAAAGGTGGAGGAGGGCGAGCACGGCCCGGGAGTGACAAACGTCGAGAACAAAACTAAAGAAGAGAAAAAAGGGGAATAGGAACAGCCAGAGCTGGATTGCAGGCGTGAAGGAGCACAAAAGCTACGTGCGTGTGTGTGCGTTAAGATCTGATTTCAGCAACTGGAGCCCGGCGGCGGCCCTGCCCACACGCGGTGTTGGGCAATGGAGGAGGAGGAGGAGGAGGTGGTGAGCTCACCCTGAGCTCACCCTGAGCTCAGCCCTCAAACTTGCAGGGGGGAAGGTGAAAAGAAACAATTTCCGAGGCAATCAGGCGAGAAAAGAGCTGCTGGCACCACGTCCGGGGAGCTGGCGGAGTTGGGAGAGCACCTTAAAAATGGGGAAAGCTGTAAAAGAGCACGGGATCCTCAGCTGGGTTCGAGTGGGACACCAGGAACTCCTCCACTGAGCTCCAAGTCAGGTTGGAAAAGTTAGGCCAGGCTCAAAACCAAGGAAGGTTTGATTTACTGCAGGCGTTTCTGAGTGCGAGGAAAGGGAGGTGTTTACTTCTAGAAATTCATCTGCCAGCGCTGGAGGATAAATAAAGGGACGTGGGCCAGGAGAAGCTTTAGGACGCAGGGAAGATGCAGGCACGAAGCCACCCACGGCTCCGGCCAGGCCAGGCGATAAAAACGGCAAAGCCAGAGGCCGAAAATGAAAAGCAAGAAACCTCGAGCCACGGGGAGGCTGCCAGAGGTCACGGGTGGAGGGTGAAGGGTCAGCGGTGCAGCTCCGTCGCGATCCGGTGACAGGGCCGGAATGCGGGAATGAATTCGGGAATGAATGCGGGAATGAATTCGGGAATGAATGCGGGAATGCCTTCCCAGCACAGCAGCGCCCGGCTGAAGCGACACGTGCTCATGCTCGAGGGGCTGGCAGCAGGAATTCCTGAATCCAGCTTGGCAAAAAAAAAAAGCAAAAAAACCCCAAAAAAGCGCCATTTTTCCTCTCTCAAAAGAGAAAGATCAAATCAAATCAAACCGATCCCACTTTGTGTCTGTCTGAGCGCTCCTCAGACACCACGGCTCGACTGCCAAAAATAAAAAACAAAAAAAACCAAAAAACCCCAAAACCTCATCTGGTTCTTCTCCTGCTGCTGCTGGAAGATCGTTTGATCCAGAGCAGGGAGGAGGAAAATAAAACCCCCGTGCTTTTGGAAACTCCCCCTTGGCCGAGCTCCGCGTTTCAGCCCGGGGTCATGGACTCCCCGTCCAGCCCGGTGTAAGACGAGACTGCGGATAAACTCGGGCTCAGGGTTGGGTTTTTTTGTTGTTTTTTTTTTTAGCTCGGTACTCGCAAACAATGACTCTCCTGTCTCCACGCCGTCTTCCTCACAGGAGCCAGATTACAAGAAAGTCTGGGAGGTTTCTGTCACAATCCGGGGGTGTTACGGCACTCAGGAATAATTAAAACACCCCAGCCGGGTCAAACAGCTCCCTCAGGAATTGTTATTGTTTTTTTTTCTTTATTAAAAGTGAATTAAGGCATCACGAGCACCGCCACTAGAGTTAATTTTGCGCCAGGGGAGTTTTTCACACCCCTGGAATTCCTCCAAGCGCTTCGGAGCGCAGGTTAACTCACGAAAAGATTGCACCTTGCCGGGAAGAAAACCAGGCTTTACTTTTGAGCAAGGTAATTTTTTTCACCCCCCCAGCAGCACGCCCACAACCCTTCCCCCGCGCTGGGTAATAATTAAGTGGTTTTTCCAAGGATCCCTTACTCGAGTGCAATTCCACACACACCAATTCCTACACCGGACACCGTGACCCGACGGCAAAACCTTCTCCTTGCCGAGCCAATTCAGCAAAAAAAGGGATTTTTTTTTTTTTTTTTTTTTTTTTTTTTTGGTCAGCAGCCTGAGTAATTCCTGCCAGGAATCACCCAGCACCCGACCGCCTCCCATGTAAGATCGACACGCAAGGGGCTCGCTGAGCCTCAAGCACCGTCACAGACCTCTCCCAAATCCAACCCCAAATCCCATTCCCGAGCCAGGGACCCCCGCCGGTGACTCCGGGCGGGAGGGAAGCGCTGGCTCCGGCCAGAGCTTCAGTCCCCTGCCAGAGCTCTGCTTTGTGTCCTCTCCCCCCCAACATCTGGTTTCCCTTTTGCACAATGAGATTGCCCAAGTTTGGCTCTTGCGAAGCCGGCGTTTGCTGAGGTCGGTGACTCGGCGCTGAGCCCTCAAAACCCAGCCGTGTCTGGAGACGCCTTTATTTATTCTTTTTTTTTTTTTTTTTTCCTAAAAAACTTTTCCACCACATCTCGCCACTAATCCGGGCAATAAAACCCAGCCCAAGGCAGCCGGGCCCTACCTGGCTGCTGAACTTTTGCTCCTGTCGCAGCAGGAGACTCGGGAACACCCACCGAGAGAGCAATTATTGCTATCTGCATAACAACACGCGATAAAAAAAACAAAAAAGCTTCGATCCAACAAACCGGCCCTCAAAAACCCGACAAAACCCCGCGAGGGTTTTTTTTTTCCTCGGCTTAAGCAGCAAACAAGCACCTAATTAGGAAAAATCCTGTCAGTGGAAAGAGCGCTGAGGGACACAGCGGATTTTTTTTTTTTTTTTAAACGGAATCAGGAGATTTTTAAATGAAAACAGGCGAATTTTTAATGAAAAGCCAGCTGGGGGGGGGAGTGGGGTCAGGTGAGGCACCGGGATTGGTTTTGGGGGCTACAAGCTTTTTAAAAAAAAAAAAAATAATATATATATATATATATAAATGTAATGTATCTAAACCGCATATATACACATAGAAAAAAAAATCTATACATATACATGGACTTAAACATATATACAGTTTTTTTAAATCGCTGCGTCAGGCGCCGACATCGGTTCTGGTTGCCCGGTGCCCACTCCTTGGGGGCTATGAGTTTAAATATGTTGTATATATACATATATACACACACACATATATATATGCACATAAGATATATGTATACGTAGAAAGGTACTCCAATAAGCTTTTTTAAATCGCCGCCTACCCCGCGCTCTGCCCGGCTCGCGCCCTCCCCTCAGACGCCGAGAGCGAGAACCTGAGGGGCCTCCCCGTCCGCGCTCTCCCCTCAAATCAATCCCATTTTTTTCCCCCTTATCTCCAGCCCCCGTTCCCCTCACCTCCTGCTCCCTGAAGTGCTGGTTCTGCGCGTCGATGACCCGGATAGTCCTTTTGATGGGCAGCAGCCCGCCGAGCTCGTCGTGAGCCACCATGGCCGCAGGAGCTCCGCTCCGCTCCCCACCCCGCCCCGCCGCCGCCGCGACCCTCCCTCAGCCCGAGCTCATCGCGCTCTGCGCCCGGCGCGCGCCGCACCCCCGACCTCACCGCAGGGGGCGTGGCCACCGCGCGAGGACACGCCTCCTTTACGGCAAGCCACGCCCCTTTGCGATGGAGCCACGCCTCCTCTGTGACGGAGCCACGCCTCCTCTGTGACGGAGCCACGCCTCCTCTGTGACGGAGCCACGCCTCCTCTGTGACGGAGCCACGCCCTGTCGCTGCCCGGGCACTCCGGAGCCCCAAATTCTTCCAACTTTTCATCCCCCAAAAAACCTCACAAAACCCCTCTTCCCTGCGCCTCTGCTCATTCCCATGGGAGCCGGAGCTGCCGGGGCAGGGCCAGGGGAGGGATGCGAGGATGGTTCAGGGCCCCGAGCAGCTCCGTGCCCGGGAGGGGCTGAGGGAGCTGGGGCTGCTCCGGGGAGAGGGGACACGGCGGAGGGACCCCATCCATGGGCAGCGATATCCAAAGGGAGCTGCCAAAGGATGCAGCAGGGACCCAGCAGTGGGCTGAGGCCAGGAATTCCCCTGGATGGAGCAGGGGAGTGGGACCGGCGACCCTTTCCAACCTCGCCCCATCCTGGGATTCTCTGAAAAACGCGACCACCGAGCCACTCGGCTGCCGGGACGCCCAACGTGTCCCGTCCCGCAAAGCCAAGCACATATTTGGGTGGGTTCTTTTTTCCCCCCCGTTTTTACTGTTTTTTCCTGGCACTTGCAGCGTGGCGGGACGGCCTCCTCCTAACGGCGGCTCTCCTTGCCAACGCTGGAGCGTAAAAACCTTCGCTGCTGCAAGACTTCTTTTTTTTTTTTTTAAAATAATAATAATAATTCTTGTCTAGACCTGCGCTTTTAAGTCTGCTCTGAGCTTTAAAAGCCGTTGCTGGCAGGGCTCTGGGGCTGGGCTGAGCCTCTCCCCCTGCTCTCCCAGGGGAGCCTGTCCCGGCAGGCCCAGCCGGAGTTTGCAAAGGGTTTGGGATTATTTTCATGTTTGTTTGTTCGACTCCTTTTATTCCTGGCAGCGCTGCAAATCCCCGAAATAAAAGCTTTCTTGTGCCGGGGGAAAAAAAAAATAAACTCGAGCTGATTCGGGCTGCCTACCTAAGGGGAGAAAAATTGGGGTGGGTTCCAGCAGAAGGTTTGCAAACAGCGGTTTTCAGGGTCAGGAGGAGGAGAAAAAGGAAAATGCTGCTGTTCCCTCCCCTGGGGTTTTTCATTTTTTTGGCTTCGTTCGCTTCTCTCAGCAAATCTGCGCCCGTGCGAGGCCGGGACGCGGAGGGTTCCCAGAAGTTCAGGACACGCCGTGACTCCTTCGGACACAAAAACGCTTTCCTGGATCGCCCAGATCTGCTATTTTTAACACCGGAGTGACGCCGACTCCGGAGAGGAGCAGACAAACCCTGCCCTGAGCTTTTTCTTTTTCGAGAGCATCAACCCCGTTTCTCCTAAAATCCGAGGTCCGAGCCTCGTCAAACTCGACCGAAAGAGTCCAGAGCTGGTTTTCTTGCCGGGGAGATGGAAAAAGGCCAGGTAAAAACCGGGAGGAAGGGCGGGGAGCCGCGAGGGGAGGCGTGAAGCAGAGTCACGCCGAGGTGACACCGCAACGCTCCCGGCACGTCCCGGAGCTGCTCCCGTGACGTGGGCGCTGGATGGGTGATCCCTGACTCTGGTGACGCTTTGGGAGCTGATGGAATCCGTGGTGAGGTCACGGCGAGGGAACGCTCCTGGACGTGACAGAGCTCCGGGGCCGGCTCTGGGCTGAGCAGAGGGATTTGTGTCCTGGGAAATGCTCTTCCTCTGAGAGCCACCGGTTCCCTGAGAGGAGCAGTTCCCAGCTGGTTTGTGTGAGGCAGCCGGGTCTGCACGGGGCGCCAAGGACGTTTCGGGGAAAAACCCATCCTGAGTGGTGGAGATGGCCATAAATCCACCCCAAGGGATGGAGATGGCCATAAATCCATCCTGAGTGATGGACATGGTCATAAACCCATCCTGAGTGGTGGAGATGGCCATGAATCCATCCCAAGGGATGGAGATGACCATAAATCCATCCTGAGTGGTGGAGATGAGCACCACAAACCCATCCCGAGGGATGGACAGGAACACCATAAACGCATCCCAAGGGATGGAGATGGGCACCACAAACCCTCCATACACCCATCCCAAGGGATGGAGAGGAACACCATAAACCCATCCCAAGGGATGGACAGGAGCACCACACACCCATCTCAAGGGATGGAGATAAGCACCACAAACTCATCCCAAGGGATGGACAGGAACACCACAAACCCATCATAAGGGATGGACACAATCTCCACACACCCATCCCGAGGGATGGAGATGGGCACCACACACCCATCCCGAGGGGTGGACAGGAGCACCACAAACCCTCCACACACCCATCCCAAAGGATGGACAGGGACACCACAACCCCATCCCAAAGGATGGACAGGAACACCATAAACCCATCCCAAGGGATGGAGACGATCTCCACACACCCATCCTGAGGGATGGAGACGATCTGCACAAACCCATCCCAAGGGATGGAGAGGAACACCACAAACCCATCATAAGGGATGGACACGATCCCCACACACCCATCCCAAGGGATGGACAGGAGCACCACACACCCATCCCGAGGGATGGAGACGATCTCCACACACCCATCCCAAAGGATGGACAGGAACACCACAACCCCATCCCAAAGGATGGACAGTAACACCATAAACCCATCCCAAGGGATGGAGATGGGCACCACACACCCATCCCAAGGGATGGAGACGATCTGCACACACCCATCCCAAGGGATGGAGATGGGCACCACACACCCATCCCAAGGGATGGAGACGATCTCCACACACCCATCCCGAGGGATGGACAGGAGCACCACAAACCCTCCACACACCCATCCCAAGGGATGGAGATGGGCACCACACACCCATCCCAAGGGATGGAGACGATCTCCACACACCCATCCCAAGGGATGGAGATGGGCACCACACACCCATCCCAAGGGATGGAGAGGAACACCACACACCCATCCCAAGGGATGGAGATGGGCACCACACACCCATCCCGAGGGATGGAGACGATCTCCACACACCCATCCCAAGGGATGGAGATGGGCACGCAGGGAAGGCCATGAAGCTGGAGCAGCCTGCAGACAGCCAGGCTGGAATGTGCCTCGGACAGGTCCGAGAAGTGTTTCCCAGGATCACATCCCAGGACGCCAGCGCGGCCCTGGAGCAGCTCCGATACCTCCACGCCCCTCCCCTGCCTCTGCTCCACTTCTGCCACGGAAGAGGGAATATCTTTAAATGATGGAGTTCATCGGGCGCGAACCCACCCCGAACAAAGCTGAGGAACCCGGGAACTCTCGGAAAAAAGCCGAAATGTGGGAACAGGAAGGAGCAAGGAACCAGACTGATGGATTTCCCTGTAAACCCTGCAGAGTCGTTCCGGCCCGGGACACATCCTTCGATCCAAGAGATCTCCCTGGGCTTTCCCAGCGCTCCCTTCCCCCCCTTCCCTGCCCCTCCAGGAGCCTCAGGAACGCGGCCGGGCCGGGCCACGGATCCCAGACCAGTTCTTCCTGCTCTCCTGCCAGGGGGTATCCACAGCATTCCTGCCCTCGATTCCCGCGGAGATTTTCACTTCCGAGAGCAAAATCCCTCGGCGCCTCCTCTGCTGTTCTCAAATCAGGGAGCTGGGAAGAGTTGGAATCACCCAGTCCTCGGATCGGGCTGGGATCTCACTCCCACAGAACTGGTCCTCGAGTCCCGGGCAGCCTCATCCCTGTGACATTCCCTGCTCCTGGAATTTATTCCTGGAAGTGCTGCCGCCAGATAAAAATCCTCTCTGGGGTTAGTGCCGTGCCGAAGTTGGTTGTTTCGGCCCCGAAGCGTCGTGCAGTAAATCTGAGGTCAACGAAAGGAAGAATCCTGAAGAAAACGCGCGAATTCCAAAATCCCAGCATGCAATTCCAGGCTGACGGGAGTTTTTAGGGATGAAAACGTCGGGTTGTTGAGGTGACACCCGGCCTCTGACTCGGCCCAGGGGTTGCCAAAGTGTGGCCATACAGGAGTGTCGTCCCCAAAAGCTGTGAGCGTCCCCAGGGCGGACACACACGACCCGATCCCGGCTTTTTCTCTTGGAAAAACTCAAGGAAATGAGGTGCTGGAGCAGCAGGAAGGTGCAAAAATCCAACCAGGATTGGGAATTTTCAGCCCATCACCAGATGGAGAACCCTTCCAGCACCCTGGTCGGGCCGCGCCACCAATCCCAGCCATTCCCAGGAAACTCTGGGATGGCTCCATTTGATCCCGAATCCGAAATTAGGGAATCCCAGAGCTCAGTTTTACCTCTGGGGGTAAAGAGGGGAAGATTGAAGCTCAGTTTGATCCCTAACCCGAAATTAGGGAATCCCAGAGCTCAGTTTGATCCCTGGAGGTGGAGAGGGGAAGATCGGAGCTCAGTTTGATCCTGAATCAAAATTAGGGAATTCAAGAGCTCAGTTTGATCCCGAATCCGAAATCAGGGAATCCAAGAGCTCAGTTTTACCTCTGGTAGTAAAGAGGGGAAGATCAGAGCTCCGATTGATCCCTAATGCGAAATTAGGGAATCCCAGAGCTCAGTTTTACCCCTGGGGGTAAAGAGGGGAAGATTGGAGCTCAGTTTGATCCCGAATCTGAAATTAGGGAATCCAAGAGCTCAGTTTTATCCCTGGGGGTAAAGAGGGGAAGATCGGAGCTCAGTTTGATCCCTAATCCAGAATTAGGGAATCCCAGAGCTCAGTTTTACCCCTGGAGCTAAAGAGGGGAAGATCGGAGCTCAGTTTGATCCCTAATCTGAAATCAGGGAATCCCAGAGCTTAGTTTTATCCCTGGAGCTAAAGAGGGGAAGATCGGACCTAAGTTTGATCCCATATCCAGCATTAGGGAATCCAAGAGCTCAGTTTTACCCCTGGGGGTAAAGAGGGGAAGATCAGAGCTCAGTTTGATCCCAAATCCAGCATTAGGGAATCCCAGAGCTCAGTTTGATCCCTGGAGCTAAAGAGGGGAAGATCGGAGCTCCAATTGATCCCTAATCTGTAATCAGGGAATCCAAGGGCTCAGTTTGATCCCTAATCCAGAATTAGGGAATCCAAGAGCTCAGTTTTACCCCTGGGGGTAAAGAGGGGAAGATTGGAGCTCAGTTTGATCCCTAATCCGAAATCAGGGAATCCCAGAGCTCAGTTTTACCTCTGGAGGTAAAGAGGGGAAGATCGGAGCTCCAATTGATCCCGAATCCAAAATTAGGAAATCCAAGAGCTCAGTTTTACCCCTGGAGGTAAAGAGGGGAAGATTGGAGCTCAGTTTGATCCCAAATCCAGCATTAGGGAATCCAAGAGCTCAGTTTGATCCCTGGAGGTGCAGAGGGGAGGATTGGAGCTCAGTTTGATCCCTAATCTGAAATCAGGGAATCCCAGAGCTCAGTTTTACCTCTGGAGCTAAAGAGGGGAAGATCGGAGCTGGGGCGCTGCAGAGCCCGGAGGGATTTGGGTTTTCCTCAGTTTCCCCAGATCCTGGACCGCGCCTGCATTCGATTCCTTCAACGCTGGGACCTGCGACGCTTTAATCCCTCGGGAGTCTCGGGGCGAAGGAGAAGCATCCAACCCCATCCCCGTTCCCAGCCCGAAATCCCCTTTCCCAGGGAACTGCCATTGCCTAAACCAAGCCCTCCCCGGCTGTTTTTCCCGGGATTTTTTTAGCGGGAGCCGCCGAAGGCCGGAGGATGGGCCGAACGGGATTTTCCACGCCGGGCCCTCGCCGTCGCCGCTCGGCGGGAGCCCGAGGCGAGGCTGCTCGCCGGCCACGAGCTGCGTTCGACATTCCGCTCCCGGATATTTATAATCCCGGCCAAATTCCCAGCGGGATCCTGGAAAACGAGCGAGGAGAGAGCGTTTGGGTCATCCAAAAACTTCCGGAGCCGCTCCGGAATCCAGAGGGGTTTTTGGGTTTGGGTTTTTTTGGGGGATGCTGGGAGCCGACTGTAATTAGCAGCCACTCAACTCCTTTAAATAGCCGCCAAAAACAACAAAAAAAAATCAGCTCTGATTTCTCTGAAATCCACCCTTGGGCGTTTTGGAAAAATTTAGGGAAGGTAAAATGCACCCTCGAATATTTGAGAATATTTAGAAGGGTAAAACCCACCGTCGGATATTTTGGGAATATTTAGGGAGGTAAAATCCACCCCTGAACACCTTGGGAACATTTAGGAAAGGTAAAATGCACCCTCAAATATTTGAGAATATTTAGAAAGGTAAAACCTACCCTCGAACATTTTGGGAATTTTTAGGGAAGGTAAAATCCACCCTTGAACATTGTGGAATATTTAGAAAGATAAAATCCACCCTCGAACATTTGGGAATCTTTAGGAAAGGTAAAATCCACCGCCGAATATTTTGGGAATATTTAGGAATATAAAATCCACACTGGAACACTTAGGAATATTTAGAAAGGTAAAATCCACCCTCAAACATCTTGGGAGTATTTAGGAAGGTAAAATCCACCCTGGAACATTTTGGGAATATTCAGGGAAGGTAAAATCCACTCTTGTACATTTGGGAATACTTAGAAAGGTAAAATCCACCTTCAAACATCTTGGGAGTATTTAGGAAGGTAAAATCTACCCTGGAACATTTGGGAATATTTAGAAAGGTAAAACCACTCTTGGACATTTTAGGAATATTTAGGAAAGGTAAAATGCACCCTCAAATATTTGAAAATATTTGGAAAGGTAAAACCGCTCTTGAATGTTTTGGGGTCTTTAGGAAAGGTAAAATCCACCCTCGAATATTTTGGGAATATTTAGGGAAGATAAAATCCATCCTTGAACATTTTGGAATCTTTAGGAAAGGTAAAATCCACCGCTGAATATTTTGGGAATATTTAGGAAGGTAAAATCCACCCTGGAACATTTTGGGAATATTTGGGAATATAAAATCCACCCTCAAACATTTTGGAATCTTTAAGGAAGATAAAATCCACCCTTGAACATATGGGAATATTTACAAAGATAAAAGCACTCCTGAACATTCTGGAATATTCAGAGAAGGTAAAATCCACTCTTGAACATTTGGAATCTTTAGAAAGGTAAAATCCACCCTGGAACACTTGGGAATATTTAGGAAAGGTAAAATGCACCTTCAAATATTTGAAAATATTTGGAAAGGTAAAACCGCTCTTGAACATTTCGGGATCTTTAGGAAAGGTAAAATCCACCCTCGAATATTTTGGGAATATTTAGGAATATAAAATCCACACTGGAACACTTGGGAATATTTAGAAAGGTAAAACCACTCTTGAACATTTGGGGAATATTTAGGAAATATAAAATCCACCCTCAAACATTTTGGAATCTTTAAGGAAGATAAAATCCACTCTTGAACATTTTGGGAATATTTAGGAATATAAAATCCACCCTCAAACATTTGGGAATATTTAGAGAAGGTAAAACCACTCTTGAACATTCTGGAATATTCAGAGGAGGTAAAATCCACTCTTGAACACTTTGGAAATCTTTAGGAAAGGTAAAATGCACCGCCGAATATTTTGGGAATATTTAGCAAAGGTAAAATCCACTCATGAACATTTTGGAATATTTAGGAAGGTAAAACCACTCTTGGACATTTTAGGAATATTTAGGGAAGGTAAAATCCACCCTCGAACATTTTGGAATCTTTAGGAAAGGTAAAATCCATCTTTGAACATTTTGGAATCTTTAGGAAAGGTAAAACCACTGCTGGAACATTTGGGAATATTTAGGAATATAAAATCCACTCTTGAACATTTTGGGACTATTTAGAAAGGCAAAACAGCTCTTGAACATTTTGGGAATATTTAGGAAAGGTAAAATCCATCTTTGAACATTTGGGAATATTTACAAAGATAAAAGCACTCCTGAACATTCTGGAATATTCAGAGGAGGTAAAATCCACTCTTGAACACTTTGGGAATATTTAGGAAAGGTAAAATCCACCTTTGAACATTTGGGAATATTTAGAAAGGGAAATCCATGGGAGGAAGGGGAAGGTTTTGGGGAGGAAGGAGAAAGCTTTTGGGAGGAATGAAAACATTTTTTGGGAGGGATGAGAAGATTTTTGGGAGGAATGAGAAGGTTTTTGGGAGGAATGAGAAGATTTTTGGGAGGAATGAAACGGTTTTTGAGGGGAATGAGAAGGTTTTTGAGGGGAATCACAAAACCTTTGAGAGGAATGAGAAGGTTTCCGAGAGGATTGAAGATTTTGGGGAGGAATGAAAAGGTTTTGGGGAGGAATGACAAAGCTTCGGGAGGAATGAAACGCTTTTTGGGAGGAATAAGAAAGTTTTGGGAGGAATGAAAACATTTTTTTGGGAAGAATGAGAAGGTTTCTGAGAGGATTGAAGATTTTTGGGAGGAATGAAAAGATTTTTGGGAGGACTGAGAAAGTCTTTGGGAGGAACGAGAAGGTTTTGGGGAGGAATGAAAAGGTTTTTGAGAAGAATGAGAAGATTTTTGGGGAGGAATGAGAAGGTTTCTGGGAGGAATGAAAACTTTTTTTGGGAGGAATGAGAAGGTTTTGGGAGGAATGATGAAATTTTTGGGAGGATTGAAGATTTCTGGGAGGAATGACAAAATTTTTGGGAGGAATGAGAAGATTTTTGGGAGGAATGAAAACGTTTTTGAGAGGAATGAGAAGGTTTTGGGGAGGAAGAAGGTTTCTGAGAGGATTAAAGATTTTGGGGAGCAATGAGAAGGTTTTGGGGAGCAATGAGGTTTCTGGGAAGAATGAGAAGATTTTTGAGAGGAATGAAAAGATTTTTGGGAGGAATGAGAAGATTTTTGGGAGGGAGAAGGTTTTTGGGACAAATGGCAGTTTTTGAGAGGAATGAGAAGGTTTTGGGGAGGAACGAAGATTTTTGGGAGGAATGAAAAGATTTTTGGGAAGAATGAGAAGATTTTTGGGAGGAATGAAACGGTTTTTGAGAAGAATGAGAAGATTTTTGGGAGGAATGAGAAGGTTTTTGGGAGGAATGAGAAGGTTTTGGCGAGGAAGAAGGTTTCTGAGAGGATTGAAGATTTTGGGGAGGAATGACAAAGGTTTTTGGGAGGAATGAGAAGATTTCTGAGAGGATTGAAGATTTTTGGGAGGAATGAAATGGTTTTTGGGAAGAATGAGAAGGTTTTTGAGAGGAACGACAAAGCTTTTGGGGAGGACTCTGGCCACGCATTGACACTCACGGCTTCAAGTCCGGACTGAGAAGAATCCATAACCAAGGATTTTCCCCCCTCTCCTGTTTTTTATTTTTTTAAACGAAATTTTCACATTAAAACTAAAAATTAGATCAACATTTTCCACCTTGCCTGGAGATGCTGTCCCCACCAGCTTTATCATCACGGCCTGCTCCTTCCTCCCTGCCCAGGCGTTGGAAGGAGATGGATTTAATTTCCTTTCCACCCCAAACCATTCCGGAATTCTGCTGCCCAAACTTCCCCGACTCCAGGAGAACTTGGAAAACTGGGCCGAAATCCCCCCTTAAAATGTGAGGAAAAGGAGATTTCTCTCCCCTACAGAAACCCCTGCCCCTAAATCCTCACCGGGACAACCCCAGAGGAGAAAACATCACCCAAAACGCGATTTTTTTAAAATTATTTTTTTTCCCCGCTCGTCTTGCCTCGGGTGAAGTCGAGTCCCTGCCCTGGCAGATGCTGCCAGTGTTGATTTGGTTGCTAACAACTCGCAAGATCCACGCCTTGAAAAAACAACCTCGAAGAAAACATCCTCCCGCTTCCTCCCTGACTCAGGCGCTCGTCACACGGCCCCGGGGGCGGTTTGGGATCACAAACGGCCCCAAACTCACCTGAAATGCACAAATTTGAGCAGGAAAATCTGAATTTCCTGCCCTTTATTCCCAGGTTTGTTCCAGCGAATTGTGGGGGAGGTTTGGGATCACAAACGGCCCCAAACTCACCTGAAATGCAGAAATAATTCAGAAATTAAAGCAGGAAAATCTGAATTTCCTGCCCTTTATTCCTCTGTTTGTTCCAGTGAATTATGGGGGAGGTTTGGGATCATTCACAGCCCCAAACTCCCCTGAAATGCAGAAATAATTCAGAAATTAAACAGGGAAAATCTGAATTTCCTGCCCTTTATTCCTATGTTTGTTACAGTGAATTATGGGGGAGGTTTGGGATCACAAACGGCCCCAAACTCACCTGAAATGCAGAAATAATTCAGAAATTAAAGCAGGAAAATCTGAATTTCCTGCCCTTTATTCCTCTGTTTGTTCCAGTGAATTATGGGGGAGGTTTGGGATCATTCACAGCCCCAAACTCCCCTGAAATGCAGAAATAATTCAGAAATTAAACAGGGAAAATCTGAATTTCCTGCCCTTTATTCCTCTGTTTGTTACAGTGAATTATGGGGGAGGTTTGGGATCATTCACAGCCCCAAACTCACCTGAAATGCAGAAATAATTCAGAAATTTGAGCAGGAAAATCTGAATTTCCTGCCCTTTATTCCTCTGTTTGTTCCAGTGAATTATGGGGGAGGTTTGGGATCACAAACGGCCCCAAACTCACCCGAAATGCAGAAATAATTCAGAAATTAAAGCAGGAAAATCTGAATTTCCTGCCCTTTATTCCTCTGTTCGTTACAGTGAATTATGGGAGAGGTTTGGGATCACAAACGGCCCCAAACTCACCTGAAATGCAGAAATAATTCAGAAATTAATGCAGGAAAATCTGAATTTCCTGCCCTTTATTCCCAGGTTTGTTCCAGTGAATTATGGGGGAGGTTTGGGATCATTCACGGCCCCAAACTCACCTGAAATGCAGAAATAATTCAGAAATTTGAGCAGGAAAATCTGAATTTCCTGCTCTTTATTCCTCTGTTTGTTCCAGTGAATTATGGGGGAGGTTTGGGATCACAAACGGCCCCAAACTCCCCTGAAATGCAGAAATAATTCAGAAATTAACGCTGGATCTGGCGGGTTTTTTAATCAAAAAGCGAGGAAATAAATCACAAATAAAACGCATTTCATCCCCCCCCGCATCCCGCGTTCCCGGCGCGCGCGAAAAATCCGGGAAAAAAAAAGAGATCAAAGATTAAAATTTCAAAAAGCTCTAAAAGCGTTTAAAAATGAAAGGATTGCCGGAGCTTTTCAGGGAAATCAAATCAAATCGAATCAAATCGCAATGGATAAAAACGATCCGAATCGATAAAAAAAATATGATCCCGATTAATTGGAAATTAAATAATCCCTCCCCCTCGGTTTTATACGGGGTGGAGAATTTTGGGGGTTTTCCAGTGAAATCCGCCGGAGGTGAAATCTCATTTTTGCCGCGGGTTTCCGGAGGGGAAAAACCCTGGAAAAATCAATTTATCGGGGTTTGATCAGAACGCGATCGAATAATTGCGATTTTTTTTTTTTCTCGTGATTTGATTTTATTTTATGGAGCCAAATTTGAGGTTTTGATTAAACCTCATTTTTCCTCGATTAAAAATGGAGGAAAGAACGGTTCGGCGGCGGCTCGACGGACGGGAACGTTCCGGAATTTTCAAAATCTCCTGGAGAGCTGGGATGAAAAAAAAAGCCTGGAAATCACGATTCCGGCGGCAGCGGATTTTAACAAAAATAAATTTAAAATTAAAAAAAACCCCCAACCCTCAGGAACAAAAACAAACTTAAAAAACAAAAATAAAATCAAGTTCAGAGTGTCCCAAACTCGGGGTTTTTTTTAATGCTCCCCTCTCATGCTGGAATTTTGGGATGAGCCGACCTGGAAAAGATCCAGCAATGCCAAGGGAATGATTAATTCGGGATAAAGAATTCAGAATAAAGAACTCAGAAGAAAGAATTCAGAAGAATTCAGAACAAATAACTCAGAATAATTAATTCAGAATAATTAATTCAGAATAAATAACTCAGAATAATTAATTCAGAATAATTAATTCAGAATAATTAACTCAGAATAAAGAATTCAGAATACATAATTCAGAATAATGAACCCAAAATAAAGAATTCAGAAAAAATAATTCAGAATAAATAACTAAGAATAAAGAATTCAGAAGAAATAACTCAGAATACATAATTCAGAAGAAATAATCCAGAATAAAGAACTCAGAATAAAGAATTCAGAATAATTAATTCAGAATAATTAATTCAGACTAATTAATTCAGAAGAAATAACTCAGAATACATAATTCAGAAGAAATAATCCAGAATCAATAACTCAGAAGAAATAATTCAGAAGAAATAATTCAGAATAAAGAATTCAGAAGAATTCAGAACAAATACCTCAGAATAATTAATTCAGAATACATAATTCAGAATAATTAATTCAGAATAAAGAATTCAGAATACATAACTCAGAATAATTAATTCAGAATAAAGAACCCAAAATAAAGAATTCAGAAAAAATAATTCAGAATAAATAACTAAGAATAAAGAATTCAGAAGAAATAACTCAGAATACATAATTCAGAAGAAATAATCCCGAATAAAGAACTCAGAATAAAGAATTCAGAATAATTAATTCAGAATAAAGAATTCAGAATACATAATTCAGACTAATTAATTCAGAAGAAATAACTCAGAATAAAGAATTCACAAGAAAGAATTCGCAATAAAGAACTCAGAAGAATTCAGAAGAAAGAACTCAGAATAATTAATTCAGAATAATTAATTCAGATAAATTAATTCAGAATAAGTAACTCAGAATAAAGAATTCAGAATAAATAACACAGAAGAAATAATTCAGAAGAAATAATTCAGAATAAAGAATTCAGAAGAAAGAACTCAGAATGAAGAATTCAGAATAAAGAACCCAGAATAAAGAATTCAGAAGAAAGAATTCAGAATTAAGAACTCAGAATAAAGAATTCAGAAGAAATTATTCAGAATAATTAATTCCGAATAAGAATTCAGAATTATTAATTCAGAATAAATGATTCGGAATAAATACCTCAGAATAATTAATTCCGAATAATTAATTAAGAATAAATAACTCAGGATAAATAACGCAGAATAAAGAATTCAGAATAAATAACTCAGAATAAAGGATTCAGAATAAATAACTCAGAATAAAGGATTCAGAAGTAATACCTCAGAATAATTAATTCTGAATTATTAATTCAGAATAAATACCTCAGAATAATTAATTCAGCACAAATACCTCAGAATAATTAATTTCGAATTATTAATTCAGAATAAATACCTCAGAATAATTAATTCAGCACAAATACCTCAGAATAATTAATTCAGCACAAATACCTCAGAATAATTAATTCAGAATAATTAATTCAGAATAAATACCTCAGAATAATTAATTCTGAATTATTAATTCAGAATAAATAATTCAGAATAAATACCTCAGAATAATTAAATCAGCACAAATACCTCAGAATAATTAATTCGGCACAAATACCTCAGAATAATTAATTCCGAATAATTAATTCAGAATAAATACCTCAGAATAATTAATTCTGAATTATTAATTCAGAATAAATAATTCAGAATAAATACCTCAGAATAATTAAATCAGCACAAATACCTCAGAATAATTAATTCGGCACAAATACCTCAGAATAATTAATTCCGAATAATTAATTCAGAATAAATACCTCAGAATAATTAATTCTGAATTATTAATTCAGAATAATTAATTCGGCACAAATACCTCAGAATAATTAAGTCAGCACAAATACCTCAGAATAATTAATGCAGACTAATAAATTCAGAATAAATACCTCAGAATAATGAATTCAGAATAAATACCTCAAAATAATTAATT
Source organism: Delichon dasypus (assembly GCA_037837765.1). Classification (NCBI taxonomy): domain Eukaryota; kingdom Metazoa; phylum Chordata; class Aves; order Passeriformes; family Hirundinidae; genus Delichon; species Delichon dasypus. The sequence goes on from JBBAXF010000005.1 coordinate 945,945, forward strand.
CAGAATAATTAATTCAGAATAAATACCTCAGAATAATTAATTCAGACTAATAAATTCAGCACAAATACCTCAGAATAATTAATGCAGACTAATGAATTCAGAATAAATAACTCAGAATAAATAATTCAGCACAAACACCTCAGAATAATTAATTCCGAATAATTAATTCCAAATAAAGAAGAGATAATGAACCCCCCCGCATGCAAATGAGGTGACGTCACGCGGGCACACCGGAAGTGCCTCGCTCCCCGCGGGTTCGATCCCGGCCTAATGAAGGTTAAACCCGGCCTAGCTAAACCTCAGCTGAGGGAGGAGATTTTCCTTCAAAAAACCGGGAAAAGTTTCACCTCAGGGTGGATGAAGGAGATTTTCCTTCAGAAAAGTGGGAATAGTTTCACCTCAGGGTGGATGAAAAAGGTTTTCCTTCAGAAAATTGGGAAAAGTTTCACCTCAGCACAGCGGATAAAGGAGTTTGTCCCTCAGAAAAGCGGGAAAAAATTCACTTCAGAGTGGGTGAAGGAGATTTTCCGTCAGAAAAGTGGGAAAAGTTTCACCTCAGGGCAGCGGGAAGGAGATTTTCACTTGGAAAATTGGGAAAATTGTCACCTCACGGTGGATGAAGGAGATTTTCCTTCAAAAAAAACCAGGAAAAGTTTCACCTCAGGACAGCGGGAAGGAACTTTTACCTCAGAAAATTGGGAATAATTTCACCTCAGCACGGATGAAGGAGATTTTCCTTCAAAAAACCAGGAAAAGTTTCACCTCAGGGTGGATGAAGGAGTTTTGCCTCAGAAAATTGGGAATAATTTCACCTCAGGACAATGGGAAGGAAATTTTCACTCGGAAAATTGGGAATAATTTCACCTCAGGGTGGATGAAGGAGTTTTCCCTCAGAAAATTGAGAATAATTTCACCTCAGGATGGATGAAGGAGATTTTCCTTCAAAAAACCAGGAAAACTTTACCTCAGGGTGGATGAAAGAGGTTTTCCTTCAGAAAAATGGGAAAAGTTTCACCTCAGCACAGTGGGAAGGAGATTTTCACTCGGAAAATTAGGAAAAGTTTCACCTCAGGATAGCGGGAAGCAACTTTTACCTCAGAAAATTGGGAATAATTTCACCTCAGCACAGATGAAGGAGATTTTCCTTCAAAAAAAACGGAGAAGTTTCACCTCAGAACAGCAGGAAGGAGTTTTTCCTTCAGAAAATTGGGAAAAGTTTCACCTCAGTGTAGATGAAGGAGATTTTCCGTCAGAAAATTTAGAATAATTTCACCTCAGGATGGATGAAGGAGATTTTCCTTCAAAAAACCAGGAAAACTTTACCTCAGGGTGGATGAAAGAGGTTTTCCTTCAGAAAAATGGGAAAAGTTTCACCTCAGGACAGTGGGAAGGAGATTTTCACTCGGAAAATTGGGAATAATTTCACCTCAGGTTGGATGAAAAAGGTTTTCCCTCAGAAAAGTCGGAAAAGTTTCACCTCAGCACAGATGAAGGAGATTTTCCTTCAAAAAACCAGGAAAAGTTTCACCTCAGGACAGTGGGAAGGAGATTTTAACTTAGAAAATTGGGAATAATTTCACCTCAGCACGGATAAAGGAGATTTTCCTTCAGAAAAGCGGCGAAAATTTCATCTCAGGATGGATAAAGGAGATTTTCCTTCAGAAAAGTGGGAAAAATTTCATCTCAGGGTGGATGAAAAAGGTTTTCCCTCAAAAAATTGGAAAAAGTTTTACGTCAGCACAGTGGGAAGGAACTTTTACCTCAGAAAATTGGGAATAATTTCACCTCAGCACGGATGAAGGAGATTTTCCTTCAAAAAACCAGGAAAAGTTTCACCTCAGGGTGGATGAAGGAGTTTTGCCTCAGAAAATTGGGAAAAGTTTCACCTCAGTGTAGATGAAGGAGATTTTCCCGTCAGAAAATTTAGAATAATTTCACCTCAGGATGGATGAAGGAGATTTTCCTTTAAAAAACCAGCAAAACTTTACCTCAGGGTGGATGAAAGAGGTTTTCCTTCAGAAAAATGGGAAAAGTTTCACCTCAGGACAGCGGGAAGGAGATTTTCACTCGGAAAATTGGGAAAAATTTCATCTCAGGGCGGATGAAGGAGATTTTCCTTCAGAAAATTGGGAAACGTTTCACCTCAGCACAGTGGGAAGGAGTTTTTTCCCTCAGAAAATTGGGAATAATTTCACCTCAGGGTGGATGAAGGAGTTTTTCCTTCAAGGAAACGGGAAAAGTTTCACCTCAGGATGGATGAAGGAGATTTTCTCTCAGAAAATTGGGAAAATCGTCACCTCAGTGTGGATGAAGAAGGTTTTTCCGTCAGAAAATTGGGAAAAGTTTCACCTCAGCACAGTGGGAAGGAGATTTTCACTCGGAAAACTGGGAAAATCGTCACCTCAGGGTGGATGAAGGAGTTTTTCCTTCAAAAAAACCAGGAAAAGTTTCACCTCAGCACAGTGGGAAGGAGATTTTACCTCAGAAAATTGGGAAAAGTTTCACCTCAGGGTGGATGAAGGAGATTTTCCTTCAAAAAACCAGGAAAAATTTCATTTCAGGATGGATGAAGGAGCTTTTCCCTCAGAAAATTGGAATCATTTCACCTCGGGGTGGATGAGGGAGTTTTCCCTCAGAAAATTGGGAAAATCTCCCGCTCAGCTCCGTAAATCCCTTTAATCCCCAGCAATTCCCCCCCCTCAGTCAAATCAAAATCCAACAAAATCAAAAATCAAATCAAAATCAAACAAACCCAACGTTGGAGGTTTCGCACCGTTTGCCTTTTCTGACCCTTGGAAAATGCGGATTTTGTGAGTAAAACTCGATTTATTTCACAGCAAAATTCAACCGGGGTGGGTTTGGGATTTGGGGTTTGGGATTTGGGATTTGGTGTTTGGGGTTTGGGATTTAGGATTTGGGGTTTGGGATTTGGGGTTTGGGGTTTGGGATTTAGGATTTGGGGTTTGGGATTTAGGATTTGGGATTTGGGGTTTGGGATTTGGGGTTTGGGATTTAGGATTTGGGATTTGGGGTTTGGGATTTGGGATTGAGGCGGGAGCAGCGGGGTTGGGAGAGGAGCAAACCCGAAATTCAAACCACAGAAAACTCCACACCCCCCAAGAGAAACTGACAAGAAGAAGGGGATTGGAAATGTCATAAATTCATTTTCAGGTGCTGTAAATTCATTTTCAAGTGCTGTAAATTCATTTTTTAGGTGCCGTAAATTCATTTTTTAAAATTCATTTTCAGGCGCCATAAATTCATTTTCGGGCACCGTAAATTCATTTTTAGGCACCGTAAATTCATTTTTAGGCGCCGTACATTCATTTTTAGGCACTGTAAATTCATTTTTAGGTGCTGTAAATTCATTTTTTAAAATTCATTTTTTAGGCACTGTAAATTCATTTTTAGGTGCCGTAAATTCATTTTTTAGGTGCTGTAAATTCATTTTCTAAAATTAATTTTTTAGGCACTGTAAATTCATTTTCAGGCACTGTAAATTCATTTTTAGGCACTGTAAATTCACTTTCAGTACCTTAAAGTCGAGGCCGCTCAGGCTGACGACGTCGTCGTCCTTCTCTCGGCGCTTCCTCTTCTGCGAGAAACGAAAGGAAATCACCGAATGAAATAAATCCGGGCTGGGGAAATGGGATTTTTAAACACAGAAATCTTTATATTTCCTTTTTTTATTACGCCCCCGGCTCAAGGGGAAGGAGGTGAAAGTGAGAAGCCGAAAGCGGATTTGTGGTAATTGAATGAAATTTGTCGCGCGGAAATGAAATGATTTGTCTGGAAGCTTCTTTGGGAACGGAACCGCGAAGTTGGGCAGCGGCGAGGAAACGATTCGGGATTTATTTAAATGATAAAATCACAGAATTGCGTTGGGGAACGATTCGGGATTTATTTAAATGATAAAATCACGGAATTGCGTTGGGGAACGATTCGGGATTTATTTAAATTTAAAAATCGTGGAATTGCGTTGAGAAACGATTCGGGATTTATTTAAATTTAAAAATGGCGGAATTGCGTTGAGAAACGATTCGGGATTTATTTAAATGATAAAATGGCGGAATTGCGTTGGGAAACGATTCGGGATTTATTTAAATTTAAAAAATCGTGGAATTGCGTTGAGGAAACGATTCGGGATTTATTTAAATGATAAAATCGAGGAATCGCGTTGGGAAAAGATTCGGGATTTATTTAAATTTAAAAATGGCGGAATCGCGTTGGGAAACGATTCAGGATTTATTTAAATGATAAAATCACGGAATTGCGTTGGGAAATGATTCGGGATTTATTTAAATTTAAAAATGGCGGAATTGCGTTGGGGAAACGATTCGGGATTTATTTAAATGATAAAATCGCGGAATCGTTCGGATGGAAAGGGATTTTTTAAAAAACGCTCCCGTTCCAAACCGGCCGCCTCCGTTATCCCAGGGGGCTCCAACCCGGCCTCGGGAATTCCAGGGATCCAGAAATTCCGGATTTTTTATTTTTAAAATTTTATTTTTAATATTTTAATTTTTAAAAAAAAAATATTATTTCTTTGGGCTTTTATTTATTTATTTATTCATTTATTATTAATTTGAGAAAATATAATATATATATATTTTAATTATTAGTATTTATTTGGGAATTTATTTCTTTATATTATTCATTTGGGAATCTATTTATTGATTGATTGATTGATTGATTAGTTTGGGAAAATATAATAAATTTTTTATGATCTTTTTTATTTGTTTGGGAATATATTTATTTATTTATTTGGGAAAATATAATTATTTTTTAAAATTATTATTATTTATTTGGGAAATTATTTATTTAGTTATTTATTTATTTATCATTAATTTGGGGAAATATAATAATATTTTTAAAAAGTATTATTTTCTATTTGGGAATTTATTTATTTAGTTATTTATTTGGGAAAATATAATAATATTGCTTAATTATTATTATTTATTTGGGAATTTATTTATTTATTTATTTATTTATTTATGACAAATCCCAAATCCTAAATCCCAAATCCCAAACCCCAAATCCTAAATCCCAAACCCCAAATCCCAAATCCCAAACCCCAAACCCCAAATCCCAAATCCCAAAACCCAAATCCCAAACTCCAAACCCCCAATCCCAAATCCCAAATCCCAAATCCCAACCCCCAAATCCCAACCCCCAAATCCCAAACCCCAAATCCCAGATCCCAAATCCCAAATCCCAAATCCCAAATCCCAAATCCCAAATCTCAAATCCCAAACCCCAAATCCCAAATCCCAAACCCCAAATCCCAAATCCCAAACTCCAAATCCCAAATCCCAAGGGGAAATTTCCCCTTCTCCCAGCCCCTAAATTGTGTGGAAAAAATTCATTTTTCTAAAGTATTAAAGGGGAAATTTTATCTTTTCCCAGTCCCTAAATTTTATGGAAAAAATTCCATTTTTTAAAGTTTTAAAGAGGAAATTTCCCCTTCTCCCAGTCATTAAATGTGTGGAAAAATTAATTTTTCCCAAAATTATAAAAGGAAAATTTCCCCTTTTCCCCAGCCCCCAAATCGCGTGGAGTTTTTTCCTTTCTCCCGTTTCTTTCCCGAATTTTCCCCTCCGGATTCCGTTTTCGCGGCCGCGCCACTGACCAGGGTGAGATCCCAGTGGGGGCCTGGGGTCAGGAACGTGAAGGAGCTGCCGCGTCTCAGAGGGCACCTGAGCGGAAAACAAGCAGGGATTATTAATTAGTAATTATTAATTAGTAATTATTAATTATTGTTATTAATTTTGGGGGTTTTTTGGGGGGGGAAGGAGGAAGGCAAAGCCGTTGGAATTCGGGGATTTTGGAGGCAGAATCGTCGATTTTTTCCATCCCGACGGGGAACGGTGGGAGCGCCCCAGATTTTAAAAATGAAATGAAATGAAATGAAAAAAAAAGAGGTAATAAATAAATAAATAAATAAATAAACAAATAGAATTTTAAAAATAAAATGAATTTTAAAAATCTCAAAATAAAACAAAATAAGTAAATAATGAAAAATAAATAAAGAAAAAAAGAAAATGTAAAAAGAAAACAAATAAAGAAATAAAAATTAAAATGAATTCAATAAATGAAATGAATAAGAATAAAATAAAATAGAATTTTAAAAAATTTTAAAAATAAAAGAAATGTAAAAATAAAATAAATTTTAAAAAAGAAAAAAATAAATAAAATACATTTAAAAAATAAAATACTTTAAAAAATAAATAAAATAATAATAAATAAATAAAATTTAAAATAAATTTTAAAAATAAAATAAATTAAAAAGAAATTTAAAAATAAAATAAAAATTAAAATTATTTTAAAAAATAAAATAAAGTTTAAAAAATTAAATGAAATAATAAATAAATAAATAAATAAAATTAAAATAAATTTCAAAAATAAAATAAAGTTTAAAAAATTAAATGAAATAAATAATAAAAAATAAATAAATAAAAAAAACATTAAAAAATAAAATAAATTTCGAAAAATAATAAAATAAAATAAATGGCAACAAAAAAATTTAAAATACATTAAAAAATAAGATAATTTAAATAAATAAATAAATAATAGAAAATAACTAAATAAAAATGAAAAGAATTTCAAAAAATAACATAATTTTTTTTTAAAAAATAAAATGAAATAAATTAATTAATATATAGAAATTAAAAATTAAAATAATTTTTAAAAAATAAAATATTTTTTAAAAAATAAATAAATAAATAAATTTTGACAATTAAAATAATTTTTACAAAATAAAAATTAAAAAAAAAATTAAACAACGAATCAAAGAAAATAAATAAATAATGAAAAAAAAAATAATAAAAAAATCTGAATTTACAGCCTCATTTTTTCCCCCATTTGGACGAAGCGGCCTCGGAGCTCCCGGTCGATTCCAGCCGCGGATTTTTCGCGGCGCGGCCAAAGCGCCCGCTGTGACCCCGCCCCGGAGCCGAGCCTTCGCTGACCCGGCCCCACCTGAGCAAACAAATTCCGCTCCCCGCTTCCACCCTCCGCCTCATCCCAGGAATTGTTTTTGCCAGAAAGATTTTTTTTTATTTTCCCCAGTTTCTTCCGGCCCGAGGAAGGGGGGATTTGTGTCTCTTGGAGGGTTTTGAGTGGATTTTTGGTCCCAAAAGAGACAAAATTTTTTTTTTCTTTTTTTTATCGGGAGATTTCCCATTTTGCTGTCGGCGTCTCGTGCTCTCCTTCATCCCGAGATCCCACGGGATCAGGGAAAACCTGGGAATGGCAGAGGGCTGCAAATCCTTGGACTTTTCAGGGATTTGCTTGGGTATTGCGGAAAATTCGCCTCACAAATTGGTCAGGGTCAACTTCTCCCTGTGGGAAAAGAATTCCCATTTGTCCTGGAAAAGACCTCTGCTCCCTTCATCCCAAATCCGATAAATCCCAAACCTCTGCTCCCTTCATCCCAAATCTGATAAATCCCAAACCTCTGCTCCCTTCATCCCCAAATTCCAGAGGAATCTGAGAAATCCCAAACCTCTGCTCCCTTCATCCCAAATCCGATAAATCCCAAACCTCTGCTCCCTTCATCCCAAATCTGATAAATCCCGAACCTCTGCTCCCTTCATCCCAAATCTGATCAATCCCAAACCTCTGCTCCCTTCATCCCCAAATTCTGCAGAATCTGAGAAATCCCAAACCTCTGCTCCCATTATCCCAAACCTGAGAAATCCCAAACCTCTGCTCCCTTCATCCCCAAATCTGAGAAATCCCAAACCTCTGCTCCCTTCATCCCAAATCTGATAAATCCCAAACCTCTGCTCCCTTCATCCCAAATCTGAGAAATCCCAAACCTCTGCTCCCTTCATCCCAAATCTGATAAATCCCAAACCTCTGCTCCTTTCATCCCAAATCTGATAAATCCCAAACCTCTGCTCCCTTCATCCCAAATCTGAGAAATCCCAAACCTCTGCTCCCATTATCCCAAACCTGAGAAATCCCAAACCTCTGCTCCCATTATCCCAAACCTGAGAAATCCCAAACCTCTGCTCCCTTCATCCCAAATCTCATAAATCCCAAACCTCTGCTCCCTTCATCCCAAATCTGATAAATCCCAAACCTCTGCTCCCTTCATCCCAAATCTGAGAAATCCCAAACCTCTGCTCCCTTCATCCCAAATCTCATAAATCCCAAACCTCTGCTCCTTTCATCCCCAATCTGATAAATCCAAAACCTCTGCTCCCTTCATCCCCAAATTCCAGAGGAATCTGAGAAATCCCAAACCTCTGCTCCCATTATCCCAAACCTGAGAAATCCCAAACCTCTGCTCCCATTATCCCAAACCTGAGAAATCCCAAACCTCTGCTCCTTTCATCCCCAATCTGATAAATCCAAAACATCTGCTCCCTTCATCCCCAAATTCCAGAGGAATCTGAGAAATCCCAAACCTCTGCTCCCATTATCCCAAACCTGAGAAATCCCAAACCTCTGCTCCCATTATCCCAAACCTGAGAAATCCCAAACCTCTGCTCCCTTCATCCCAAATCTCATAAATCCCAAACCTCTGCTCCCTTCATCCCAAATCTGAGAAATCCCAAACCTCTGCTCCTTTCATCCCAAATCTGATAAATCCCGAACCTCTGCTCCCTTCATCCCCAAATTCTGGAGAATCTGATAAATCCCGAACCTCTGCTCCCTTCATCCCCAAATTCTGGAGAATCTGATAAATCCCAAACCTCTGCTCCCTTCATCCCAAATCTGATAAATCCCAAACCTCTGCTCCTTTCATCCCCAAATCTGATAAATCCCAAACCTCTGCTCCCTTCATCCCAAATCTGAGAAATCCCAAACCTCTGCTCCCTTCATCCCAAATCTCATAAATCCCAAACCTCTGCTCCCTTCATCCCCAAATTCTGGAGAAGGAATGGGTCTGATCCCAAATGGGCCACACAAATTTTTCCCACTTTTTTTCTTTCTTTGGGGGGGAGAAATCCCAACATTTCACCTGAGGAAATTGAGGCAGAATGGATGGAGCCTCCAGGAAGGCAGGGATTTGTGGTTTGGGATGAAGAATATCCCAGGAATTTTCGTTTCCAAGCCCTGGCAGCAGCCGGATCGCGGCCTGGAAAACCACTCCAAGCCGCTCCCAACCCTCGATACCAGGGCGATAAAAAAAAAAGGGAGGAACGATCCCGAGAGGAATGAATTTGGGAATTTCAGCGTTTTCAGTTGGAGGCAGGAGGTGCCCGACGGGATCGAGGCTCCAAACTCCAGAGAGAAATTTCTCCGGCTCCAACTCCGGCGCCAGAACTTTGTCCCTGGGTCGCTCGGGTGAGGGGGAAACGCGGTTAAATAATTCCCAGGAGAAGCGGGAGAATACGGGAATACGGGAACGGAGAAGTTCCCTGCGGCCCTTCGGCTCCCAGGGCCGATTTTCTGCTCCGCCAGAGCCCCTTCCACACCCACTGCCCTTTCCGAGGCTCTGGGGGAGGCTGGAAAATCGGGGATGTTCCCCTGGAGAGGAGAAGGATCCAGGGGATGTTGGAGTCCAGGGCGTTCCTTTGGCTGCCCTGGAGGGTCAGGGACCTGGGCAGGGGGGTCTGGGACCCCGGCCCAGAGCCCAGAGCTCAGAGAGACACTGGATTTGATCTCAGTCCATGGGAGAGGCTTCTTGCACTGCAGGAAGCATTGCAGGCCACAAGAGTGTGAAAAATAGGAGTTTAGTATATCACGGGGTGAAAAAACAGTGAGTTTGGGAATTTGGGCATTGAAGTGAACGGGGCAAGATGGAGAATTTAAAGCGTTGTCTCATTCTTCTTCCTTCTTGTTCCCTCACTCCATTTCTGCAGTGACGTTGGCACAAAGTAGTCAGTGAGGATTGGGTCAGAGTAAAGATGACCTTTTTAGTAATAGTGATAGACACGGGTAAGAAATAGTAAATAAAGAATACGTAGCAATTAGTATAAAAGATAAGGACAGCCCAGAGACAGGGGGAGTCGCCAGATGTCCGAGCCGCGACAAACATCTTTTGGACACTGAGAAAATTGTAAGATAAGAACTAATAAACGAAGCGCGTAACCTTGGAGACTCCGTCTTTTCCCACGTTTGGCGCAGAGCTTTGCAGAGGGCCAGGACTCTAAAAGCACATGAATGCCGGGGAATTTAAACTCCTGAAAAGGAGCCCCCGACAATTGCCGTCCCTGAGTGAGGGGAAACAACTGGCGTCCCTTGTAGAAATTGCTTCCTCCTGCTGCTGAGGACTCCAGGACGGTGTGGATGGATGTAGGCGAGAGATCTCTGAAGTTGGGTTTTAGAAGATGAGGTTTATTGTAAGGGATGTGAGGCCTTGCTCTGAGCTGCCAGGCTGCAGCTCGTGGCAGGGCCTAGGGAATGGGGGAAGGGAGAGGCAGGGAGAGGAAATTCCAAGAGAGGAAAGTCCTCGGGAAAGGGTGCCAGGAAAAGAGGGCAAAGAGCAAAGAGAGCAACCCACCCTCGCAGCCCCCCTTATCAGGGGTCTCGAGGTGGGCTGGAACAGGACTTTGGCCAATGGGGTCACAGATACCTGATACTTCAGGGGAGGGGTACAGGTGTGGGATGAACCATTGGGGGTGAGACAGAACATTCCATCTGACCTCTGGGTCTGGCTGCAGGTGACCTTCAGCTGGTCACATCGCTGTTTTCCCAGACATCCAGTATCTAATACATCTCAAACATCAAAACTTGCTCTCAATTCTATCTCACCTACAGGTTTCTCATTCTCAGACTATAGGCAATCATATTTATAGGGTTTTTTGGCTTCTTCCTCCCCAACAGTCCCTGAGTGGGCAGAGACAGCTGCCGTCTCTGGGTGGGCAGAAACAAGGGGAGAGCTCCGAGGGGCCGCAGCTGAGGCCACCGGGAGAAACCCGGCGCTCTGCCTTCGCCCTCCCCGCTCCTCTCTCCCGTCCCGCGCTCGCCGTTCGCGCGGGGATGGAAACGCGGAGCTGGGATCGTGCTCCCCTCGGGGCAGATTCCCAGCCGGAATGGATCCCTGCGGGAAAAGCTCCCTCGGCTCTTGATTCGTTCCCCCGTCGGTGCGAAGAGGAGGAGGAGAAAAAGGGGATTTGGCAAAAATCCCTCCCTGCAGGGGCTGGGGATTCCAAGGCGTCGGGAGAATCCTTTCTCCGGAGCTTCGTCAGCCCGTGGAATTGCCCCAAGGGCTGGAGCCGGGCTGGGAGAGCTGGGAATGTTCACCTGGAGAAGGGGAGGATCCAGGAGAGCTTCCAGAACATTCCAGGGCCTGAAGCAGCTCCAGGAGAGCTGCAGAGGGGCTGGGGACAAGGCCTGGAGGGACAGGACACAGGGAATGGGCTGGGATTGGAAAAGGGGAGATTGGGGTGGGATCTTGGGAAGGAATTCCCGCCTGGGCTGCAATTCCCAGAGAATCCCTGGATCCCTGGAGTGTCCAAGGCCTGGCTGGACACTGGGGCTGGGAGCAGCTTGGAAGCGCGGGATGGGAATTGGATGGACTGTGAGGTCTTCTCCCACCCAAACCATTCCAGGATTTTCCTCTTCAAGAGTTTAACCAGAGGAGCCAAGTGAGAAGTGAGCGGGGCAGAAATGATGATGATGACAATGATGATGATGATGATGACGAGGTCCCACTCCAGCCCTGGCTTGGTTTTCCCTCCTCAGCCGTTCCAAACCCCGCCTGAGTCACCTGCCTGACCCCACGTGGATTCCCGGATTCCCTGCTCGGCCCTGACTCAGGATTGCTCCGGGGCACCCCCGGCACGGAGCTGAGGCCGGTCCGGCTGAGTTCAAGGTCGCGGATGACGATCCTGGAACCATCCTGGAAGTTCTCCCTCCACAAATCACCTCTGAGGAGGAGCAGAGCGGAGCGGCGCTCGAAACGCTCCGTGATGCATCGTTCCGTGCCCGGAGCGGCCCGGCTGGAATATTTTAGGACACGAAGAGAGCAAAACAAAGCATCCAGGCGCGGTTAAAGGCTCTGTTTTCCCGGGAAGTTGCTCCAGGAGGGACATCCCTGCCGCGTCACTGTCACCCAAACAGGCTCCGGGCTGCGCTGGGTCACTTCCCCACAGAATTCCCGTGTTCGAGGCGGGAGGAGCAGAGGATCTCTCCTCACCTCAGCAGGAGCAGAGAGAGTTAATTAAATCAGGCTGATTCATGCCCCAGGGTGATTAATGACTGCGTCAGGGAAAGGCACAAAAATAAAAAGCTGGGAGACGTAAAAACGCGGAGGAGGCAAAACAAATCCCTCCAAACTCAGGGCGACCTCGCGCAGAAAAGAACAAACACTCCTCTTTCGGTCCCCTCTGTCTGCCTCAAGAAACGGAACGTTCCAGGCTTTCTTCCCAGCGAACGCCGCCGAGAGAAAAACCTTTCTGCTCAGGGATCGATTCTTTTGAACCCCAAAAGCGAGAATTCCAGTCGGATTCTCAAGTTAGGAAAGCTGGAAAAAAGCCCTGAAGGCAAAACCCGTTTGGCAGCGCGGCAGAGGGAGGAGATGTGGCCCCAATAATCTCCGCCGGAGGAAGTTGGGGTAATTAACAGATAAGGAATCGATAAAGGAGAGCGAGCAGCTCTGCCAGCGGAGGAGGAAACGCTCATTGTTCCCCAATTTCCTTGGATAAACTTGGATTCCTCCCGCCGGGATCCTCTGGAAGCGCTCGGCCAGCTCTGCCCTCGCAGGATTTACCTCGGAGAGAAGCTCGACAGCGCTGCTAAAAACAGCCCCCAAATCTTAAAGCTGTTTGTCCAAAAATAAAAAAACCAAATTTTCCTATCGAGTCTCGCGTCGGTCGTAATCTTTTCATCCTGCCTCAGACACAGGCTGGGGTTTTTGTTGGTTTTTTTCGTTTTGCACGTGGGTTTTTGCCGTTTGGTTTTAATAAAGGGGGAGGAAAAAAAGCCATAAACGAGGTTTTGGGGTCAGCAAGAACGCGAGAGAAGCCAGCGAGGGCGCGCAAAGAGCTTCCATCGGTCAGAGGGCGAGGCAAATTTCCCATTAAGGGCGTTTTTCTCCCTCTTTCCTGTAAATCAGCGCTGACAGTCAGCACCATTCGACAGCCTGCCCTCCTTTTTTCCCCTTCTTTTTCTCCAAGAAACTGCAGAAACGCTTTGATCTGGCAGGACTCCGGATTTTTTTTTTGGAAGTTCCAAAGTAAATTCTTCGGGCTGGGCAGCAAATTTTGTGTTTCCTTCCCTTCTGACTTCCAACCTCCTTTTTTTTAAAATTTTTTTTCGGTGTTTTCGGAGCAAGATATTCTTAAATATAAACCAGCTTTAAGATGGTGAACAGAACAGGAATAAATGAAAATTTGGAGGTTTTTTTCTCCCCCCCAAAAACAATCAGTGAATCCTGCTTGGAATGATGAGAACAAGAAAGCTCCACGAAGAATTTTTGGATTTTAATTGAAAGCTTTTCTGCATGGGGGGGGAAAAAAAGAACCCAACGAAAAATAAAAAGGGATTTTTAAGTTGTTAAGAGTTGATATTTCCACAACATCCAGAGGCTCTGGCTCCTGGAAGAGGCCTCCCAAGCCGTGTGCAAACAAAGCCTGACTCAGGGCACTTAGGCTGGGCTTGTCACCCTTCCTTATCTCAAAAAGCTCCAGGGGAAAAAGATTTGCTTGAAGGAAACTCAATTGACAGAGGCCTGAAACAGCAAGACACAGGGACTCGATATTTTAATTTTACTGAATGGGAGAACGGTGTTGGTGATCCCAGGCTGGAGCTGGAGTGGGATCCTAATTAATTAGGGGAGCAAATAGGATTAAACAGGAAGGAATGCCGGGCGGCTCCCTGGAAATGTGGTTTGCAGCAATTGGCAGGGCGATTCCAATTTAGGGATTCCAGCAGGCTCAGGATGGGGTTGAGCAGCGGAGAACTGCCTGTACTTTTCTGGAATTGCCATTATTTTGTTCTTTTCCCTGTGCCCGTCCAGGGAAGCGCCCGCAGACGCTCTGGGCAGGCCGGAATTCGGGAGAGAACGTTGGATTTGCTGTCGGTTTTGTGGGATCCAGCGCAGGGCAAGGCAGGAGGGTTCGCTCCTGGCAGGTATTGGAATATCCCAGCAGCAATCCCTGAACTGGAGATGAGCGCTGAGGAGATGAAACAAGCGCTGATATCCCAGAATAATCCCCCCCTGCTGACCTCCTGCCAGCTCCAGCTGAGGATTCGGGGATATCTTCCCGCCGCACGCTTCCCTGCTGATCCGAACGTTCTCCTCACACTCCCCTCCCCGCTCTGCTCCAAGAAAATCCAAAGCTCCACATCAGGGTTAAAGGAAGAGCTTTCCATAGGGGAAAAAGATCTTTTTAATGGGGACACTCGAGGCTCTTTTCCACATCCCAATAATGGAAAAAAGGGACAATCAAGGCTCCTCTTTTCCCCATCCCAATAGTGGAAAAAAGGGACAATCAAGGCTCCTCTTTTCCCATCCCAATAATGTAAAACAGGACACTCAAGGCTCCTCTTCTCCCAACCCAATAGTGGAAAAAGAACAATCAAAGCTCCTCTTCTCCCATCCCAATAGTGGAAAAAGAACAATCAAAGCTCCTCTTTTCCCATCCCAATAGTGGAAAAAAGGACAATCAAGGTTTCTCTTTTCCTCATCCCAATAATGGAAACAGGACACTCAAAGCTCCTCTTTTCCCATCCCAATAATGGAAACAGGACACTCAAAGCTCCTCTTTCCCCATCCCAATAGTGGAAAAAGAACAATCAAAGCTCCTCTTTTCCCATCCCAACAGTGGAAAAAGAGACTCAAAGCTCCTCTTCTCCCATCCCAATCCTTTCCAGCTGTCCAGGTTATTCCGGTGTTTGTGCAGAGCAGAGCAGCTCAGCAGTAACAAAGGTCCTTTGTGGGATTATTAATCCAAGGAATTCATTCATGCCCCAGCTCCACAAACATTGGCAGAGGTTCCAGGTGAAATCTTGGAGCTGAGGAAACACTGCAGCTGCACAGCCCTCCTGGAACTGTGCTCCAGAAATATCCCGAGGATCTGGACTCCTGGGGAAAACCAGGAATCCTGGAGGCCTGGAGCAGTCTGTGAATCCATGACCAAGGGGGCAGGAGATGTTGGAAGGACCTTAAGGGACACCTCCCATCATCCCAGGGTGCTCCAAGCCCTGTCCAACCTGGCCTTGGACATTCCAGGGATCCAGGGGCAGCCACAGCCACTCTGGGAATTCCAACCCGGGCAGGAATTCCCAGCCAAATTTCCCCTTTTCCGCTCTGAAGCCATTCCCTGTGTGCCATTCCCAAGCCATCCCTTGTCCCCAGTCCCTCTGCAGCTCTCCTGGAGCCCCTTCAGGCTCTGGAAGCAGCTCCAAGGTTTTCCTGGAGCGTTTTCTTCTCCCACTTCCCTTGGACACTTCCAGGGATCCAGGGGCAGCCACAAGCTCCGTCCCAGGGTCTCACCACCCTCACAGGAAAGAATTCCTTCCTGGAATTTAACCTCAATTTGTGCCCATCACAACAACCGTGAAGCTCCTGATGCATCCCCAGCTCTCCACTCACCAAACATCCGCCCGCAGCCAGGGGATTTTTTTTTGGAAGACAGCAGGAATAAACCCTCCATCCCACAGAGAGAGAGAACTCCATTCCCCAAAGCAGGTGAGAGAGGATTACGGCAATAATCCATCGCTGGAAAGAGCAGAACTTTCTCTTTGAATGAGAGAAAAATGAAAGCTGCTGACGGAAGGAGCATCATCTGCTCCGTGAGTAAGCACATTCCGAGGATCTGCCCACTCCAGGAGATATTTGTGCTCTCCTCTCCAGGGCTGTGATGCAAACACCCAGGAGGAGGAGGAGGAGGGGAGGGCTGAGGAAGAAGCGATGCAGCCGCTGCCAAAATATTTCTGCTCAGCATTCACGTAAAATCTGCCCCTGCTGCTGGAGCGGCTCTGGCACGGGAGATGCAGAGCCCAGGATCACAAAATCTCCCAAAGCTGGATCCTAAAATCTCCCAAAGCAAAATCTGGGTATTGCTGGAGCAGCCTTGACCCAGGAAATGCAGAGCCCAGCATCCCAAAAGTTCCCAAACTGAATCCCAAAATCTCCCCCAAAAAACCTGGGTGCTGCAGGAGCCACCCTGGCACAGGAAATGCAGAGCTCAGGATCCCAGAAGTTCTCAAACTGGATCCCAAAATGTCCCAAAACACAAATTTGGGCACTGCAGGAGTGGCCCTGGCACAGGAGATGCCGAACCAAAGATCCAAAAATTCTCAAAGCTGGATCCCAAAAGCTCCCCAAAAAATCGGGTGCTGCAGGAGCAGCAAAAGCACAAATTTGGGCACTGCAAGAGCAGCCCTGACCCAGGAGACGCAAAGCTCAGCATCCAAAAATCGCCCCAAGCACAGATCTGGGTGCTGCAGGAGCAGCTCTGGCATGGGAGACGCAAAGCCCAGGATCCTCAAATCTCCCCAAGCACAGATCTGGGTGCTGCAGGAGCAGCCCTGACCCAGGAGATGCAAAGCCCAGGATCCCCAAATCTCCCAAAGCTGGATCCCCAAATCTCCCCAAGCACAGATCTGGGTGCTGCAGGAGCAGCCCTGACCCAGGAGATGCAAAGCCCAGGATCCCCAAATCTCCCCAAGCACAGATCTGGGTGCTGCAGGAGCAGCCTTGGCACAGGAGACTCAAAGCCAATGATCCCCAAATCTCCCCAAGCACAGATCTGGGTGTTGCAGGAGCAGTTCAGGCACAGGAGATGCAAAGCCCAGCATCCCAAAATCTCCCCAAGCTGGATCCCCAAATCTCCCCAAACACAAATTTGGGTGTTGCAGGAGCAGCTCTGGCATGGGAGACTCAAAGCCAATGATCCCAAAATCTCCCCAAGCACAGATCTGGGCGCTGCAGGAGCAGCCCTGACCCAGGAGACGCAGAGCCCAGCATTCCCAAATCTCCGCAATCACAGATCTGGGTGTTGCAGGAGCAGCTCAGGCACAGGAGATGCAAAGCCAATGATCCCCAAATCTCCCAAAGCTGGATCCCCAAATCTCCCCAGGCACAGATCTGGGTGCTGCAGGAGCAGCCTTGGCACAGGAGACTCAAAGCCAATGATCCCAAAATCTCCCCAAGCACAGATCTGGGTGCTGCAGGAGCAGCCCCGGCACAGGAGACGCAGAGCCAATGATCCCCAAAATCTCCCCAAGCACAGATCTGGGTGTTGCAGGAGCACCCCTGGCACAGGAGACGCAGAGCCAATGATCCCCAAAATCTCCCCAAGCACAGATCTGGGTGCACCAGGCCCTTGTCAATCAGGCCTGAACGAGGAGCTCGGCTCTAATCCCGCTCGTTAAAGCCCAGAACAGAAACACAACGGCAGCGCCATCAGCACATGCCAAAGCTCAGCCCCTTCTCCGGCCCGGGGCTGATCTCATCCGTCAGCCGCGGCTGGGAGCAGCTGCCCAGGCTCTCCTGTCACTCCTGCAGGGACCGTGACACCTCCAGCCAAGCATTCAGAGCCGCCCCGAGGCGCCTCTCTTGCTGCTGGGGCTATAAAGGAACCCCGGGCGAGGCTCGGATTTAAGCTTTTAGGTGAAATGAATCTCGCAGAGGAGGCACCAGCTCCCGAAATTTCCAGACGTTAACGTTCACAAACCCGTCCTCCGCCCGACTCGCTCGTGTCACCCTAGCTGGACATCGATAGCAGGTACTCGGAAAGGCTCAGAATAAAGCCTGACTAAAGAGAGCTCAAAATAGTTCTTCGGCAATTTTTAGTGCCAAGGTCAGAGGAGGGAGGTTCTGGGATGAAGAAAATCCAAATCAAACCGAGAGGAAAGCAGGTTTGCCGATGCAAAGGCGTTAGAAAAATGCCGTGAAGGAAGGTGGAGGGATCTGGAGCGCAGCCAAGGAGGAGAGAGAGAAAGGAAGCAAATGTTGGAAACAGAAATCCCTGCAGGAAAAAAAGCAGTGTCCCATCGAGGCTGGACTGGGAGATAAGGGATTTTCATGGAGTTTTTATGGAGTGAAGCTCTCCGGATGCTTTAACGAACCACCGACCCTTCCAAATTAGCTCTACCTGGCTTTTCCTCATTCCCACAAAATCGGCCTCTCGAGGGGCTCCGTGAGAACGTGGGAATGTTTGAACGTTTCCAGACAGTTCGGCTGGGATCAGCGGGATTTAAACGTCCCCCAAGTGCGTCCCCCTTCCCCTGTGACCCCTGTTTGCAGCGTTCCCTGGGGAGAAGGGGTCTGGCCTGAGGAATTCCAAGTGCCCAGAAGCCCTGGGAGCCAAGGAGGACCAGGCTGCTTCAAATCCAGACAACTGTTTTGAGTTCTTGTGGGAACCGAGCTTGATCCGATAAATATCAGGAGTTATCACAAGAGGACCCGCAGGAAAACACACAGCTGAGTGCTGACAGACACAAACTCCCCCTTTTTTAGCTCGGATTTAAAAATGGCAGCTCTGCAGAAGCCATAAAATTCAGTGGGAATGAGGTGGGGGAGGTCAAATCCCTTTTTGTTTTGGTTTGGTTTGGTTTGTTTTCCTGCCAGTTCCAGTGGTGGGAACACCCCAAAGAAACGACTTTGAGCTGCGGGGTTCCTGCCAAAAGCTCTCCTGGGTGGCATCAGGATGAGACTGGACAAAGATAAATTCGCCAGGCGAAGCTGAAAGCTCCTGAAGCGGCGGAGTGAAGGAAAAAGGAGCCTCAGAAACGCCCAAATCATTGTTGGCAGCAGCACCTGGAGCAGAGGGAAGCCTCGTTCTTCGGGAAATTCACTATAAAAAGCTGCCCCGCATTGCTGAGGGGGATTAGCGTTTATCCCAACGGGAGGAAAAAAAAAAAAGAAACAAGGCCAAGGCGTAAATTTGGGTAGGAGAAGAGTCTGGGAATCCTGGAGGAGAAAAAACATGGAGCTGAGAGGAGCAGAAGAGCAGGAAATGGCTGCAGGGCGGAGCTGGGCATTGTAATGTCTGTAGGATTTAGGGGGAAAAAAGGAAGAGAACCAGGGTGGGTGGTTGGTGAAGCAGCAGCGAGTGACTTCACGTTTTAAATATTTAAACACCACGAGCAGCTGAAGGTGTACTTTGCCCCGAACGAAGAGTTTGTTTAATGCTTTTACTTTCCGAGGCGCAGTCCCCTTTTCATCCTGCCCTCGCTAAAGGCAGAAAAAAAGCAGAAAGCAAACACAATTTGGAGCTGATAGGGCAGGGCTGGGAGGCGGCAGCGGTGACCTGGGCTCGGGGGACACAGTCACAGCCACCCCAGGAGAGCTCCTGTGCTCCAGCACGGATTGCTCCGCTCCATTTCATCCATTTCAAGCACTTTGGTTGCGCTTAGGAAAGAGAAATTCCATTTCTTCGGGCTGTTCTAACCTTGAACTGTCTTCTCCAGAGGTTTGGAGATTCCTGGATTCCCTTCTCCTGCAGCATTGCAGCCCTGAACTTTGGGAAGGGTGTTGGGATCTGCGTCTGAGCTAAGGGACATGGCAGCAGCCAGTCTGGATGTTTAAGGATGTTTAAGGATATTCAAAGATGTTTAAGGATGTTTAAGGACATTTAAGGATGTTAAAGGATGTTTAAAAGCAGGTTGGACAGGGCTTGGAGCAAGCTGGGATTGTGGAGATTCCCATCCCATGGTAAGGGGAGGAATGAGAGGAGCTTTAAGGTCCTTAAAATCCTTTGGGATTTTCCAGCCCAAATCTCTCTGGGATTTCACAAAGATAAATTCCATTTCTTTGGGCTGTTCTAACCTTGAACTGTCTTCTCCAGAGGTTTGGAGATCCCTGGATTCCCATTCTCCTGCAGCATTCCCTGAACTTTGGGAAGGGTGTTGGGATCTGTCGGAGCTAAGGGACATGGCAGCAGCCAGTGTGGATGTTTAAGGATGTTTAAGGATATTCAAAGATGTTTAAGGATGTTTAAGAATATTTAAGGATGTTTAAAAGCAGGCTGGACAGGGCTTGGAGCAAGCTGGGCTTGTGGAGGTGTCCCATGGTAAAGGATGGAATGGGATCGGTTTTAAGATCCTTAAAATCCTTTTTTCCAGCCCAAATCTTTCTGGGATTTCACAAAGATAAATTCCCTTTCTTTGGGCTGTTCTAACCTTGAACCTCGTCTCTTCTCCAGAGGTTTGGAGATTCCTGGATTCCCATTCTCCTGCAGCATTTCCTGAACTTTGGGAAGGGTGTTGGGATCTGTGCCTGAGCTAAACCTGCACTCACAGAACCCCCAAATAAAATCAAAAATAAATTTTTCTCAGCCCTCCCTGCCTCTCTGTGTGCGTTCAGACTCCTCCTGATTTTCCTGTGACTTTCCCCTCCATTCCTGATGGGAAAGCAAGAGAGGAAAATCAGCTCTGCGATGATTTGGGTCAAGTCCTGGATGAATTTTCCACCTCGAGATCCCTTTTTTCCTCCCAGTCTAGACATGGATGGTGGCAAGGAGAAGGTTTGATTTCAGGCTGGAAGCCAAATTCTCCTCATGGGGATGAAAATCTTGGATTTTTTTTTTTTTTTTTGGTTATTTGCTCGTGAAGGTTTCGGAGGCAGGAGCAGAGAAGGGACAAAATGATTTAAAAAAAGGAGAAAGAAAAAAAAATAGAGCTTGAAACTCAGACAAAACAAGAGCGAAGGATTAAGCAAGGCAGGAAAACGCAGTTAGTGCAGCAGACGAGGAACTGCTGCCTCCAGGGAGAATTTTATGGAGCCTGGCAAGGAAAAGCAGCTCAGGGGCCAAGGCAGAAAAACAGGAGGAGAAAAGGAGGAGAATTCGGAGCCTCTCATCTCTTTCCACGGGAGAAACATAAATACACCTGAAGTTTGTCTGCAGGTTTTAATCAGAGAGCAATAAAGAAGTTTTATTAAAGCCCTACGGTCATTTCCAGTTCTTACAACAAACAAACCAACCGCCCACACGCAAAATAAATCTCCCGGTGGAGGGGGGAGGGAAAAGCAGATTTTTATTTTTTAAATATATATATTTAAAAAAAAAGAAAAAGAGAGAGGAGAAAGTCTGCTAGACACGGCCACAGGAAAACCATTATTAAAATCTCCCTCAGCTCCGCCGGCGGTTCCTCACGCTCAGGAGAACATTCCTGGACAGTGAGCAGGCAAATTAATCTGCCTGCTGTAAAGATCACGCAGGAACGCACGAGGAAAAGGCACTGGGGCCGCACAAGGAGCTCGGAGCCGCCGCCTGACGTGGACCAGCGACGGCGCGACAGCTCCGCTGCGAGGGGAAAATCGCCAAAAAAATCAGAATCAGCCACCTAAAAACCCCAGGGGGTTTTAGGGATTCAGCGATATCCGAGGAAATCGGTGATATCCGAGGAATTCAGCCATATCCGTGGCGAGCTGCTGCCAGGGTCACCGTGCAAAGTCCCGTGCAGCAAACAGCAAGGTCATTTGTGAAGGAATCTGAGTGCAGGTCATTAATCGATTAATTAGTCAACGAACTCCTTCCGCTCTGGGTAATATTTTTTTTTTTTCCAGGCAGTTCAGAATAAAAACGGTTCGGGGTTGGAAGGGATCTTTAAATTCCACGAGCAGGGACATCTCCCTCTATCCCAGGCTGCTCCAAGCCCGGCCTTGGACACTCCGGGGATCCAGGGACAGCCAGGAGGGGTTTTAGGGACTCATGCACACAACTGGAATTAAAACAATCCCCCCCAGGAATGAAATCACTGGAAAACCTCTTTAAAGCTCAGCTTAAACCGAGCCAAGCTCTGTGACTGATCCTCCCCGAGCCAGACGCGGAGCGATTCCAAAGTCTGAAGACCTTTCTGGGCGTGTGGGAGGGGAAATCAATTTAATTGCACCTTTATGCAATCAACTTTTGTGGTCTCTCTGATGCCGGGCAGCAACAGACTCGGGGCTCTCACGAACCACCCAGACAACTTTCTGCTCCAGAGCTTTTTAAGTGAAGACACAGGTGAGGAACGCTCCCAGCCCACCCACGTGCTCGGAGCCCGGAGCATCCCAGAAACCTTCACCTGCTTCTTCTTTTTTTTTTTTTTATTTTCCCCTTCTCCAGGTGACCTTGGAGTGGCAAAGGTTCAGGAAAGGGACATGGCAGCAGCCAGAGTGGATATTTAAAGATGTTTAAGGATATTTAAAGATGTTTAAGGATGTTTAAAGATATTTAAAGATGTTTAAAAGCAGGTTGGACAGGGCTTGGAGCAAGCTGGGATTGTGGAGATGTCCCATGGTAAAGGGTGGAATGAGAGGAGCTTTAAGGTCCTTAAAATCCTTTTTTCCAACCCAAATCTCTCAGGGATTTCACAAAGATAAATTCCCTTTCTTCGGGCTGTTTGAACCTCGAACTGTCTTCTCCAGAGGTTTGGGGATTCCTGGATTCCCTTCTCCTGCAGCGTTCCCTGAACTTTGGGAAGGGTGTTGGGATCTGGGTCTGAGCTAAGGGACATGGCAGCAGCCAGAGTGGATATTTAAAGATGTTTAAGGATGTTTAAGGATATTTAAAGATGTTTAAAAGCAGGTTGGACAGTGCTTGGAGCAAGCTGGGATTGTGGAGATTCCCATCCCATGATAAGGGGTGGAATGAGAGGAGCTTTAAGGTCCTTAAAATCCTTTTTTCCAACCCAAATCTCTCTCGGATTTCACAAAGATAAATTCCCTTTCTTCAGGCTGTTCGAACCTTGAACCTCCTCCCTTCTCCAGAGGTTTGGAGATTCCTGGATTCCCTTCTCCTGCAGCGTTCCCTGAACTTTGGGAAGGGTGTTGGGATCTGTGTCTGAGCTAAGGGACATGGCAGCAGCCAGTCTGGATGTTTAAGGATGTTTAAGGATATTTAAGGATGTTTAAAACCCTGTTGGACAGGGCTTGGAGCAAGCTGGGCTTGTGGAGGTGTCCCGTGGTAAAGGGTGGAATGGGATCGGTTTTAAGATCCTTAAAATCCTTTTTTCCAACCCAAATCTCTCTGGGATTTCACAAAGATAAATTCCATTTCTTTGGGCTGTTCTAACCTCCAACTGTCTTCTCCAGAGGTTTGGGGATTCCTGGATTCCCTTCTCCTGCAGCGTTCCCTGAACTTTGGGAAGGGTGTTGGGATCTGCGTCTGAGCCAAGGGACATGGCAGCAGCCAGAGTGGATATTTAAAGATGTTTAAGGATGTTTAAGGTTATTTAAGGTTATTTAAAGATGTTTAAGAATATTTAAGGATGTTTAAAAGCAGGTTGGACAAGGCTTGGAGCAAGCTGGGCTTGTGGAGATGTCTCCTCCCATGATAAGGGGAGGAATGAGAGGAGCTTTAAGGCCCCTAAAATCCTTTTTTCCAACCCAAATCTTTCTGGGATTTCATAAATATTCATTTAATGCAGGGAAGGAAAAAAAGAAAATCACCTTGAAGCATTAAGGAATTAATCTGCTGTGTTTGACTTGGTAAAATGAAATCAATCCCAAGCGGTTAATAATTGGAAATATTAAATGTTTCACTCAAAGCAGGAGTGAAATTCCAGCACTGATTGGAACTGAAAGGAAAAGCTCCGATTCCGAATCCGGTGGTGACACCTAGAGGGAAACGCAGGGAATAAAAAGGGAATTTTTGTAAAGCTCTGCCTGAGCCAGAAGTGGCTCTGGAGTCCTTTAGTTCATCCTCTGGAAGGAGAAAAGCGCTCCAGGAAAAAAAAACAGGGAAAAGGGAGAGTCCTGAGCCTCTTCCCTGAGAGAACTCTGCCATCCCAGGAGTTCGTTTGTGTCAGCGACAGGCAGAGCTTGGAACTTTCGGAATAACACCCAGGAAAGGGAATCCCGTTCAAACCTTTCCTGTTAAAGCATTCCTCACGGTCCAGGATGGATCCCACGAGGTTTTTTTGGGGTTTTAAACTTTTCTTTTCCTCCAGTGACAGGCAGAGTTTGGAACCTCTTCAATAACACCCAGGAAAGGTAATCCCGTTCAAACCTCTCCTATTAAACCATTCCCCACACTCCAGGATGGATCCCGTGAGGTTGTTGTTTTTTTTTGGGGGGGGGGGGGTTAAACTTTTCCTCCAGTGGAATACAGAGTTTGGATTCTCTGGAATTACACCCAGGAAAGAGAATCCCATTCAACCCTTTCCTGTTAAACCATTCCCTACGCTCCAGGATGGATCCCATGAGGGGTTTTTTGGGTTTTTTTGGAGGCTTTTGAAGCTTTTCTTTTCCTCCAGTGACAGGCAGAGCTTGCAACCTCTGAAATAACACCCAGGAAAGAGAATCCTGTTCAAACCTTTCCTGTTAAACCATTTCCTACGCTCCAGGATGGATCCCAAGAGGTTTTTATTTATTTTTGGGTGGTTTTGGAGCTTTTCTTTTCCTCCGTGACAGGTAGAGCTTGGAACCTCTGCAATAACACCCAGGAAAGGGAATCCTGTTCAAACCTTTCCTGTTAAACCATTCCCCACACTCCAGGATGGATCCCATGAGGTTTTTTTAAAATTTTTTTAGGGAGGGGTTAAACTTTTCTTCCAGTGGAATACAGAGCTTGGATTCCCTGGAATAACACCCAGGAAAGGGAATCCCATTCAACCCTTTCCTATTAAACCATTCCCTACGCTCCAGGATGGATCCCATGAGGTTTTTTTTAAATTTTTTCGGGTGGGGGTTTAAACTTTTCTTTTCCTCCAGTGGAATACAGAGTTTGGATTCTCTGCAATAACACCCAGGAGACAGAATCCGGTTCAACCCTTTCCTATTAAACCTTCCCCTACACTCCAGGATGGATCCCACAAGGTTTTTTTGGGGTTTTTTGGGGGTGGTTTTGAAGCTTTTCTTTTACTCCACTGACAGGCAGAATTTGGAACCTCTGGAACAACATCCAGGAAAGAGAATCCTGTTCAAACCTCTCCTATTAAACCATTCCCCATACTCCAGGATGGATCCCACGAGGTTTTTTTGGAGGCTTTTGAAGCTTTTCTTTTCCTCCACTGACATGCAGAGCTTGCAACCTCTGGAATAACACCCAGGAAAGGGAATCCTGTTCAAACCTTTCCTATTAAACCATTCCCCACGCTCCAGGATGGATCCCATGAGGGTTTTATTTATTTTTTGGGGTGGTTTTGAAGCTTTTCTATTCCTCCAGTGAGAGGCAGAGCTTGGATTCTCTGCAATAACACCCAGGAAAGGGAATCCTGTTCAAACCTTTCCTATTAAACCATTCCTACACTCCAGGATGGATCCCATGAGGGTTTTATTTATTTTGGGGAGGGTTTGAAGCTTTTCTTTTCCTCCAGCGACAGGCAGAGTTTGGAACCTCTGCAATAACACCCAGGAAAGGGAATCCTGTTCAAACCTTCCCTGTTAAAGCATTCCCCACACTCCAGGATGGATCCCATGAGGGTTTTATTTATTTTTGGGTGGTTTAAACTTTTCTTTTCCCCCAGTGGCAGACAGATCTTGGAACCCCTGGAATAACACCCAGGAAAGGGAATCCTGTTCAAACCTTCCCTGTTAAAGCATTCCCCACACTCCAGGATGGATCCCATGAGGGTTTTTATTTCCTTTTTGGAGAGGTTTTTAAACTTTTCTTTTCCTCTCTGAAGGAACTGTTCCACCCCAGGCACATCAGAGCCTCCAAGCCCATCCCAGCTCCACAGGAATCCAGCCTGGCGCCGTTTCTGCGCGGAATTTCCCGAAATTAAAAATGAAAAATGAAAGCTAAAACCTGCAGGAAAACTTGGGCCGGGGTTGTTTTCCTCCACCTCCGCAGGAGGATTTGCAATTCCAAAAAGAATTTGCAATTCCAAAGATATTTCTGGCTCGACACCTTTTGTTGTTGTTGTTGTTGTTCAGTCTGGGTTTTTCTTGCTCGTGGGACTCCTAAATCTGGTTTATTTTATAAAATGCGTTTTGTATTTTCAGGGGAAATTTCCCGGGGAAATTTAGGGATAAATTTTAGGGGGTTTTTGGGAATTGTGTTGGATTTTGAGAGATTTCTTTCGGGACTTTTTTTTGGGGTGGATTTGAAGCGAATTTTGGGGTAAATTTTAAGAGCTTTGGAGGAATTTGGGGGGACCTGGAGATTTTTGGGGCAAATTTGAGCGAAGCTGGGGTGAATTTTGGGGGGATTTGGAGTGATTTGGGGGGGGGGGGGGGGGGGGAAGACTTTTATTTTATTTTATTTTATTTTATTTTATTTTATTTTATTTTATTTTATTTTATTTTATTTTATTTTATTTTATTTTATTTTTCTGAGAGCTCCTCGACAAGCACAGGGTGCTGTCGAAGGAGAAAACAACGAAAAAAATCTCCTTGTCCACCTGGGATCCATCCAAACATCTGAGAGTCAGGGCTGGAATAATTGTAGGTTTTTGTGGTTTTTTTTCTTTCCCTCACTTTTAAAATCACCGGGAGAGCCTCACCTCAACTTTAATTTCTGGGCAGACTTCAGAGGAACCTGAAATAAAATTACTGCGATCAGGCTTCGCCTTCCTGTCCGGTCACAGCTGCAGCTGAAGGTTTGGGCAGGTAATTAATAATAATTAATGATTAATTCCAGTTCAGGCAGCACCTTTAACGAGGTGCTTCCCTCCTCGGCAGGATGTGGGAAGTGTGGGACCACCGCAACCCGAGAGATTTCCTGGCGTTCCAGGCTGCGGAGAAACCCCGGGAATTCTTTTTCTCTCTCGCGGCAAAGGGGCTGAAAACCAAGCAAGGTGCAAAACTGAAATTCAAACGCGAAACTGGAATTCAAAGGATGGGTTTAGACACGTAAATACGCCATGGAACCGGCAGCTGCTTTCCAGGAAATTTGTATTTAAAAAAAAAAATAAATATGGGAATAGAAAAGCTTCAATTTAATGACTTTTTAATAACTGACCATTCCTTCCCAGTCCTGTCATCCCAATCGATTCTGGGAATATTTCTAATTTCCATATATTATTGCTTTAGCTCTGCTTTCCTTCCTCGGGCATTTTGAAAAATTTCCTTTAATTTTTGTCATTCGAGGCTCCCAAGATCTCCTGCTGCTCCCTCCGGGGAGAGCAGAGAGGCAGAAATGAAAGTGTGAAAAACCGACAGGAAAAGAAAAAGAAGGGAAAAGGGGAAAAAAACCCCAAAACCACCCAGAAAATGCAAAAAGTGATGGAAGTCAAACTGGGGTGAAGTTTTCCAGAGGGGAAATTCCTGTAAATCAGCCAAAAATGGGAATATCCCGTGGCAGTCAAATTGCCTGGCACTTGAAGTGAATCCATACAAAGCAGTTTAGGGACAAATCACGGAATATTCTGGTAAAATCAGGGAATTTGCTGGGAATTCTGCCATCAGTTCCACCCAATTTGCTTTTATATCCTGGCTCTGTTTTAAATTTTTTTTTTTTTTTTTGGTGAAAACCTCACCAAGAAATGCAAATCAAGAAATGAAACGGCGACTCCTGAGTACAAAAACGTCTGTAAAATTGGGTGGTTCCAGATTTATAATTGTAATATTTAATCTCTGGGTTGGTTTTTTTTTACCAAGATCTCCTGCTGCTCCCTCAGGGGAGAGCAGAGAGGCAGAAATGAAAGTGTGAAAAACCGACAGGAAAAGGAAGGAAGGAAAAATGGAAAAAAAAAACCCCAAACCACCCAGAAAATGCAAAAAGTGATGGAAGTCAAACTGGGGTGAAGTTTTCCCAGTATCCAGAGGGGAAATTCCTGTAAATCAGCCAAAAATGGGAATATCCCGTGGCAGTCAAATTGCCTGGCACTTGAACTGAATCCATACAAAGCAGTTTAGGGACAAATCACGGAATATTCTGGTAAAATCAGGGAATTTGCTGGGAATTTTGCCATCAGTTCCACCCAATTTGCTTTTATATCCTGGCTCTGTTTTAAAATATTTTTTTTTTGGTGAAAACCTCACCAAGAAATGCAAATCAAGAAACGAAACGGCGACTCCTGAGTACAAAAACGTCTGTAAAATTGGGTGGTTCCAGATTTATAATTGTAAGATTTAATCTCTGGTGGGTTTTTTTTTTTTTTAACCAAGATTCCTCCCTCATTCCTGAACTTCCAGTCCCTGGCTCCCCAAATTTATTCCCACAAACAGAACCGTCCACTGGAACCGCCGAGAGATCCCATTCCCAGCATCTCACACGATCTAGAAATAAAGATATTTTTGAAATTATGACCCCCAAGTCTCCAGCAAAGATGAGCCCTTATTGAGGAATTCATTTATAAAATTAGGGCAAAGACGGAGGAAATCTTTCTTTTTGGGGCAAGAAAAAAATCCCTACAGCTTATCCTGAATATTAAAAGAAAATTATTGGTGAAACAAAACACCTGATATCAAAAAGAAAAAAATTAAAGAACAGCATCACCTTATCCTGAATATTTAAAAATATATATTGGTGAAACAAAGCCTCTGATATTAAAAAGAAAAATGAAAGAACAGCATCACCTTATCCTGAATATTTAAAAAAAATATTGGTGAAACAAAACACCTGATATCAAAAAGTAAAATTAAAGAACAGCATCACCATATCCTGAATATTTAAAAATATATATTGGTGAAACAAAGCCTCTGATATTAAAAAGAAATATGAAAGAACAGCATCACCTTATCCTGAAAATTTTAAAAAATTATTGGTGAAACAAAACACCTGATATTAAAAAGTAAAATGAAAGAAGAGCATCACCCTCCTGAAGCCATGAGGAAAAGCAAGAGGAATTCTGCATTTCTCTTGTCCTGGTGTTAAAGAAACTGCTCCTGGGAAGTGGAAGAGAAGCGTGGCAGGTTTATTATTTCATAGGAGCTGCAGGGAATTTTGGAGTCGGGAATTCACTTTGGATTTCTGCGAAACGATCATTTGCTCCCATCTTGCTCCCAAAAATTAAATGCAGAGGAAGAAGGAACATTTTGAAATCCTGTAGGGTCGGGTTTTACTTGGCGTAACTTTGGGGAAGACAATTCAAATCTATGGAAATGAAGGGAAAATTCCTAATCCAAGGCCAAGTGAAGGCTTTGGGGTGGCGTGGATGGGAACTGAGCGCTGCTCAAAGTTCTGCCCTGGCCAGAGCAGCAGGATTTTAGGGGTTTCAGTTGATTTTCCCGGGCTTTTCCCTGGAAAAGCAGCGAGGCCCATCCCATAAAGGTCTTGTGCACACATTCCCTAGGAGCAGGAACAATGGGAATATTGAAAGTATGAAAGCTCTGACACGGGAAGAGCTCGAGCCAGGTGGAAGCTGACGTTTTCCGCGGATGGAACAGCAGCACGATCCCGTCCTTTTCCCATCCTCCTCCCCAGAGCGCAGAATTCCTCCTCCTCCTGACTTATTGAAGTATTGGGTATTGACCCAGTATCGATACCCAACTGTGACAGATAAAAACTCTCTAAGAGTTAAAAGTTAGACCGTGTGTGTTTATCACGGCCGGGCAGCACGTGGGATCACACACTGTGAAATTCACAGGTAATTAATTACAGAGCCTTTTATTTACACAAGTGTACAAATATGAGTATTGATCCAGTATCGATCCCCAACTGTGATGTACAAAACTCTCTAACAGTTTAAAGTTAGACTGCGTGTGTTTATCAGGGCCGGGCAGCACACGGGATATATCCCTAATTCACTCTGCGAAATTCACAGGTAATTAATTACAAAGCTTTGATTTTAAAAGTGTAGAAATACGAGTATTGATCCAGTATTGATCCCCAACTGTGACGGATAAAAACTCTCCAACAGTTTAAAGTTAGAGATATCACGGCCAGGCAGCACGCGGGATCGCTCCCTAGCACACGGTGCGAAATTCACAGGTAATTAATTACAAAGCTTTGATTTACACAAGTGTACAAATATGAGTATTGATCCAGTATCGATACCCAACTGTGACGGTTTAACAGTTTAAAGTTAGAGAGTTTATGTTTATTACGGCCGGGCAGCACGCGGGATCGCTCCCTAATACACACTACAAAATTCACAGGTAATTAATTACAAAGCTTTGATTTTAAAAAGTGTAGAAGTGTGGGAATTGATCCAGTATTGATCCCCAACTGTGATGTACAAAACTCTCCAACAGTTTAAAGTTAGACTGTGTGTGTTTGTTATGGTGAGGCAGCACACGGGATATATCCCTAACACACGCTGTGAAATTCACAGGTAATTAATTACAAAGCTTTGATTTACACAAGTGTACAAATACGAGTATTGATCCAGTATCGATACCCAACTGTGATGGTTTAACAGTTTAAAGTTAGAGAGTTTATGTTCATTACAGCCGGGCAGCACACGGGATCACACCCTAATTCGCACTGCGAAATTCACAGGTAATTAATTACAAAGCCTTTTATTTCCAAAAGTGTTGAATACCCCAAATACAAATATTCATACCCCGGTCACCTCCCGTTCCCCGCTTCCTACGCTAATTGGCAAAAAGGCAATTAAGCACGCGTAGTTTGTCTCCTAAAATGAGTCGGGGGTCTCTTCTGGGGAGGGGTCACAGAAATGAGGAAGGAAGAGGAGTCTTCCTCATCCTGACCTTTCTGCCTTTTCAATGCATTCGTGACAAACGAATCCTCGGTAGAATTTACACTTTCCTGTGTTCAGTGGGTTCTTTAATGTGAAAAGTGCATTATTATACGGCTCCACGCAAGGTATTTACTGTCTGTATTATGTTGTATTGATCAGTAATGTTGTGTTCATGTTTTGATAGCACGGTGAATGCAGTCTCGTGGTTAAAATGTAGTTTTTGATACACCAGCCACAGGAAAACGTAAATCTTTCAGAGAAAAGGAATTTACTGCTCCCTTATCAGAAGAGACCAACTTCTCCTGCCTCGCTCAGCCCTGGAGATGCCGTAGGAAAAAAGTGACACTGACCAGACAGAATTCTTTGTTGGAATGGAATTTATGCACCATGTATGAGATGTATGAATATTTAACAGGTTATTTACTGCTTTTAAGAATTAATCCTCTGTTTTCGGAGCCGCCTGTAACTTTGTTTTTATTGTCTTGTATTGCCCCAACCCTAATTGTTCAATTCCATTTTCATAACCATTTTATTACTATTAAACTTTTAAAATTTTAAAACAAGTGATGGGCGTTTTTCACATTCAAGCAGGAAACTTGCAGCTATTTCGTATCTTATTCACTGCATTTTGCTTTTTGTTACAAGCACAGCTACACCAACATAAAGCTGAAAAGCAACGAGTTACTAA
Source organism: Delichon dasypus (assembly GCA_037837765.1). Taxonomy (NCBI): domain Eukaryota; kingdom Metazoa; phylum Chordata; class Aves; order Passeriformes; family Hirundinidae; genus Delichon; species Delichon dasypus. The sequence goes on from JBBAXF010000005.1 coordinate 976,993, forward strand.
ATCTGGGATTAATTTATCTAAGATCCGGCTTCTGGTAACTGCAAGCAAAACTTACCTAATTCAGCAAATATTACCTTAACTTTCCTAAAAATCCCAAATTCTTTAAATTTAACGTCTCATGACGAGTTACTAAATCTGGGATTAATTTATCTAAGATCCGGCTTCTGGTAACTGCAAGCAAAACTTACCTAATTCAGCAAATATTACTTTAACCTTCTTAAAAATCCCAAATTCTTTAATGTCTCATGACATCAACGAGTTACTAAATCTGGGATTAATTTATCTAAGATCCAGCTTCTGTTAATTGCAAGCAAAGCTTACCTGTCTGCTTTAGCTAATTCAGCATATATTACCTTAACTTGCCTAAAAATCCCAAATTCTTTAAATTTGGTGTCTCATGACATCAATGAGTTACTAAATCTGGGATAATTTATCTAAGATGCAGCTTCTGTTAACTGCAAGCAAAGCTCACCTAATTCAGCAAATATTACCTTAATTTGCCTAAAATTCCCAAATTCTTTAAACTTAATGTCTCATGACATCAAAGAGTTAATAAATCTGGGATTAATTTATCTAAGATGCAGCTTCTGTCAACTGTGAACAAAGCTCACCTGTCTGCTTCAGCTAATTCAGCAAATATTACCTTAACTTCCCTAAAAATCCCTAATTCTTTAAACTTAATGTCTCATGACATCAATGAGTTACTAAATCTGGGATTAATTTATCTAAGATCCAGCTTCTTTAACTGTGAACAAAGCTTACCTCTCTACTTCAGCTAATTCAATAAATATTATCTTAACTTGCCTAAAAATCCCTAATTCTTTAAATTTAACGTCTCATGACGAGTTACTAAATCTGGGATTAATTTATCTAAGATCCAGCTTCTTTAACTGTGAACAAAGCTTACCTCTCTGCTTCAGCTAATTCAATAAATATTATCTTAACTTTCCTAAAAATCCCAAATTCTTTAAATTTAATGTCTCATGACATCAACGAGTTACAAAATCTGGGATAACTTATCTAAGATGCAGCTTCTGTCAACTGCAAGCAAAGCTTATCTGACTATTTCAGCTAATTCAGCAAATATCTTAACTTTCCTAAAAATCCCTAATTCTTTAAATTTAATGTCTCATGACATCAACGAGTTACTAAATCTGGGATTAATTTATCAGCTTCTGTCAACTGTGAACAAAGCTCACCTGTCTGCTTCAGCTAATTCAGCAAATATTACCTTAACTTCCCTAAAAATCCCAAATTCTTTAAATTTAATGCCTTACTCCTCCTTCCTTCCCACCTTCATTTCTCCCCAGGCCCCAATCGCACAGGGCGGTGACTTCGCTGTCTCCGTCCCCATCCCAATTCCGACCCCTGCAGCCTCTCCCTGACAGGCAATTCCAGAGGTTAATAACAATCCTGCCCCTTCCCTGAAATCATCTCCGGCCTCGGAGGCCGGCACCTCTCAACCCCTCGGAAATTCGCTCCGCTTCGTTCGCCAGAATTAATTTTCCCCTCTTAATGAGTTGATCCAAGGGGAGTTTCAAGCCTGTCGAAGAGGGCAAACAGCAGGAATGGATGGAATGTTTCAAAGCTTGAATCGGTGGAACGTTTTAAATATTGAATTGGTGGGATATTTCAAATCTTGGATTGATGGAATGTTTCAAATATTGAATTAGTGGAACATTTCAGATCTTGGATTGATGGAATGTTTCAAAGCTTGAATTGATGGAACATTTCAAATCTTGAATTGGTGGAGTATCTCAAATCTTGAATCAATGGAATATTTTAAATCCTGAATTGATGGAACACTTTAAACAATTGATTGATTGAATACTTCAAATCTTGAACTGATGGAATACTTCAAATAATTAATTGGTGGAATATTTCAAATCCAGCAGCTCCAAGGCTTTTGTGAAGCCAGGGAAGCAGAGATCCTGAGGATCTGAGGTGCTCTCCCCACATTCCCAGAGTTAAAACTCAATTTTTACAATTTTTTTTAACCAGTGTGGAATCAGTGCAGGGCTGCTGCTTCTGGAATTGAGGAGAGGATTAAATAAATAAACCCAGGTCTTTGGATGGAGCTTTTCCTACAGCTAAACTCAGCTCAGTGTTTGGCTTAGCCAGGCTCGTCTCTGGTTTATTCCCCATTTAAAGTCAGGAAAACTCCTGCACGCTTTCTTGGCAAAGCTTATATAAAATAATTCCAATTAACAGATATTTTCTGCGCCTTCCAGCCCAGTTTGGAGCATCCCTGGAACGATTCCCATCGTTTGGAATCAGCCAGCTCTCCTGGATTAGGAGGATTGGACGCTTTTCCTCGTAAAAGCCCCAGTCCATAAAGCTCACGGGAATCCTTCCATGAGACTTTTTATCTCTTTCCACAGCAAATTCCAAGAGATTTGAGATCAGAACCGGCAGCTGTCAGACTCGTTAAGGGAATCTGGGAATTGTGTTAGGCTGGGAGGACACGAGGAAAACCTTTTAAAGGCTCTGTTTTGGAAACATCTTCGAGCTCCGGTCCTGCCTGAGCGGGAAAAGCATTTATTTCGTATAATTTCTTGGTTTAGAGAGAACATTTTAACAATCTGCCTCAGACACCAGGAGAGCAAGTTTGTGCTTTCTGATTTATAAATTAAGTCGTTTTTTATTAAGAATTACTGTGGCTCCTCACGAGGAAAACGGGGAAGAATCTTCTCTGGGTGTTCATTTCCTCATCAGCAAGGACCATTTTTACAGGAGAGAGAATTTTTCTCATTTTTTACATCCTGAATTCCTCCCCTTTTTGAGGTTTCCCCTTCTGCAAAGCACCTGCGAGGAGCTTGCCCCGAAAATATTAATTAGAGTCTGGATGTCGAGGATAATGATTTGTGAGGGAAGATAATTATTCGCTAAGTGCAGCTTTGACTTCTGGTTTACCCGACAGTAATGAGCAGTCTATCATCAGCACAAAAGTAATTAAAAGCCTGTGTTCAGGCAATCAACGTTTACAGCGAGGGATGGCGAGCGCTGAAAGGTTTTTCCGGGGTTTTAATCGCTGCCTGGCGCTGCAGCATGGTTTAAAAATAAGATTTGACGGGTATTTTGCTTCTCCTGCCTTTATCTCATCTTCCCTGTGAGAAAAAAATTCAGTTTTCCGAGCACTGAGAAACACCAAACTGCACCGGGAATAGAAGAGATGCCACAGGCGTTTCATGTTCAGAGGCCACCAAAACGACACGAAATAATCCTGCAGCTTGGTTTGGTTATTAATTCTGCCTGTGTTCCAACACATTTCACGCATCCTAACAAAAAAAAAAAAAAAAAAAAAAAAAAAAAATCCAGGAATTTTTTTTTTTTTCCAGAGCTGCTCACACCTCCTTTGTCCCTTGGAGGAAAAACACCAGGCACCAAGAGTCCAATCAGTCCAGTAAAATCAGGATTTCATTCCACTTGACAGGATTTTAATAAAACCCCGGGGCTCAAAACGTCGGGGAGGGAGAAAAGTGGCTTTAAAAGTGACACCGAACATCGTTCTAGAGCAGAAAAAACCATCACAACCAAATCCACTCAGTTTTAGGGATCATTTCCTCCCAGTTGCTGGAAGGTTGTGGAATTCCTGTGCCAAGGAGAGCTGAGGAGAAACCCAAGGAACCAAGGACACCAGTTGGGTTTTAACCCTTAAAAACTCTAATTTGGCTTTTTATTTTAAATGAACGATTCATCCATTTTAGGGACAACTTCTTCCCTATTTCTAAATTATTGAGGGATAATTTTTTTCCAGTTGCTGGAAGGTTGTGGAATTCCTGTGCCAAGGACAGCTGAGGAAAAGCCCAAGAAACAAAGGACACAAGTGAGGTTTTAGCCCTTAAAAATTCTAATATGATTTAAAAAAAAAAATATTTTAAATGAATGATTCCACTCAGTTTTAGGGATCATTTCTTCCCAGTTGCTGGAAGGTTGTGGAATTTCTATGCCAAGGACAGCGGAGGAAAACAAGGAACCAAGGACACCAGTTGGGTCTTAACCCCTAAAACCTCTTTTCTGACCTTTTTTTTAAATGAATGATTCCACTCTGCTTTAGGGATAACTTCTTCCCTATTTCTAAATTATTTAAGGATAATTTCTTCCCAGTTGCTGGAAGGTTGTGGAACTCCTGTGCCAAGGTCAGCTGAGGAGAAACCCAAGGAACAAAGGACACAAGTGAGGTTTTAGCCCTTAAAAACTCTTATTTGTTTTTTTTTTTTTTTAAATATTTTAAATGAATGATTCCACTCAGTTTTAGGGATCATTTCTTCCCAGTTGCTGGAAGATTGTGGAATTCCTGTGCCAAGGACAGCTGAGGAGAAACCCAAGGAACCAAGGACACCAGTTGGGTTTTAACCCTTAAAAACTCTGATTTGGCTTTTTATTTTAAATGAATGGTTCCATCCATTTTAGAGATAACTTCTTCCCTATTTCTAAATTATTGAGGGATAATTTTTTTCCAGTTGCTGGAAGGTTGTGGAATTTCTGTGCCAAGGACAGCTGAGGAGAAACCCAAGGAACCAAGGACACAAGTGAGGTTTTAGCCCTTAAAAACTCGAATTTGATTTTTTTAAAAAAAATATTTTAAATGAATGATTCCACTCAGTTTCAGGGATAATTTCTTCCCAGTTGCTGGAAGGTTGTGGAATTCCTGTGCCAAGGACAGCTGAGGAAAAGCCCAAGGAACACAAGTCTGGTCTAAACCCTTCAAAACTCTTCAAAACTCTTATTTAGCCTTTTCCAGTCATTTCAGGCCAAAATCTGGCTTCGTAATTTGGGATACTCTGATCTCCTGGGAATTGTTTGAGGCCTCCGGAAGGACAACTGCCTGCAGCGGTTGTGGGTTCCTCACACTCCAGACACTCACGAGCTGCTTTTGGGGGAAAAAAAAACCCCCAAAAACAAACAAAACACGGAGAACTGGAGCTTTTGGACATTTCCTGCAAGCTCGGAGCTCCCAATGATCCAAAAACGCTGCATTTTAATCAACGCCTTCTTCAGGGGAGGAGAAACTTCAGTTCGGGCGAACTCTGATGTGATAATGGCGAGGTTTTTGCACTCTCGGAAATCCGCCTTTAATCCCAGCCGAGATCAAGAGCAAAAAAAGCCGTCATTAAGGAGGAGAAAAGCAAGAGAAGCGTCGGCATCAAAAGCGCTCGGCCCTCACAGCGGCGCATTTTCGTGGGATAGATGTGGAATAAATCAAAGCCCGTCGGGGTTATTGCGGCTCGTGCGAGCGATGGGGGAAGGTTTTTTAAGGATTTTTTTGAAATATTTAATTCAGGAAAGTCTCTCTCTCTCTCGATGCCTCGTTAAGGCCAGTCCTGGTGATGAGTGAACGAAATCTTTGTTGGCGCTGTTCCAGAAACGAAGCTCTCCCCGACGGAATTCCTACCTGGATGGGAAGGGTTTCACGTGAAACCTCGCGGGTTGCCACCCGCCCCCAAAAAATTCCACTTTTCTCCCTTCTTCATTCCTGCAAGCCTAATCCAGCAATGCCACAGCCGCAGGGGAAGGTGGAAGGGTAAAACTTGACTTTTTTAGCAAAAAAGCGAAGCGACTCCCCGGTGAGGCTGGAGGGTCTGGGGACCATGGGGGTTGAGAATTTGGGAGAATTCTCAAAGAATTCAGAACTCTGAGCTCTTCCCCTGCTCCCCTTTGGCAGGGTTGATCCCAGGAGGAGCTGCCTGGCCTGGCTCTCTCAGCCCTGAGCATCTTTTCCCTCTGCATAAAAACCACTTTTAATCCAGAAATCAGCTGATTAATTGGGATTAATCTCATTGGAGTTGAGGTTTCCAGGTGTCAAAGAGAACAGCTGGCTCTGGAGAGAGAGAGGAAAATCAACTTTGCAAGCTCCAGGCTCGCCTGGGGTTGGAGGGTTCCTTCTCCCAGCTGGAAGGAGCTGCTCCAGAGCCATTCCCCAGGGGAAAAAAAAAAAAAAGCATCCTCCAGGAAAAAAGACAAAGCGTCTGGGGCAGGAGAGAAGCCTCAGCTTTATTTCCATGGGTTCCTTCAGAAAGCTTCGCCTGGATTCACCTCCAGATTAGAGAAATTGGGAACAAGATTGGAGAGCAAACAGACAAATCCCAAGATAAACGGCGTTTTGTCTGCCCCAGATAAAAGGTTTTGTGATTTATTTTTTTTTTTGTTATCTCCTCGCAGCTAGAGTTGGGGTGGGGGAGGAAAGGTTGAGAGGAAAACTCACATCCACTTGCGCTGCCTGAGAAATTCTGGAAAAAAAAAAGAGGGTATGTCTCCTTGGGAAAATCATCGTTCATTTTTCCTTCCCTGGGCCACACCCTGCAGCTTCCCTTTCACTTTTGAACCTGCAACCTGATGCGAGAGCTGCAGGTGCATAACCAAGGAGTGGGGGGAGGGAAAAACAATAAAATAAAAATAAACCAGATAAATAGAAAATGAGAAGATGTGAAAAGCATCCTCGGCTCCAAACATTCCCCGTTCATAGCCGGGTGAAGTCACCGTCTCCAGCGCCGTCTCCTCCCTTTTTAGCCACCACAAACGAGGGGCTGCCGCAAATCCCCCGTCACTTCCCACCTCCCTCTCTTTTGGAAGCGTCAGGAATCCTCCGGCGGCATCGCGGCGGTGAAATCGGACGCTTTCAAAACACCCCGCCCAAAGAGCAGACTGCAGACGGCTCGGGAACGCCGGAGCCCGGAGAGTTCAGGGCTAAGAAAGGGAATTACCTCGCCCTCCAACAGCGCGGGGTGCGATTTCGGGAATCCAGAGGCTCCCCCGAGCTCTGGCGGTGCCCGGATGGAGATTTGAGCGAACTCCGGCTGCCCAAACGCAGGGTCACGTTACAGGGCTGGGCACAAAAGATCCTTCATGGATGCGTGCACTTGTTTTGTGCATTTATTAAATATATTTATGGTTTAGTAGGGCGTGGAGGCCTTTCCTTAAATCCCAGTCAGACCCCTGAACAGAAAACGCAGATTCTGCACATTTGGCTGCAGTTTAAAATCCAAGCGCTGCCAGATTTTGGGTTATTTTTTTGTTTAATTAAAAACGAAACAACAAACCCCTCTGTCACTCTGTCCTAGTTTGCCTCTTCCCCAACAGCTGCAAGGATTAAACAATTTAAATTCTGTTGGTGGTGGTTTGGGGGAAGCAAACGGCTCAGATGATGCCAGTTGGGATTTGGGAGATCCCATCTGGATCCTGGGAGCAGCTCTGGGCCTCCCAGTACAAGGAACAGCAACCGGAGCAAAAAGGTGCCCAGGATTAACAAAGGGACTGAGAGCAGGGAGAGCTCGGCCTGGGAGAGGTAAAAAAAGGATTTGAGGAAGGTAAAAAAGGGATTTAAGCAAGGAAAAAAAAAAAAGGGGATCTGAGCAAGGTAAAAAAAAAAAGGGATTTGAGCAAGGTTAAAAAAAAAAAAAAGGATTTGAGCAAGGTAAAAAAAAAAAAGGGATTTGAGCAAGGTAAAAAAAAAAAAAGGGATTTGAGCAAGGTAAAAAAAAAAAAAAGGGATTTGAGCAAGGTAAGAAAATGGGATCTAAGTGCTGTCTACACGATCTAAAAAGGAGATAAACCCACAAACAGTCCCTTCCCACACTCACAAGCTGCAGCACGGAAAAATTCCAGTAAACACAAGGCAAATTTTCCCCCAGCGAGTGTGATCGAGCTGCGAGAGGTAAGAAAACCCCCGTCCCTGGAGGTTTTTAGAGCTCACCCAGCCAATGCCCAGCTGCCCTAAATTTGAAGTTGGGCTGGAGATCTCCCAGCGAAACTTTGCCATTATTCTGAAGAAGCCTCAAACAGAGGCATTTGAGATGTTCTGCATCGCCAGACCACAGAGGCGCTGAGCTGGCACCACCTTGAGCGTCCACATGGAGAGTTAAGAGCTGTAATTCTTACCTTAAATTCATTCCTTTCTAGTTTTACCCCAATTTCCTCACCCGGGAATTCTCGACCGTCCCAAACCATCGGAGCCTCCAATTAGGCTCTCGCTTTTCAAAGTGCTTTAATTAATTTGATTTTTTCAAGAGTGCTTTTCCGTTAAACCCTTCTGCCCACCCAGAACTTGCGCAATCCTTGCAAAACCCGAGCTGGTCGATGTTTACTTTGCTTTTATCGCCTAATTAAGAACATCCACTGCTCCACTCACTCTCCTCACCCTCATTTCCGTGGAAAAACGAGGCTGGAGGAAAAGCAAGAGCATCTCTCGCCCCTCCAAGCCAAGCTGGGACGCAAAGGTCGATCCCTGATCACACCCAGGAATAAATTTCTGTCCAAACACAGAAACTCCCTGTGCTGAGGTAACTAAAGCCACTTTTGTCAGATATTAAGAGGTTTCCACATCATCTGCACGCTTGGAGAAGTCATTTCCTAACCTTGAGGGCAACAGAGAACCCAAACCTCTGCTGATCCGAGTCTGTCAAATCTGTTTAAATTCCAAACACACCCAGGTAACGCTTTGGGGTCGACGCAAATGAGACGAACTGAGCTTCAAGGGTAAATTATTTTGTAAATTTCTTCCAGGGAAAAATCTCCCGAGCTCCGTATCTCGGAGTGACAGCAACACACATCTAACACAGGGGTTTAAAACTCAGAATAAAAGCAGAGCTGGTGCTGAGGGGGATTTTTACGACCCAGTGCCCTGGCACAGGGTGCCCAGAGAAGCTCTGGCTGCTCCTGGGATCCCTGGAAGTGTCCAAGGCCAGGCTGGGATCGTGGGAGGTGTGACTGCCCAGACAGGGGGTGGCACTAGATGTTCCTTAAGGATCATCCCAACCCTTTAAAATTCCGTGATAGGAGCAGCTACAAACCCCCTCCTCATTAAGGGACAGGCAGGGAACGCTGTTATAGCCCGAGGAAAGAAGCGTCCATCTCATGAGGCAGAAAAGCAAAGGATTCTCCCACAGCCCGCAGGAGAGGAATTCCCCTTAGGAGATGGATCGGGACGGAATTTCCCCTGGAAAATCCCCTCACAGCCGGCCGGGATTTCCCTTCCCAAGGCGATAAGAGAGCTAAAGGGACCCTCGTCCCACAGCAGACCGACGGGGGTCTCCTCTGGGGGCACACACCGCCCGCGGGTCACCCTCCCTCAGCCCCTCGCGGGGGGATCGCGACTCCTACCGGCTGCAGGAAGCGGCCACGCCGGGGGTGCCGCCCGCCGGGGGCGAGGCGTTGGCCCTGCCCCGTCTCCGCGCAGGGGGTTTTTGGCCCCGGGGCTCTGTCTCCATGGGGTTGGGCAACGGGAGCGGGGCTGGCAGCGGCGGTGGCGGCGGCGCCTCAGCCCGGGGAGAAATGGCGGCGGCGGCGGCGGCGGTTTGAAAATGGCGGCGGTGGCGGCGTTGGCCAATCAGGAGCCGCGGGGGGCGTGGCCAGAGGGCGGCGCGGGGCTGTGAGGGAGGCGGCGGGCGCAGCGCCCCCTGGCGGGGCACGCTGTGGGGAAACTGAGGCACGGGGAGGACGTCGCCATTCCGCATCCCGATATTCCAGGGAATCGCAGCGTTACTGAGGCTGGAAGAGACCTCAGAGAGCATCGAGTCCAACATGCGGCTGAGCTCCACCTCGTCAACCAGACGTGAGCACTGAGTGCCACGTCCAGTCGTTTCCTTAAACGTCTCCGGGCATGGTGAGTCCACCATTGCCCTGAGCAGCCCCTTCCGATGTTTAACCACCCTTTTCCATGGAGGAATTTTCCCTAAAATCCACCCTGGGGCCGTTCCCTCTGCTCCTGTCCCTGTTCCCTGGGAGCAGAGCTCGACCCCCCCGGCTGTCCCCTCATGTCAGGGACTTGTGCAGAGCCACCAGCTCCCCCCCGATCCCCCTTTTCTCCAGGCTCAGCCCCTTTCCAGCTCCTCCTGATCCCCCTTTTCTCCAGGCTCAGCCCTTCCCAGCTCCTCCTGATCCCCCTTTTCTCCAGGCTCAGCTCCTTTCCCAGCTCCCTCAGCTTTTCCTGCTTCTCCAGCCCCTTCCCAGCTCCGTTCCCTTCCCTGGACTCGCTCCAGCCCCTCCAGGCCTCTCCTGTTGCGAGCTGTCCCCAGGATTCCAGGCTGTCCCTCAGGGCCCACTGGACTCTTGTCCAGCTGGGCACAAGGGTTTGGTTTTAGCCAAACTCAACCCCGTGGAAATCGTGCCAGAAGAGCAGGGACAGCACAAATCCATCCAGGACAGCCAGGTAAGGAATCACCCATCACACACGAGATCACGGAGTCCAATCATTCCAGCGCTGCCAAGGCCACCGCTGCCCATGTCCCCAAGTGCCACGTGCACGTGGATCTGAAATCCCTGCAGGAATGGGGGCTCCAAACCTCCCAGTGCAGCTCATTCCAATGCTTGACAACCTTTTCCATGGAGGAATTTTCCCTAAAATCCACCCTGGGGCCGTTCCCTCTGCTCCTGTCCCTGTTCCCTGGGAGCAGAGCCCGACCCCCCCGGCTGTCCCCTCCTGTCAGGGACTTGTGCAGAGCCACCAGCTCCTCCCTGATCCCCCTTTTCTCCAGGCTGAACCCCTTCCCCAGCTCCTCCTGATCCCCCTTTTCTCCAGGCTCAGCCCTTTCCCAGCTCCTCCTGATCCCCCTTTTCTCCAGGCTCAGCCCTTTCCCAGCTCCCTCAGCCTCTCCTGGAGCTCCAACCCCTCCCCAGCTCCATTCCCTAGACCTGCTCCAGCCCCTCAAGGTCCTTCCTGAATTGAGCAGCTCAGAACTGACCCCAGGATTTGAGGTGGTCCCACAGCACTGCCCAGCACAGGGGACAGTCACTGCCCAAATCCTGCTCCATCCCTGCTAAAACCCAGCTGCCAGCGGCCTCTTGCCCAGTTGGGCACACCTGGGGATGTCCAGCCACTGTCACCAGCACCTCCAGGGCTTTTCCCAGCTTTCCAGCCCCTCTGGCCCAGCCTGGAGAATCCCATGAGGTCTTTGTGGTCGAAGAGCAGAACCTGACCCTTGGTGTTGTTGAAACTCCAATCCGTTCCCAGGGATCCATCCGTGATCACCGGGAGGGAACGGCTGGAGCTGTGTCAGGTGGGGTTAGGCCGGATTTTGGGAAAAAAAGTTCTTCCTGGGACGGGGAGCAACAGCCTCACCCAGTCTAAAAGAGACAAAAAAAATCAGCAAAATTTTGGAGGAGAAACGGCTCCTTCCTAAAAAAAAAAAAAAGGAAAAATTACGCCTCAGCTCGAATCCCCAAAATTTTACCTCAGCCGCCTTCTCTCGAAACACCAAACCCAAGGGATTTGAATCCTTGAGCCGTGTCGTGTCACTGAGACACACAAAGCAGTCACACGCAGACAAGAGATTTTCGCAGAGGTTCTCCTGATCCAGCTCCCAGCTGAAAGAGTGGAGAGAAGAAGAGACCCCTTTGTTTATTCTTTTACTTTTTATACATTTGTGGGTCCAGCAGAAGATTGGCTTTTTGGGGTTTCCACCCCTCAGCCTCAGTGGCCAGACGAATTGTCAGTTACAATTGTTTTCAGGTTAGAAATATGCAGACAAAGGACAGAGAATGAAAAACAAAGGATTTGTTTATCATCTGTGGGAAAGGTAGAAAACTGCTCTAATATTCTACAGTAACTAAAAGATCTGACTCCATTTATGAAAATCAAAAGGCTAATAAAGAAACTCAGAAAAACCAGGGTAACGGTGTCGTGGCACAAAACCGCCGCCTCAGCCATTTGTGGTGAGGATTTTGAATCTCCTGGAGCTGGGAAAAAGCCGCTGCTCTGGCCAGACGGAGCAGGGAATCCCCAAACCCTGCCTTGAAAAGCCGTCAGGAGCCTCCGCTGTTCCTCCCATCCCACATCAGGGTCAGGTGCCGCTTCCAGCCGGGCTCTGGGGGAAGTTTTGGATGCTCCCAGGCGAGGGGTTCGTCTGGAAATCTGTCCCGCTTGGCTGAGGTTTGGATTTTCCTCCGTTTCAGCATTTTTCCCTCTGAAAAAGTGGCAGGGATGAGGAGGGGATGAGGTTTGTCCCCTCGTGGGGTGACACCCTCCACCCATCCCCATAACAGGGGGTGGCTTTTCCCGGCTTACAGATTTGGGAATATCTCCTCTGAAGTGAAAAATCTGCCTTTGGAGCAGACAGATTTGGCAAAAAAAATAATAAAAAATTTCTCCTTTGAATGACTCTGACACCGCAGTGCTGGAACAACCTTTGACACTCCCATCGGGTTAATCGGGTTGAGCTCAGCTCCTGGGCAGAAAACGGCTGAAATTCTTTGAAACCTATTAAATCCTTTTTGAAACCCATTAAAAAAAACCAAACCAAAATGAAACCCCACGTGTGCACAAAGCATTTCACTTTCCTTGGCTGTATTTAAATAAAAAACAATAATAAATCAGGAATGGATTCCTCGGGGACGCAAAGTTCAGCTGTCGAGGTTGAGATGAGGAATGCCCCCCTCTTGAAAGCTGCACGTGACCAGATGTGAGAGCGAGGGTTTAAAGGTTTCAGAAGGGATTTGTGCTGGTTTTTTTGAGGGGGGGAAAAAATCCTCCCCTGGGATGGGAGGCGGAGCATTCCCGGGGCGCCAGGTGTGCCGGAGGACTCGGACTCGGCGTGGGAGCGATGCCAAAGGAAAGGAAATTAATCCTGCTCTTTTTATTAACGTTTCCACTTGGCTTCAAGCCCGAACCCTTCAGCAGAGCTGCGTCGCCTCGCTCGACGTTTTCGTTTGTTTTGGCTGCTCGCGGGCATTCGTCCGTTTTATCCCCACCAGCCGAATCCCTTCCCTCCTTCCCAGTTCTCCTCGGCCGCTGCCTGCGCCGCGTCCCGATTCCTGCATCGGCCGCTCCCGAATCGCCATGTCCTCCTGGAGACCGGAGAAGTTTCCAGATCTCCCGGCTCTGAGTCCCGCCCGGAGCAGCGAGCCGTGGAATTCGGGAATGCTGGAATGCTTTCTCCACCAGGAGAACACCTCGCGGGACTTCGGGAGGTGCTCGTGGGAAACCTTCTCTGCTGAAGTCATCCTTTGGGAGGTCAGGAAGCGGATCGGAGGATGGGATCTTGTCCTAGGGTAACTTTATGATGTTTGTATCCCCAATCGTCTGCTCTGTTTGTGCTGTATATCGAGTTTTGTGCCTTTAAGACTGGTTCTAAGAGCAAGGAGAAGCGCGGAGTTTGTTTTGAGAAAACTGCCTGACTCCTCCACATTCTTCTCCAGACGATGTGTTCAGCGGAGGCTTGGAGAGACTGCAGGACAGAGATCTTTCTGCTTTTAGTTCGTTTCAGCTAGCTAGGGCAGAGAAGTTCCCTGGACTGTTTTTTTTTCCTTTTTCTTGGAGCTGTTTAAACCTGCTCTGGACTGAAAACCCAGGGGAGCACTGGGGGCTGCACCTGCGGCCCACCGGGGCCTGGACCTCGGCATTTTCCAGCAGCGCCGGAGGGACTGGGACTGATATGAGAGTGAGAGAGAGAGCTGAGCTACATCCACTTTCTCAATTTGCCATCTCACTTCAGAAGGAGAGGTTTTATTGTTTCATATTATTCATTCTTTATACTTGTATGCACATTTGTTTAGTAAAATAGTTTTTCCCACTTTTCTCCAAAGAGGGGTTTTTTTCGGACTGGTTGGAGGGAGGGGCCACTTGGGTTTGCTTCCTTAGAGGGATCCCATTCCCTCTAAGGAATGGGGGAATTTTGGGGGGAAAATTTGGTTTTCCCCCAAATTTGTCCCCAAACCAGGACAGAGCTCCAGCGCTGTTCCTGGTCCTTTTGGATCTCCTTTCTTTCAGGAAGGAGATGTTGTCTGGGTTCGGGAAGTTCCTGCTGAGGAAGGCAGGAGCCTGCCTTGGAATGGAAAATAAAAGCCCCACTCCCTCGGAATTGTTACGATTTTGGAATTCAGGGGCTCTCAGGAAGAGATGCGGGGATGGGAGTGACGGTTCTTTAGTAGGAAAATTCAAATAAAAATGTGTAGAAATAATAAAAAATAAAATATTGAGGGCGTGAGAACAGGATGGTGATTGGGGTGTTGGGAGCAGGGGTCTCAGGCAGAGATATGGGGATGGGAGTAACATTTTTACTAGGAAAATTCAAATAAAATGTGTAAAAATAATAAAAATAAAATATTGAGGGGGTGAGAGCAGGACGGTGTTTGGGGTGTTGGGAGCAGGGCTCTCAGGCAGAGATACGGGGATGGGAGTAACGTTTTTTAGTAGGAAAAAGCAAATAAAAATAATAAAAAATATTGATGGAGTGAGAACAGGATGGTGTTTGGGGTGTTGGGAGCAGGGCTTTCAGGCAAAGATATGAGGATGGGAGTAACGTTCTTTAGTAGGAAAATGCAAATAAAAATGTGTAGAAATAATAAAAATAAAATATTGAGGGAGTGAGAAGAGGATGCTGTTGGGAGCAGGGCTCTCAGGCAGAGATATGGGGATGGGAGTAACAGTTCCTTACTAGGAAAAATCAAATAAAAGTGTGTAGAAATAATAAAAATAAAATATTGAGGGAGTGAGAACAGGATGGTGTTTGGGGTGTTGGGAGCAGGGCTGTCAGGCAGAGATATGGGGATGGGAGTAACGTTCTTTAGTCAGAAAATGCAAATAAAAATGTGTAGAAATAATAAAAAATATAATATTGAGGGGGTGAGAGCAGGACGCTGGTTGGGGTGTTGGGAGCAGGGCTCTCAGGCAGAGATATGAGGATGGGAATAACATTATTTTAGTAGGAAAAATCAAATAAAAATAATAAAAAATAAAATATTGATGGAGTGAGAGCAGGACGCCGTTTGGGGTGTTGAGAGCAGCCCCAATAAATCCTCCTGCAGCGCCAGGTGTGGCTCTGTCGGAGCAATGATCCTGGAGCAGGGTGAAGTTTCCCTCTGGAGCTCCAGCGGTGCTGAGCTGGGTCGGGTTCTCCTCTGGCAATGCAGTGCACACAGGCTGCGCTGCTGTTCCCAATCCCAGCTTTTATCCAGCTGGGAATGCCGGGCTCCTCCCCTGGGATGATGGAATTGTCTCAGGTACGCACTGAGCCTCGACGGCCCATGAACAGCAGATTCCCCTGCAGGGAGGACGCTTCTTTATCTCATGGAAGAAATAACGCAAGCATTCCAACTGGTTTTTAACGGATGGTGACAGAATATTTACTTTTGGTTGCATCTTGCATTGCAGCCTAAACTCCAAAATTTGGCTGATTTTTTTTTCTCTTTTGGATCGGGTGAGGCTGTTGCTCCTTTTGATCTCTTTTTTTTAGGAAGGAGCTGCTTCTCCTCCAGAATTTTGGTGATTTTTTCCCTCTTTTGGATGAGGTGAAGCTGTTGCTCCCTCTTGGATCCCTTTTTTTTTAGGAAGGAGCTGTTTCTCCAGAATTTTTCTGGTTTTCCCCGTTTTTGGATGAGGTGAGGCTGTCGCTGCTTTGGATCCCATTTTTTTAGGAATGAGCTGTTTCTCCTCCAGAATTTTTCTGATTTTTTTCCTCTTTTGGACGAGGTGAAGCTGTTACTCACTCTTGGACCCCATTTTTTTGGAAGGAGCTGTTTCTCCAGAATTTTGCTGATTTTTTCCCTCTTTTGGATGAGGTGAGGCTGTCGCTGCTTTGGATCCCATTTTTTTAGGAGTGAGCTGTTTCTCCTCCAGAATTTTTCTGATTTTTTTCCCTCTTTTGGATGAGGTGAAGCTGTTACTCCCTCTTGGATCCCATTTTTGTTTAGGAATGAGCTGTTTCTCCTCCAGAATTTTGCTGATTTTTCCCATTTTTGGATGAGGCGAGGCTGTTGCTCCCTCTTGGACCCCTTTTTTTTTTTTTTTTTTTTTTTTTTTTTTTTTTTTTTTTTTTTTTTAGGAATGAGCTGTTTCTCCTCCAGAGTTTTTCTGATTTTTCCCATTTTTGACGAGGTGAAGCTGTTGCTCCCTCTGTTTTTCTTAGGAAGGAGCTGTTTCTCCTCCAGAATTTTTCCGGTTTTCCCTCTTTTGGATCCGGTGAAGCTGTTGCTCCCCTCCAGGTGCTGTGAGGTGCTGGACTTGTGTCCAGGGAGGAGAAAAGGCTGAAGGGAAGGATGGAGCTGTAGGTTCATGGAATCACGGAATATCCCGAGCCAGAATGGCCCCGCAAGGATCATCCAATCCAATTCCTTCACAGACATCCCAAAATCCCACCCTGTGCATCCCTGGGAGCGTTATCCAAACGCTCCTGGAGCAGCCTTGGGAATGTGCCTGCTCTCCCTGGAGGAAGGAATTGTCCTAAAATCCAACCTCAGCCTTCCCTGGCACAGCTTCATTCCCTGGAGCTCTTAAAGCTGGGTTGAACCGGGCCTAAATTGGACAGAGATTTTCCAATCTCGTTTTTACCTGGATGTTCCCAATCCCATTTTTACGTGGATATTGCCAATCCCACTTTTGCCTGGGTTTTCCAAGTCCCTTTTTTACATGGATATTCCCAATCCCATTCTTGTTGGATATTCCGAATTGCATTTTTACATGGATATTGCCAGTCCCATTTTTACGTGGATATTGCCAATCCCATTATTGCTTGATATTCCCAATCCCATTCTTGTAGGTTATTTCCAATCCCATTTTTACATGGATATTCCCAATCCCATTCTGTTGGGTATTCCCAATCCCATTTTTACATGGATGTTCCCAATCCCATTTTTTCATGGATATTCCCAATCCCATTTTTACGTGGATATTGCAAATCCCATTTTGCTTGGATATCCCAAATCCCATTTTTACATGGATATTCCCAATCCTGTTTTCACGTGGATATTCCCTATCCTATTTTTACATGGATATTCCCAATCCCATTCTGTTGGATATTCCCAATCCCATTTTTACATGGATGTTCCCAATCGCATTCTTGTTGGGTATTCCCAATCCCATTTTTACGTGGATATTTCCATTCCCATTTTTACGTGGATATTTCCAATCCCATTTTACGTGGATATCTCCAATGGCATTTTCACGTGGATATTCCCAATCCCGTTTTAACATGGATATTCCCATCCCATATTCACATGGATATTTCCAATCCCATTTTACGTGGATATTCCAAATCCCATTTTTACGTGGATATTTGCAATCCTGTTTTTACATGGATATTCCCAATCCCACTATTGCTTGGATAGACCAAATCCCATTTTTTACATGGATGTTCCCAATCCCTTTTATACATGGATATTTCCAATCCCATTTTCACATAAATATTTTCAATCCGGTTTTCACATGGATATTCCCAATCCCATTTTTACATGGATGTTCCCAATCCCATTATTCCTTGGATAGATCAAATCCCATTTTTTTACATGGATGTTCCCAATCCCATTTTTACGTGGATATTTCCAATTCTTATTTTTACGTGGATATTTCCAATCCCATTTTTTGTGGATATTCCCAATCCTGTTTTCACATGGATGTTCCCAATCCCATTTTTACATGGATATTTCCAATCCTATTTTATGTGGATATTCTAAATCTCATTTTTACATGGATATTCCCAATCCCATTTTTACAGGAATATTCCAAATCCCATTTTTACATTGATACTTCCAACCCCGTTTTCACACAGATATTCCCAATCCCATTTTTACGTGGATATTCCAAATCCCGTTTTCACCTGGATATTCCCAAAATCGGCAAAATACTGGCAAAAATCAGCAAAAATCTGGAAAAAAAATCAGCGCAAAAATCAGCCAAAAAATCAACAAAAAATAAATCAACAAAGTAACTGAATATCCAAAGGATTGCTTGGAAGTGAATTTCCCCTGGGAAGTGGAGCTGGAAAAATAAACTCGAGGTTGAAAATCCCTGGGAATTTTCCAGCACGGAATTCCCTTGAAAAGACAAAAAACTCCTTTGGGTTGGGAAGAAGGTGAGGAAAATCGGCAGATTCCCTTCCTGGAAATAAAATAAAAAGGAATAACGAGAGGCTGGAAGGTGATTTTAGGGACATTCATAAATTTAAGCGGATTTAAGCAGGCGAACAATTAAACCTGGGAACAAATTACCGGAATCGCAGAGTTTGGAAGCGCCTGAATCCCAATTTTTTTTTTTTCCGGGCTGACAAGAGGAAAAAAAAAATCTCTGAAACAAAGGGAATTTTTCCCCCCCCTTCCAATTTTTTATTTTCCTGCCAAAAATAAAATAATAATAAAAAAATTACCATGAAATGAAAAATTTTTCTCTCCCCAGGGTCGGAATCTTTCCGGATATTTGGGATGCGGGAGTGGGAAGGAGGCAGCAGCTGTGAGCTCTGGCTATAAAAAGTCCTCCGATGCAGGGGTGGTCTCCGCTTGATTCCATTCTAAATCCGGCCTGGAGCTGAAATCCCAGGAAGATTTTCTCTCTGCCACCACCAGTTCCAGAAATTCCCTCTTTTCCCAAAAAAAATTCCCAAAATTTTGGACTTGGGGTTGCCCAGAAATCCATCATTTAGTGAAGAAACCATTGAAATTCCTCATTTTCCCCACCAGAAAAGCCAAAATCCCTGGAAGTTTTTCCCTCTGTCGCCACCGGTTCCAGAAGTTCCCTCTTTTCCTTCTCATTTCCCTCCCCAAAACCCCAAAATTTTGGATTTGGTCCTGCCCAGAAATCCACCATTTAGTGAAAAACCATTGAAATTCCTCATTTTTTCTCTGGAAAAACCGAAATCCCAGGAAGTGTTTCCCTCTGCCACCACCAGTTCCAGAAATTCCTTCTTTTCCTTCTCCTTTCCCTCCAAAAAACCCCAAAATTTTGGACTTGGTGTTGCCCAGAAATCCATCATTTAGTGAAGAAACCACGGAAATTCCTCCTTTTTTCTCTGGAAAAACCGAAATCCCTGGAAGTTTTTCTCTCTGCCACCACCAGTTCCAGAAATTCCCTCTTTTCCTTCTCATTTCCCAAGAAATCCCCAAAATTTTGGATTCGGTGTTGCCCAGAAATCCATCATTTAGTGAAAAACCATTGAAATTCCTCATTTTTTCTCTGGAAAAGCTTAGCTGGAAAAAAAAGCTTTCAGCTGGAAAAGCTGAAATCCCAGGAAATTTTCCCTCTGCCACCACCAGTTCCAGAAATTCCCCCTTTTCCTTCTCATTTCCCTCCCAAAAACCCCAAAATTCTGGATTTGGGGTTACCAAAAAAGCCATCATTTAGTGAAGAAACCACTGAAATTCCTCATTTTCTCCTCTGGAAAAACCGAAATCCCTGGAAGTTTTTCTCTCTGCCATCACCAGTTCTAGATTTTCCCTCTTTTCCTTCTCCTTTCCCTCCAAAAAACCCCAAAATTTTGGATTTGGTGTTGCCCAGAAATCCATCATGTAGTGAAGAAACCACTGAAATTCCTCCTTTTTTCTCTGGAAAAACTGAAATCCCAGGAAGTTTTTCTCTCTGCCACCACCAGTTCCAGAAATTCCCTCTTTTCCTTCTCCTTTCCCTCCAAAAAACCCCAAAATTTTGGACTTGGTCTTGCCCAGAAATCCATCATTTAGTGACGAAACCACTGAAATTCCTCCTTTTTTCTCTGGAAAAGCTGAAATCCCTGGAAGTTTTTCTCTCTGCCATCACCAGTTCCAGAAATTCCCTCTTTTCCTTCTCATTTCCCCAAATCCCCCCAAATTTTGGATTTGGCGTTGCCCAAATCAACCACTAAAATCGGGGAAAGCTTTGGGGACTCATCCGAGGGTAAAAATTCCCCAAATCTTCGCATTCCCGCCCCAAATTCCGTGAGTTGGAAGCTCTTCCTCTTCTCAAGGCTCGAATCCCATCCTCCCACGTTCCCAGCTCCAAATCCCACCCAATCCATGGATTCAGCTCCAGTTTCCCACCGTGGGTTTTATACTGGGAATCCCAAACTGGGCCCAGTAAGGAAAGAAAATCCCGAAAATGCCGAATGAAGGGAAAAATTCCAGCTCCCATTTGGGACGTCCTCGTCTCCCCCCAATCCCAGAGCCGTTGGAATTGGGGACGAATCGAAGAAAAAATTAGGAATTTTTCAACGGGAGGTGAGGAGATGAATGAGGGGATCAGGAAAATCCCACAGGAACGGGGCCAAAAGCAATTCCCAATCCTCGGCAGGAGGGAAAAACGAGGAATCCAGAGGGGCTGAATATCCCAGAGGTGCAGATTCCCGTGAAATCGTGGATAATACGGGGAAAAAAACCCCAACCCAAAAATCGCAGGATTTTGCCTAAAAATCGACAAAACCAACGGCGGCGGCGCCGTGGATAAGGATAAAGGCGGATTGTTCCTGCTGGATAAATTGAATTTCCTGGGAACACACCAAACTTTTCCAGCTTTTCCTTTTCTATTTTTATTTTTTATTTTTTAAACCAACCCTGCTCTTCAAAAATCAACTTTTTACCCCACCTTTAAAAAAAAAAAAAAAAAAAGGAAAAAAAAGGAAAAAAAAAATCACATGAATCCGAGAATTCCTGCAAGATGGGGCGGGATTTGATCCCGATTTTTTTTATTATTATTTTGGGAGGAGAGATGGAAGGAAAATGAGCTCTGCTCCTTTAAGCCTGGAGAAACTTCTTTAAATTCAGGTGGAGTCAGGATTTCCTGGGATATAAAGTTGCAGGGAGAGGCGGTGGCAGCAGCTGCTTTGCTGCTTTGCTCCGATCTTCCCCAGCCTCACCATGGTAAGAGCGTTAAATTCCCAATTTTTTTTCCTTTTTTAAAAAAAATTATTTTATTTTTTTCTCCTTCCCGAGCTCAAAATTCCCTTTTTTCCCCCTCTTTTTCCACCCGTGGGGGATTTGAATTTTCGAGCGGCTTTGATGGAATCGCTCGTTCGGGGTTATCCATTCAGGCTTTGCTCCTTATAAGGGAAAAACCAGGGATGAACGTGGAATTCTCGCAGCGGCCTCTCGGTGCTTCTCCCCCTGCAGCTCCTGAGTTGGGGTCTGGAGACTTGGAAAGTTTTCTAAAAGTTGGGAATTTTTATTATTATGATGATTTGATTTTTTTTTTTTAAATTAAAATTTTTCATCCTGCCGCTTCCCGCTTTTCCCCAAAATTTTAACGCTGCAAGCAAGCACAAACGTAAGGTTTATTTTTTTTATTATTTTTAATTATTTTTTTTTTCCTTAGGAATGAGCTGCCATGTTGCCTTTGTCTGCTCTAAACCCTCGGGATTAGATATTAAATAGATTTAAAAAAAAAAAAAAAAATCCCTCTTTTCCATGGAGTTTTCTTCATGCAATCCCTGCTCCAAAACTTTTGCAGCTGGAAAAATGAAGTGGATTGAGCTGGGGACTTAAAAAAAAACAAACCCTAAAACATCTGCAATCCTGATTGTTTCTGGCTGATCCAGCTGAAACTTTTTGGGAAAGAGGATCTCAACTGGATTTTTTTTTTTTTTCCTTTTTTTGGATGCAAAAAAGCAACTTGTTGGGGAAAAAAAAAAAAAAAAATCTGGTTGCAAAAGGGAGCGAAACTTCAAAGTGTCTCCCAGGGATTTGGCTTTGAACTTTTTTCCCTTTAATCTGTGGATTTCTGGTCTGGCCCGGCTGTAAAAGTGTTAAATATTTACGCAGTGCTCCCAATGGGAAAATCAGTTGGACAACAACAGGCTGCCTGTAGCCGGAGTCTGGTTCGGCTGGATGCAAATGTTGGGAAGATCCCCCCCAAAAAACCCCTCTAGAATATTTTAGAGGAAGGGAAAACCTCCAATAAACCGCTGCGCTTTTTATTAAATTTTTTTTCCTTACAGCGGCTCCCACTTTTTAAAATTTGATTATTTTTTTCTTTTTTTTTTTTTTTTCCTTTCCTTTGTTCTCGTTCCCTGAGCTCTGGGCTGCAAATTCCAGCGCTCCCGGCGCGGCAGGTGCTGGGAGCGGGGATTTGGGAGGGAGCAGCTGTCCTGGGGAAGCGCTGGGAAGCTGAGCACGGAAAAGTGGGATGGGGAATTATTGCAACCACGCTGCCGCGGGCGGCTGGGCCGGGGCGGGCGGCATTGCCCACATAGCACGGAGGGCAGCTGGGACAGAGGGATCCCAGAGGGAATGGGACCACGGCAGTCCATGATCCCGGCAGGAATGGGATCCCGGCAGGAATGGGATCCCGACAGTCCATGATCCCAGCAGGAATGGGATCCCGGCA
Source organism: Delichon dasypus (assembly GCA_037837765.1). Classification (NCBI taxonomy): domain Eukaryota; kingdom Metazoa; phylum Chordata; class Aves; order Passeriformes; family Hirundinidae; genus Delichon; species Delichon dasypus. The sequence goes on from JBBAXF010000005.1 coordinate 998,984, forward strand.
GGAATGGGATCCCGGCAGGAATGGGATCCCGACAGTCCATGATCCCGGCAGGAAGGGATCCTGACAGTCCCTGATCCCGGCAGGAATGGGATCCCGACAGTCCCAGATCCCGACAGTCCCAGATCCCGGTGGGAACGGGATCCCGACAGTCCCAGATCCCGGCGGGAATGGGATCCCGACAGTCTCTGATCCTGACAACCCCAGATCCCAGCAGGAATGGGATCCTGACAAGAATGGGATCCCGACAGTCCCTGATCCTGGCAGGAATGGGATCCCGGCAGGAACGGGATCCCGACAGTCCCAGATCCCGGCGGGAATGGGATCCTGACAGTCTCTGATCCTGACAACCCCAGATCCCAGCAGGAATGGGATCCTGACAAGAATGGGATCCCGACAGTCCATGATCCCGGCAGGAATGGGATCCTGACAAGAATGGGATCCCGACAGTCCCTGATCCTGGCAGGAATGGGATCCCAGCAGGAACGGGATCCTGACAGTCCATGATCCCAGCAGGAATGGGATCCCGACAGTCCCAGCTCCTGGTGGGAACGGGACCATGACAGTCCCTGATCCTGGCAGGAACGGGATCCCAACAAGAATGAGATCCCAAATCCCAACAAGAATGGGATCCCAACAGTCCCTGATCCCAAAGGGAATGGGACCATGACAGTCCCTGATCCCAGCAGGAATGGGATCCCAACAAGAATGGGACCATGACAGTCCCAGATCCTGACAGTCCCTGATCCCAGCAGGAATGAGATCCTGACAACCCGGGATCCTGGCAGTCCCTGATCCCATCAGGAATGGGACTGTAACAAGCCCTGATCCTGGCAGGAATGGGATCTCAACAGGAACAGGATCCCAACAGTCCCTGATCCTGACAGTCCCTGATCCCATCAGGAATGGGACCATGACAGTCCCTGATCCCGGCAGGAATGGGATCCCAACAGTCCCTGATCTCAGCAGGAACGGGATTCTGACAAGAATGGGATCCTGACAGTCCTGGATCCTGAAAACCCCAGATCCCGGCAAGAATGGGGTCCTGACAGGAGCGGGATCCCAACAGTCCCTGATCCCAGCAGGAGCAGGATCTTGGCAGGAATGGGATTCCGATAAGAATGGGATCCTGACAGTCCCTGATCCTGGCAGGAACAGGACCATGACAGTCCCTGATCCGCAAAAGAATGGGATCCTGACAGTCCCTGATCCCAGCAGGAACAGGACCATGGAAGTCCCTGATCCCAGCAGGAATAGAACCATGACAGTCCCTGATCCCAGCAGGAACAGGACCATGACCGTCCCTGGTCCCGGCAGGAATGAGATCCTGACAATCCTGGATCCTGGCAGGAATGGGATCCCAGGAGCTCCTTGATCCCAGCAGGAATGTGATCCCGATAATCCCTGATCCCAGCAGCTCCTTATCCCGCATCCCAGCAGGAATGGGATCCCAGCAGCTCCTTATCCTGACAATGCCTGTTCCCAGCAGAAATGGGATCATGACAGTTCTTGATCCCACCAATCCCTGATGCCAGCAGCCTCTGATCCCAATAATCCTGACGATCCTGACAATCCCTGATCCCACAGCCTCCACACCCCTCAGACCCATGGGCTTGTCCCGCTCCGGGATTTGGGGCCGTTTAGGCAGCTCTGGCTCGGTGTCCCCATGTCCCAGGGATGATCCCGTCCTGCCCTGCCCTATCCCGGCTCTCCGGTGGCCTCCGGAGTTGCTTGAGGGACGGGAAAACCTTGGCACGTCCACAAGGAGCTGGAGAAGTTTCCTTGGATCATTTCCCTGCTGCGCGTGCGGTTGGTGCCCCGGGATGTCCCGCCGGAATCTTCCGGAGACCCCTGGGCGCTTTGGGTGCTCGTGCACTTCCCTGGAGATTTGGGATCTGGTGTTCCCACCGCCCCTCTCCGAGCCGGGATTTCCTGTGGAGACCCCGGCTCGGTGAGGTGAGACCTGAGCCCAAGCTGCACAAATATTGGGATCAGCTCCCTTTCCCAGCGATCCCTCGGGAAGCAGCGCTGCCCCACGCCGGGCACGGCGATAATTGGGATTCTGGGATCTGGGGCAGGAAGCTCTGATCTGCCCTGGCTTTGATCTTGGCGTGGTGGAAGCGGCGGATGCCAATTATCCTGGGAAGTGCCCCGGGAGACGCCGGGCCCTGCGGAGCTTCCCTGGGATCCCAGGCTGCTGGAGATGACCTGGATAAAGCCGGGCTGGGAGCCGCTCCCGGGAATCAGCCCCGGGGCAATCCCTCTTTTCCCCGGCCTCTTCCCTGCTGAGACTCCAGCTTGGCTCAGCTTTTCCAAGCTCGGCTTTTCCCTGAGCTTTTAATTCCGGGGTCAACAGCCCGGAGCTGTTGCTGCTGTCCCATCGGGATGGGGGGACTGGAGCTGCTCAGCTGCTTCCTGCCCCAGCACGGAGCCGGCAGCTCCTTCCTTCCTCCTTTCCCGGGAATGCCGTGTCCAGATCCCGGTGTGATCCCAGCAGACGCCGCCTGTTCCCCTCATCATCATCATCATCATCACCATCCCCAGCGTGGCTCCGAGGAGAGCTGTGGGTTCTGGATCTCCGCATGAAATTCCCCGTTTTTCCCTTTTCCAGAGGGAGTGCATTTCCATCCACATCGGGCAGGCCGGGGTGCAGATGGGCAACGCCTGCTGGGAGCTCTACTGCCTGGAGCACGGCATCCAGGCCGACGGGACCATTCCCGGCTCCAAGCAGGCGGAATCCACGGATCCCGGCTCCGAGCAGGTGGATTCCTCCTTCGAGACCTTCTTCTGTGAGACGGCGTCCGGCAAACACGTGCCCCGGGCAGTGTTCATAGACCTGGAGCCCACTGTCATTGGTAAAAAAAAACGGGATTTTGCCTCGATCCGTCTTTTCTCCGTAATTCCCAACCCTTTTCCCGTGGGATCCTGTCGCTCCCACTCCTCTGCTCCGGTTAAACATCCCAAAAATTTACGCTTCCGAAGGGGCCAGGAGTGATGAACCCTTGTGGTTGTCTTTGTTCCCTACCTTTGGCTCCTCCGGCGGGTGGAAAGCGATCCCTGGATTTGCCAGCCTTGGGAAGATAAATTCCTGGCCGGAATTCCGCCAGATGCGGGGTGCCGCACGGTCCGTTGTTTTGTGGCACCTGTTTGGGCCAGAGCTTCATCTTGGGGGTCTTTTCCGACCTGGTGGATTTCCAAAAGATTCCCCAATTCCCTTCCCGGCTCCCTCGGGGAATCTGTGGGCGTTTGTTTGTGTGGCACCTCGATTTGGGGTGTTTTCCTAGAAAATAATAATTAATAATAATAATTTTAATAATTTCTGTTTTGGAAATGACTCCAAACCCGACCTGCTCCCGCCTCCCAGGCTTCTCCTCCTATCTTTCCGTCTGGGATGTGACTCATTAGCTGTAATTAAAGGATTGCAGACTTTTGCTTGGGCCCTGCTTAATTTTCAGACACCTCGTTAAGGCGTTGCCCGGGGAGCTTAACGAGTGAGGCAGGAGATCATGGAATGTGTTGGGATGGGGTGGATTTAAAAACCCTCTGGAGCTGAGTCGGGTGGAAATGCCAACACCGGAGGGGCTTTGTCTGTGTCCCTCCCGTGCTGGAGAGCAGAGGATGGAGGTGGAGCTTTCCGAGCTGCCCGCGGTACCCGAAATCCCACAAAAACGCTGGAATTGCGGCGTCCCGGCTCATGGAGCCGGATTAATTCGGGATTCCGGGGCTAGGCGTAGGGCCAAGACGGAATTCTGCTAGGACCTTACCCTCCGTGAGTCCATCCCTCCCGTTATCCCCGCAACTCCGCCACCTCCTGCCGGACATTCCATGGATTTTGGGTTCCCCCCCTTCCCCCGGGATCCTTCCTTTGCGTCCTGCTCCCCCCACTGATTTCTCCCCCTGGCGCAGATGAGATCCGGACCGGGATCTACCACGGGCTCTTCCACCCGGAGCAGCTCATCAGCGGCAAGGAGGACGCTGCCAACAACTACGCCCGCGGCCACTACACCATCGGCAAGGAGATCATCGACACCGTGCTCAGCAGGATCCGGAAAATGGTGAGGAAAGGGGGGAAAAAACGCTGCTCTTTGGGCCAAAACGGCGCCGTTTTGGACAAAACTTCGGAGTTTGGGGTGGAGGTGTTAAAGTAAAGCAAGTCTTAAATGAAAAATTGTCTTTTAGGTGAGGTCCGAGGGTTGTTGTTGCTGGTGGGATTGGGTTTGGGGCTCGGGAAAGCCCCTGGATTTGTGTGTTTGGGCCTAGAAGCGGAGAATTATCGTTAAAACCGGGCTTAAGGTGATCGGTGAGTGGTCTAAGCGGGATTTTGTGCTGTGTTACTTGGGATGGTTATCCCAGTCCTTACAGGGATAAATATCCATTATTGGGATAATTATTCCAGTTCTTAAATGGATGAATGTCTGTTATTGGGATCGTTATCCCAGTCCTTAAATAGATAAATATCCGTTATTGGGATCATTATCCCAGTCCTTAAATGGATAAATGTCCATTATTGGGATAATTATCCCAGTTCTTAAATGGATAAATCCCAATTTTCTTGGGATAATTATTCCAGTTCTTAAATGGATAAATCCCAATTTTCTTGGGATAATTATTCCAGTTCTTAAATGGATGAATGTCTGTTATTTGGATCGTTATCCCAGTCCTTAAATAGATAAATATCCGTTATTGGGATCGTTATCCCAGTCCTTAAATGGATAAATGTCCATTATTGGGATAATTGTCCCAGTCCTCAAATAGATTGATATCCATTATTGGGATAATTATCCCAGTTCTTAAATGGATAAATCCCAATTTTCTTGGGATAGTTATTCCAGTCCTTAAATGGATAAATATCCAATTTTGGGATTATTATTCCAGTCCTTAAATGGATAAATATGTGTTATTGGGATCGTTATTCCAGTCCTTAAACGGATAAGTATCCATTTTCTTGGGATACTTATCCCAGTCCTTCAAGAGATAAATATCCATTTTCTTGGGGTAGTTATCCCACTCCTTACAGAGACAAATGTCCATTATTGGGATCGTTATTCCAGTCCTTGCAGAGATAAATATATATAATTGGGATAATTATCCTAGTCCTTAAATGGATAAATATCTATTTTCTTGGGATCATTATCCCAGTCCTTAAATAGATACATATTCATTTTCTTGGGATAGCTATCCCAGTCCTTAAAGAGATAAATATCCGTCTTAGGATAATTAACCCAGTCTTTACAGGGATAAATATCCAATGTTCTTGGGATAGATATCCCAGTCCTTAAAAGGATAAATACCATTATTGGGATTGTTATCCCAGTCCTTAAATAGATACATATTCATGTTCTTGGGATAGTTATCCCAATCCTTACAGGGATAAATATCCATCTTCTTGGGATAATTTTCTGTTATTGGGATAAACATCCAATATTCTTGGGATTGTTATCCCAGTCCTTAAAGTGAAAAAGATCCATTTTCTTGGGATAGCTATCCCAGGCCTTAAAGAGAGAAATATCCATCTTAGGATAATTAACCCAGTCTTTACAAGGATAAATATCCAATGTTCTTGGGATAGATATCCCAGTCCTTAAATGGATAAATATCCATCATTGGGATCGTCATCCCAGTCCTTGAATGGACACATATCCATTTTCTTGGGATGATTATCTCAGTCCTTACAGGGATAAGTATCCAATATTCTTGGGATAGTTGTCCCAGTCCTTAAAGAGATAAATATCCACACTGGGATAGTTATCCCAGTCCTTAAATGGACACATATCCATTTTCTTGGGATAGTTATCCCAGTCGTTAAATGGACACATATCCATTTTCTTGGGATAGTTATCCCAGTCGTTAAATGGACACATATCCATTTTCTTGGGATGATTATCTCAGTCCTTACAGGGATAAGTATCCAATATTCTTGGGCTAGTTATCCCAGTCCTTCAAGGAAAAAAGATCCATATTCTTGGGAGAGTTATCCCAGTCCTTAAATGGACACATATCCATTTTCTTGGGATAGTTATCCCAGTCGTTAAATGGACACATATCCATTTTCTTGGGATGATTATCTCAGTCCTTACAGGGATAAGTATCCAATATTCTCGGGATAGTTATCTCAGTCCTTCAAGGGAAAAAGATCCATACTCTTGGGATAGTTATCCCAGTCCTTAAAGAGATAAATATCCATACTGGGATAGTTATCCCAGTCCTTAAATGGACACATATCCATTTTCTTGGGATAATTATCTCAGTCCTTACAGGGATAAGTATCCAATATTCTTGGGATAGTTATCCCAGTCCTTACAGGGACAAATATCCATCATGCTTGGGATAGCTTTTCCGGGATAAATGTCCGATGTTCTGCTGCAGGCCGACCAGTGCAGTGGACTCCAAGGCTTCCTGGTCTTCCACAGCTTCGGAGGAGGCACCGGCTCCGGCTTCACCTCGCTCCTGATGGAGCGTCTCTCGGTGGAGTACAGCAAGAAATCCAAGCTGGAATTCTCGGTGTACCCGGCCCCGCAGGTCTCCACGGCGGTGGTGGAGCCCTACAACTCCATCCTGACCACCCACACCACGCTGGAGCACTCGGACTGCTCCTTCATGGTGGACAACGAGGCCATCTACGACATCTGCCGCCGCAACCTGGACATCGAGCGCCCCACCTACGCCAACCTCAACCGCCTCATCGGCCAGATCGTCTCCTCCGTCACCGCCTCGCTGCGCTTCGACGGCGCCCTCAACGTCGACCTCATCGAGTTCCAGACCAACCTGGTGCCCTACCCGCGCGTCCACTTCCCGCTGGCCACCTACGCGCCCATCGTCTCGGCCGAGAAGGCCTACCACGAGCAGCTCTCCGTGCCGGAGATCACCAACGCCTGCTTCGAGTTCTCCAACCAGATGGTCAAGTGCGACCCGCGCCGCGGCAAGTACATGGCGTGCTGCCTGCTCTACCGCGGCGACGTGGTGCCCAAGGACGTCAACGCCGCCATCGCCGCCATCAAGACGCGGCGCTCCATCCAGTTCGTGGACTGGTGCCCCACCGGCTTCAAGGTGGGCATCAACTACCAGCCGCCCACCGCGGTGCCCGGCGGGGACCTGGCCAAGGTGCAGCGCGCCGTCTGCATGCTGAGCAACACCACGGCCATCGCCGAGGCCTGGGCGCGCCTGGACCACAAGTTTGACCTGATGTACGCCAAGCGCGCCTTCGTGCACTGGTACGTGGGCGAGGGCATGGAGGAGGGGGAGTTCTCCGAGGCCAGGGAGGACCTGGCCGCCCTGGAGAAGGATTACGAGGAGGTGGGAAGGGACTCGGCGGAGGGAGAGGAGGAGGGCGATGATGAGGATGAGTATTGACGGGTCCGGAGCTCGGCTGGAATCCGAACTTCCGTCCCCCTCCGATCGCTGGGGGTGCCGGAGGAGCGGCCTGGAGCTGGGCGCCGTGTTTGATGCGTTAAAACCTCCCCCTGCTTGCGTAGTTTGGGCCGGCAGAGCCCCTCTCTGTCAGCCTTGGGTGTCTTGAGCTTTATCCCCGCTGCTGTTTGGGTCAGGCCCGACGTCCCGCCCAGCCGGGAGATCCCGGTTCCCCGATCCGGGGAATGCCGCCAGCTGCCTGCTTCGGCTGGGACGGCGAACTCCCGCTCTGGCTTTTTCCTCGTGGAAGCACTTTGGAAGTAGAAAACGCCGACTGTAAACTTCTGCGCCAACGGCTTCTTTTGTATACCAATAAAGAGGTTTTCTTTTTTTGGTTTTTTTTTTTTTTTTGGTTCAGCACGGAATTCCTTGGATTCAGCCCGGGTGTTTTTCTTTTGTGGGAATTCCTCGGATTCGCCCTCCCGGGGTGCTTTTTTTTGTGGGGAGGTTCCTGCTGTCAGGATGTCCCGAGGAGGAGAAGAGCAAACTCTCATCAGGAGAGTCATCAACCCTAATTAGCGCTGGGGGGGGGGAAGTGCCCTATATCCTGTGGGAATTCCTGTCTGGAGCTGCCTGCTGCTCCGGGAATTCCACCTCTGGGATCAGGGAATCGCTTTTGAGCCGTGGAGGGGGCATTTTTTCGGTGGGGTTCGGCCCCATCACCACCTTTGATGAAGCTCAGGTGTTCTGGCGGCTGGGGCAGTGCTGAGGGTTTGGGAAATATTCCCAAAAAAAAGAGGAAATCCAGCCGGGAATGGGGACAGGGAGGGGAGTTGTGCCTGATATTTGGGACAGGAGGTGGAAGGATCCCAAAAACCCTTTGGTGGCCCTAAAGGGCCGGGGGTGGTGACAGCAGGAGCAGGTTGGAGGTGGCCCCACGGAAGGTCCAGGTCTCCTGAGAAGATTCCAGGAATTGGGACAAGGAGGGGGAGGGCTGCCATGTCCCGAGGGGAGGAGAGGGATTTTGGGGGGAAAAATCCCGGAGTTTTTGGGGTATCTGGAACCTCCAATTCTCTCCACGAGAGCTGACTCCTCGTGGAGCGACTCCAGCTTTATTCTCCCTGCTCCCACAGCATTCCAGCCTGCAGGAATGTCCCCATCCCAGTTCCATTCACAGCTGGGACATTGGGAGAATTACTCTGTGCCGACAGCGAATCCCACAGGACCCTGTGTCAAACTGTTAATGAAGAGCTTCAATTGGAATTTATTTTTTTTTTTTTAAATTTAAAGGTTTAAAACCTTTAAACCGGTGATGCAGGGGCTCAGTTTGATGAATCCATCCATCTCCCTCATTCCTTTTGTCCTCTCCCCTTCCCAACCTCCACACACAGCTCCTTTTTCCGTCCCTTTTTCCTTCCACGTGGCTCAAATCCAGCTTTCGTTTCCCTTTTTCCCCCGAGCTTTTCCCCCCATCCAGTAAAACCTGCGGGCTGAGCTTTGCCGAGGAGCTTTGTCACGCTTTCCCTTTTCCGTTCCATCTGCTTTTCCCAAAGGAATCCTTAAACCGCTCCTTCCCGCTAAAGCGACCCCTGTCCTGCTGCCAGGGCCGGGAATTTAACTGGGATGGAGATGGGAATTCCAGCGCTTTGGCTCACTCAGCCTCCTGTAAAAAAAACAATTCCTTCCCTCTCCTGCTGCTGGATGGCCGCTCCCAAACGTGACGTGAGAATCCCTGGAAGCTGCGAACGAGCTGGAAAAGGGGATGGAGCCTGGCCTCTGCCTTTCCCTGGATTGCAGCGGGGCGATTCCTCCTCCTCTGGGGATTCCCCGTGCTGGGAGGGAGCCAAGAAAAGCAGCTGGGCAGGGAAAAATAAAAAAGAAAGGAATCCATGGGAAAAAATCGGAGGGAAAAAAGCTGGATCAGGCTGGAATCGAAGGGCTGGCTCGGGAATGTTCAACTGACCTGAGCTGGATTTAAATCCCAATTTCCCTGTGCCGTTCCTCAGCGAGGTGGGAAATCCCGGGAGCTGCCTCTCCTCCCGCTGCCCTTTTCCTTGGAGCGTTCCCAGCAGAGGGAACGAGGCTTTTCCAAACCTCCCCAGCAGGTTTTTTTCAGGAGCTGGGAAAAGTTCCAGCAGAGAAGGAGCCTCCAGGAGCTTTGGGAGGGGAGAATTCCAGCTCTGCCTTCCTCTCCTGGGAGCTGTGGATGTCATGGATGTGGGACAACGACACCGATGGAATCTTGGGGCTCCTCCAAATCCGCCCTTTGCGGATTTCACCCGGCTGGAAGTGGGAGCACCGTGCCCAAACGGGTCCGGAAGATCCCAAAAAAAACCCCCCGGATCACGCAGGAACCGCGGGAATGACGCTCTCCTGGAATTGTTGGTTGGCGGCAGAGAGGGACTCCTGGGTCGGGTGGACACAAAAATGCACTGGAAAAGCTCTGGGATTTCTGGGAATGCCAAGGTGGGAGATGGAGGTGCCTCGAAGGATTCCCAAATCCTTGGAATTTGGAGTTTTCTTGGCTTTTAAATCCTCACTCAGCGCCGGTTTCCCTACAGCGTCCATCAGCTCTTCCCATGAATTCAGGAAAATTATTTCCATTTTTTTTGGGGGGGGGGGGGGGGGGGAGGGAATCCATTAATAAAATTAATTTATTTAAAGGATAAAGCTCATTTCCCAAACTTCCCTTGCAACCTGCAGGGCTGGGAATGGGATTTCTGCTTTCCCACCCTCATTTTCCCAGCGCTGGAATTCCTGGGGGTGGGCAGGACTTTCTGGGTTGGGATAATGGGACTGGGATGGTTCTTCCAGCACTGGATCCGTGAAAATCCCCCCCCAGCTCCAGGGCAGCTCCAGCTCCTTGAACCCAAATAATCCTGAATTTTGAATCCTCTTCCTCCCTGACCCCAAAACCCTGGGTGAGGAAAATCCAAAGCCTTCCCCACGGAGCTGGATCCGGCTTCCGGAGGGAATGAGGGAGCTGGAACACCGCTGGGGAGGGGACTTTTCCATCCCTCCGTGTCCCTTCCCATCCCATTCCCATCCCATTTCCTCAGGAAATCTGCCAGGGCTTCAGCCCCTCCGGGCACCCCGATCCCGGAGCCTGGGAAGGATCCATTAGGGAAGGGTTAATTTGGGAAGGGTTCATTTGGGAAGGGTTCATTTGGGAAGGATCAATTAGGGAAGTGTTAATTTGGGAAGGGTTCATTTGCAAAGGATCCATTTGGGAAAGGTCCTTTCGGGAAGATCCATTTGGGATGGGTTAATTTGGGAAGGATTAATTCGGGAAGGGTCAGTTTGGGAAGGATCCATTTGGGAAGGGTTAATTTGGGAAGGAATAATTTTGGGAAGGATCCGTTTGGAAAAGATCAATTAGGGAAGTTCATCTTGGGAGGGATTAATCTGAGAAAGATCCCTTTGGGAGGGGTTAATTTGGGTAGGATTCATTTTGGGAAGGATCCATTTGGGAAGGATTAATTAGGGACGGGTTAATTTGGGAAGGATCCATTTGGGAAGGATTAATTTGGGAAGGAACCATTTGGGAAGGATCTATTTGGGAAGGGTTAATTAGGGAAGGATTAATTCGGGAAGGATCCATTTGGGAAGGAATAATTTTGGGAAGGATCCATTTGGGAAAGATCAATTAGGGAAGTTCATCTTGGGAGGGATTAATCTGAGAAAGATCCCTTTGGGAGGGGTTAATTTGGGTAGGATTCATTTTGGGAAGGATCCATTTGGGAAGGATTAATTAGGGAAGGATCAGTTTGGGAAGGGTTAATTAGGGATGGGTTAATTAGGGAAGGATCCATTTGGGAAGATCCATTTTGAGAAGGATCCATTTGGGAAGGGTCAATTTGGGAAGGATTCATTAGGGAAGCATCCACTTGGGAAGGGCTAATTTGAGAAGGATCCATTTGGAATGGGTTAATTAGGGAAGGATCCGTTTGGGAAGATCCATTTTGAGAAGGATCCATTTGGGAAGGGTTAATTAGGGACGGGTTAATTTGGGAAGGATCCATTTGGGAAGGATTAATTTGAGAAGGATCCATTTGGGAAGGATCCATTTGGGAAGGGTTAATTTGGGAAGGATCCATTTGGGAAGGATTAATTTGAGAAGGAACCATTTGGGAAGGGTCAGTTTGGGAAGGGTTAATTAGGGAAGGGTCAATTAGGGAAGGGTTAATTAGGGAAGGGTTAATTATTTGTCCTCCTTGTCCAGCCAGGAGCTGGAGAAGGATCCCAAGCAGTTCCCAACCTGGGATCCCACTGGAAAATCTCCCAACTTTCTGCTCAAAGCAGGGATTTTCCCCCTCGGCTCAGCAAATCCCTCTGTCCCTCCTTCCAAGGATCCCCTGAGCCTGGAAAACCTGGGGACACCTGGACAGGCCACAAAGGACACGGAGCCGGGGAGACCTTGTTCTTCCCGTGCCTCAGTTTCCCTGGATGGAGAATGACGCCGATGCCCGTGTGCTGCTGGATGAGAATCTGGGAATTTGCCGGGCTATCAAAATCCACAGAATCCAAGATTCTGGCGGATTGCAATGGGAAAAGAACCCCCCACCGTGCACCCTTGGAGCTGAGGCAGGAGGTCGTTGTCCCTCTGGAGACTCTCCAGGACATTTCCGGCCCGCCAGGACGTTTCCGACCCTCTGGCTGTCCCTGGAACATCCCCGTGGCCATGGGGCTGGTGGGATCTCATCTCCTGGGGAGGAAGCGCCAAACCTCTTTCCCGAATTTCCCTCCGCCTCCCAAACCCTGCAGCATGCAGGGGTGAGGGAGGAGGTGGAGAGACCTTTCAAGGAAGGGATAGACCTTGTTCTTCCCGTGCCTCAGTTTCCCTGGATGGAGGGCGCCAATGCCTGTGTGCTGCCGGATGAGAATCTGAGAATTTGCCGGGCTGTCAAAATCCACAGAATCCAAGATTCTGGCGGATTGCAATGGGAAAAGAACCCCCCACCGTGCACCCTTGGAGCTGAGGCAGGAGGTCGTTGTCCCTCTGGAGACTCTCCAGGACATTTCCGGCCCGCCAGGACGTTTCCGACCCTCTGGCTGTCCCTGGAACGTCCCCGTGGCCATGGGGCTGGTGGGATCTCATCTCCTGGGGAAAAAGTGCCAAACCTCTTTCCCGAATTTCTCTCCGCCTCCCAAACCCTGCAGCGTGTGAGGATGAGGGAGGAGGTGGAGAGAAAGGGATGAACATTCCGAGGGCCGGGGAAGAGCGGGATGAGCGCGGATGGGCTGTGGGTGAAGGGCTGAGGATGGACCAGCCGGAAAACTGAGGCGGAGCGGTGGGGAAGTGGAAAGGGACAGGTGGGAATGTGGGGTGGGACGCAGAGTGGGTTTGGAGCAGCCACGGAGCCACCGGAGACTCCTGGGATCCAAACACACCTGAGGCTGTGGGGTGACACTGGCCAGGACCCGTGTGGGGACACCGGGGTCATGGTGTCACCTTGGCCAGGATCCATCTGGGGACCCCGGGATCATGGTGTCACCTTGGCCAGGACTGGTCTGGGGACACCGGGATCATGGTGTCACCTTGGCCAGGACCCGTGTGGGGACACCGGGATCATGGTGTCACCTGGGCCAGGATCCATCTGGGGACACCGGGATCATGGTGTCACCTTGGCCGGGACCCATGTGGGGACACCGGGATCATGGTGTCACCTTGGCCAGGATCCATGTGGGGACACCGGGATCATGGTGTCACCTTGGCCAGGACCGGTCTGGGGACACCGGGATCATGGTGTCACCTTGGCCAGGATCCATGTGGGGACACCGGGATCATGGTGTCACCTTGGCCAGGACCGGTCTGGGGACACCGGGATCATGGTGTCACCTTGGCCAGGATCCATCTGGGGACACCGGGATCATGGTGTCACCTTGGCCAGGACCGGTCTGGGGACACCGGGATCATGGTGTCGCCTTGGCCAGGACCCTTGTGGGGACACCGGGACCATGGTGTCACCTTGGCCAGGACCCGTGTGGGGACACCGGATCATGGTGTCATCTTGGCTGGGATTGATCTGGGGACACCGGGATCATGGTGTCACCTTGGCCAGGATCCATCTGGGGACACTGAGGCTGTGGGGTGACACTGGCCAGAACCTGTGTGGGGACACCGGGATCATGGTGTCACCTGGGCCAGGACACATCTGGCGACACTGAGGCTGTGGGGTCACCTTGGCCAGGATCTGTCTGGGGACACCAGGACAATGTGGGCTGACCCAGGCCAGGACACATCTGGGGACACTGAGGCCATGGGGTGACCCTGCCCAGGACATGTCTGGGGACACTGAGGCTGTGGGGTCACCTTGGCCAGGATCCATCTGGGGACACTGAGGCCATGGGGTGACCCTGGCCAGGACCCATTTGGGGACACTGAGGCTGTGGGGTCATCTTGGCCAGGACACACCAGGGGACACTGAGGCCATGGGTGACACTGGCCGCGACCCGTGTGGGGACACAAGGACAGTGGTGTCACCTTGGCCAGGACACACCAGGGGACACTGAGGCCATGGGGTGACCCTGGCCAGGACATGTCTGGGGACACTGAGGCTGTGGTGTCACCTTGGCCAGGACACATCTGGGGACACTGAGGTCATGGGTGACCCTGGCCAGGACACATTTGGGGACACCAGGACCACGTGAGTGATGCTGCCCAGGACCAGTCTGGGAACACTGAGGCCATGGGTGACCCTGGCCGGGATCCATCAGGGGACACAGGCTGTGGTGTCACCCTGGCCAGGACACATCTGGGGACACTGAGGCCATGGGTGACCCTCGCCAGGATCCATCAGGGGACACAGGCTGTGGTGTCACCCTGGCCAGGACCTGTCTGGGGACACTGAGGTCATGGGTGACCCTGGCCAGGACACATCAGGAGACACCATGACCACGTGGGTGGGGAAGCTGATGCTGAAGGCGCTGGTGACAAACTCATGGAAGACCCAGGATGAGGAACTGGGAAACCCCTCCTGGGGTTGTCCCTGTGCTTTTCCCTTCCCAGCGGGTTGGTGGCCGTGGTGGGGATGGCTCCCGGTGGGTGGGATTTGGGACAGCCGTGGGAACAGGACCACGAGGCCGAGCTGGGGGAGGTTTCGGAATCCCCACGGAGCAGCCGGGGTGGGAGATGGGACAAAAAAGCATTGGGAAACTCCAGAGATGGCAGCTTTAATCAGGAACCTTCCCGGGTGGGTGACGCGTCCCCCGTGCCCCGGTGGGGACAGGAACCTCTGGAAACGTCCGGAAGGAATGAGGGAGGGAGGGCGGGGAGGAGAGGACAGGAGAGGAGGAGAGGAGAGGAGGAGGAACAAGGTGGACGAGAGGTGGCTCGAGGGGTCGAAGACGGACGGTGCTGATGTCACCCCAGGCCATCGGTCCCCTCCGGCGGCGGTGGCGGCCCGGTCACTTCCTGCGCCCGATCTGCGCCATGAGGTGGGCGTTGGCCGCCGCCTTGGCCCGCAAGTTCTTGGCCTTGGCGATGTTGAAGAGGATGTTCATGATGTTGGTGGGGACGTCGAGGGACAGCGTCACCTTGGTGCGCCGGTCGCTCTTGGCCCGGTTCTGGTGGCTCTTGCCCTTGGCCTGCACCTGGGACGCGTACCTGTGGTGGCCGTCCCCCGGGAATGTCCTTTTCCCAAGCTCTTCCTCCTCCCCGTCCTCCTCCTCCTCCTCCTCGGAGGCCTCCTCCAGGGACGGCCACTCGGAGCCGCGCTTCTCCAGGACGGCGTTTTCCTCGGGACGGATCTTCCGCTCTTCCGACAGGGCGGCGTTGAGGCAGCTGAAGACGGAGGCGGCGTTGGAGAAGCTCAGGGCGCGGCCGGCGCCGGCGGCTCCGAGCAGGACGAGGAGGAGCAGCAGCCTGGGGTGGGACATGGCGGTGGCCTGGCCGTGGAGACACCGAGGGGAGGGCAGAGAGCGACGTCAGCTCCCCGTGGCACTGGGGGAGATCCGGCCTCTCCTCATCCCCTTCCCAGTCCCTGAAGTCTTGGGGTCACCTCCCAGGTCACAGATTAGGACGGGTGGGAAGGAGCTTCCTTGGGATGCAACCCCCAGCCCTTGGGTTTGGGGTGCTGGCGGGAGGTGGGATGTCCAAGTAGATTCACTTCCATGGAGCTTCCATGGAGGTGAAGATCTGGCCTTTGCTTCCATGGAGCTTCCATGGAGGTGAGGACTTGGCCTTTGCTTCCACGGAGCTTCCATGGGCAAGAGGATTTGGCCTTTGCTTCCATGGAGCTTCCATGGAACTTCCATGGAGGTGAGGATTTGGCCTTTGCTTCCATGGAGCTTCCATGGAGGTGAGGACTTGGCCTTTGCTTCCACGGAACTTCCATGGGCAAGAGGATTTGGCCTTTGCTTCCATGGAGCTTCCATGGAACTTCCATGGAGGTGAGGATTTGGCCTTTGCTTCCATGGAGCTTCCATGGAGGTGAAGATCTGGCCTTTGCTTCCACGGAGCTTCCATGGGCAAGAGGATTTGGCCTTTGCTTCCATGGAGCTTCCATGGAACTTCCATGGAGGTGAGGATTTGGCCTTTGCTTCCATGGAGCTTCCATGGAACTTCCATGGAGGTGAGGATTTGGCCTTTCCTTCATGGAGTTTCCATGGAGCTTCCATGGGCAAGAGGATTTGGCCTTTCCTTCATGGAACTTGCATGGAACTGCCATGGAACTTCATGGAGGGGAGGACCTGGCCTTTTTTTTCATGGAGTTTCCATGGATCTTCCACAGAGCTTCCATGGTGGGGAGGACTTGGCCTTTCCTTCATGGAACTTCCATGGACAAGAGGATTTGGCCTTTCCTTCATGGAGCTTCCATGGATGAGAGGATTTGGTCTTTGTTTCCATGGAGCTTCCACAGGGTTTCCACAGGGAGGAAGATTTGGCCTTTCTTCCATGGAACTTCCATGGACAAGAGGATTCGGCCCTTGCTTCCATGGAGCTTCCACAGAACTTCCATGGACAGGAGGATTTAGCCTTTCCTTCATGGAACTTCCGTGGACGAGAGGATTTGGCCTTTGCTTCCATGGAGCTTCCATAGAGCTTCCATGGAAAAGAGGATTTGGTCTTTCCTTCATGGAACTTCCATGGAACTTCCATGGAGGGAAGGATTTGGCCTTTCCCTCACAGAACTTCCACAGAGCTTCCATGGACAAGAGAATTTGGCCTTTCCTTCATGGAACTTCCATGGAACTTCCATGGAACTTCCATGGACGAGAGGATTTGGCCTTTCCTTCATGGAGCTTCCATGGAACTTCCATGGATGAGAGGATTTTGCCTTTGCTTCCATGGAGCTTCCACAGAGCTTCCCTGGATGAGAGGAATTGGCCCTTCCTTCATGGAGCTTCCATGGAGAGGAATATTTGGCTTTTCTTCATGGAACTTCCATGGAGCGGAAGATTTGCCCTTTCCTTGATGGAACTTCCATGGAGCTTCCACAGAGCTGCCATGGAGAAGAGGATTTGGCCTTCTTTTGTGGAACTTCCATGGAACTTCCATGGAGGGGAAGGATTTGTCCTTTCCTTCATGGAACTTCCACGGAGCTTCCATGGAGAGGAAGATTTGGCCTTTCCTTCATGGAACTTCCATGGAACTTCCATGGATGAGAGGATTTGGCCTTTGGTTCTGTGGAGCTTCCATGGAGCTTCCGTGGAGGGGAGGATTTGGCCTTTCCTTCATGGAGCTTCCATGGAGCTTCCGTGGAAGGGAGGATTTGGCCTTTCCTTCATGGAGCTTCCATGGAGCTTCCATGGACGAGAGGATTTGGCCTTTCCTTCATGGAACTTCCATGGAACTTCCATGGACGAGAGGATTTGGCCTTTGCTTCTGTGGAGCTTCCATGGAGCTTCCATGGAACTTCCACAGAGCTTCCATGGACGAAAGGATTTGGCCTTTCCTTCATGGAGCTTCCATGGAGCTTCCATGGAATTTCCACGGAGCTTCCATGGAACTTCCACGGAGCTTCCATGGACGAGAGGATTTGGCCTTTCCTTCATGGAGCTTCCATGGAACTTCCATGGACGAGAGGATTTGGCCTTTGCTTCCATGGAGCTTCCACAGAGCTTCCCTGGATGAGAGGAATTGGCCCTTCCTTCATGGAGCTTCCATGGAGAGGAAGATCTGGCCTTTCCTTGATGGAACTTCCATGGAACTTCCACAGAGCTGCCATGGAGAAGAGGATTTGGCCTTCTTTTGTGGAACTTCCATGGAACTTCCATGGAGGGAAGGATTTGTCCTTTCTTTCATGGAACTTCCACAGATCTTCCATGGAGAGGAAGATTTGGCCTTTCCTTCATGGAAATTCGACGGAACTTCCATGGATGAGAGGATTTGGCCTTTGGTTCTGTGGAGCTTCCACGGAGCTTCCGTGGAGAGGAAGATTTGGCCTTTCCTTCATGGAACTTCCATGGAACTTCCATGGAACTTCCATAGATGAGAGGATTTGGCCTTTGCTTCTGTGGCGCTTCCACGGAGCTTCCATGGAACTTCCACGGAGCTTCCGTGGAGGGGAGGATTTGTCCTTTCCCTCACGGAACAACCCGTCCCTGCCGCAGGAGACCTGGTCTGGACCCCGGGGTCAATCCCCATGGATCCCTCTCCTGGGGATGTCCCGGAGGTGACATTCCCTGTCCCCTGCTTGCCCTGAAGCCACCAGAGATGCCCCTCAAGCCCGTCCCACCCCAGCCCATCCCAGAAGGAAGTGGGAATGTTGTCCCTGGTGATGTCCCCGTGTCCCCTCTCCAGCCCTGGCCTCGGCTGCTCCGGGGGTTTCTCCATCCCAGGATCCTCCAATTTCAAACGCGGCCATTTTTGGTCATTTTGGGCTCTTTTTTGGCTTTTTTGGGTCCATTTTCAGGCGCTGTAAATCCCTGGAAAACTCTCCCGCTCCACAAACCCTCCCCATCTCCCTTTATCCCCACCCGGCCTCTCCAAAAATCCACCAAAAAGCCACCGAGGCTCTCCGGCGACAATTCCCAGGATGGGAAAAATGTCCCCAGCCAGCCCCGAGGCCGCGTGGGCTCTCCAAGCACCGGGAATCCTGCTGATATTCCCAAAAAACCCTGGAATCCTGCTGGCATTCCCCAAAAAAACCCTGGATTCTTGCCAGCATTCCCCAAAAACCCCTGGAATCCTCCTGGCATTCTCCAGGGAAAAAAAAAAAATGGAATCCTGACGGTATTCAAAAAAACCCCAAACCCTGGAGTCCTCCTGGCATTCCCAAAAAAACCCTGGATTCCTGCCTGTGTTCCCAAAAAAACCCCTGGAATACTCCCGGCATTCCCCAGAAAAAAAAAAAAAAATTGAAATCCTGCCAGTATTAAAAAAACCTCCCACCCTGGAATCCTGCTGGCATTCCCAAAAACCCTGGATTCTTGCTGGCATTCCCCCCCAAAAAACCCTGCAATCCTTCTGGCATTCCCAACCCCCCCTCCCCGGAATCCTCCTGGCATTCCCCAGAAAAAAAACTGGAATCCTGCCGGCATTCCCAAAAACCCCTGGAATACTCCCGGCATTCCCCAGAAAAAAAAAAAAAAAAAAGTTGGAATCCTGCTGGTATTCAAAAAAACCCCCAAAACCCTGGAATCCTCCTGGCATTCCCCAGAAAAACCCTGGAATCCTACCGGCATTCCCAAAAAAAACCCCTGGAATACTTCCGTCATTCCCCAGTAAAAAAAAAAAATTGAAATCCTGCCGGTATTCAAAAAAACCACCACCCCCCAGGAATCCTCCTGCTGGCATTCCCAAAAAATCCCTGGATTCCTGCCGGCATTCCCAAAAACGCCCCTGGAATCCTCCTGGCATTCCCCCAAAAAACCCCTGGAATCCTGCCGGTATTCCCAAAAAACCCCTGGAATCCTCCCGGCATTCCCCAGAAAATAAACCTGGAATCCTGCCGGTATTCCCAAAAAACCCCTGGAATCCTCCTGACATTCCCAAAAAAACCCTGGAATCTCCTGGCATTCCCCAGAAAAAAACCAGAATCCTGCCGGTATTCCCCAAAAAACCCTGGAATCCTACTAGCATTCCCCAGAAAAAAAAAAAAAAAAACCAACCACTGGAATCCTGCCGGTATTCCCAAAACCCCCCTGGAATCCTCCTGGCATTCCCCAGAAAAAAAGATAAACCTGGAATCCTGCCAATATTCCCAAAAAACCCTGGAATCCTCCCGGCATTCCCAAAAAAACCCTGGAATCCTGCAGGTATTCCCAAAAAAACCCTGGAATCCTCCCGGGCATTCCCCAAAACCCCTGGAATCCTCCTTGCATTCCCAACCCCCCCCTGGAATCCTCCTGGCATTCCCCAGAAAATAAACCTGGAATCCTCCCGGTATTCCCAAAAAAACCCTGGAATCCTCCTGACTTTCCCAAAAAACCCCTGGAATCCTGCCGGCATTCCAAAAAAAACCCCTGGAATCCTGCCGGCATTCCAAAAAAACCCCTGGAATCCTGCCGGCATTCCCAAAAATCCCCTGGAATCCTGCCGGTATTCCCAAAAAACCCCTGGAATCCTCCCGGGCATTCCCAAAAACCCCTGGAATCCTCCCGGCATTCCCAATCTTCTGGCCCCATCTTGTGGCCGGCGCCTCGCGCGGCAATTCCCGGCTGGGGACGGTCCCGAGGGATCTCAGCACGCGGAGATTTGGGAATTTTCGTCTAAATTCTGCTTTTTTTCCCCCCCATCCCTTGGAGTGGGAATTTTGGGAAGGTTTAATCCCTTTAATTCTTCCCTTTTCCATCCCTTGGAGAGGGAATTTTGGGAAGGTCTTTTATCCTTAACTTTGCCCTTTGCTCTTCCCCATAGTGGGAATTTTGGGCTGATTTGGGATTGATTTCCTTGACTTTGCCCTTTGCCATTCCTTGGAGAGGGAATTTCAGTGGATCTTTAATCCCTCAATTCTGCCCTTTATTGTCCGTGGAGGGGGAAATTTGGGAAGTTTCATCCTCTAAATTTTGCCTTTTTCCATCCCTTGGAGAGGGAATTTTGGGAAGGTTTTTTCCCCTTGAATTTTCCCTTTGCTCTTCCCCAGAGTGGGAATTTTGGGCTGATTGATTCCCTCATTTCTGCCCTTTGCCATTCCTTGGAGAGGGAATTTCGGGCAGCTTTAATCCCTCAATTCTGCCCTTTATTGTCCGTGGAGGGGGAAATTTGGGAAGTTTAATTCCCTAGATTTTGCCTTTTCCATCCCTTGGAGAGGGAATTTTGGGAAGGTCTTTTATCCTTAACTTTTCCCTTTGCTGTTCCCCAGAGTGGGAATTTTGGGCTGATTGATTCCCTCATTTCTGCCCTTTGCCATTCCTTGGAGAGGGAATTTCGGGCAGGTTTATCCCTTTAATTCTTCCCTTTTCCATCCCTTGGAGAGGGAATTTTGGGAAGGTCTTTTATCCTTAACTTTGCCCTTTGCTCTTCCCCAGAGTGGGAATTTTGGGCTGATTTGGGATTGATTCCCTCATTTCTGCCCTTTGCCATTCCTTGGAGAGGGAATTTTGAACAGCTTTAATCCCTCAATTCTGCCTTTTTTTTATCTATGGAGGGAGAAATTCGGGAAGTTTTATCCTGTCCATGGAAGAGGGGAGAGATTTGGGAGCTTCATTCCCTGAACTCTTCCCTTTTCCATCTTCCCCAGGGGAGCTTTGGCGCCAATCCTCCCTCAGGATCCCAGGCGGCCGCTCCATTCCCGCTTTTCCCCCTTCCCAAAACCCCACAGAGCTCCTAAAAAAATCCCTCAACCTTTCCCTGGATCCGGGTGGGCGAGGAGCAGGAAGAGCCACGGGACGATCCAGGGAAAGCCGCTCCTGCAGGATCCAGGAAGGAAATCCCTTCCCAGGCGCTCAACCTCCACATGGGATAATTTTGGGATCATTTTGGGATCATTTCGGGATCATTTAGGACCCCGAACTCTCCTTTCCTCCAGCCCCAAATCCCACATTTGGCCATTTAAACATCCCAGCGTTTAATTTATTTCTTGGGAAAGGGGATGGAGATTTGGGAACGGGGGGTTTTTCCATGGGATCGAGATTCCCGAAGGACTCAGGATGAAGATTCCTCCCACCCCAAAATTCCTCCCCCCCCAGCTTTTTTCCTCGCTCCATCCTCACCAAATTCCCGGAGCTCCTGCAGGATGGGGATGCTCGGGCTGGGAATTCAGGGATTGGGAATTTTCCCCAGCCCTCGGGGGGCGCTGCGCGATTCCCAAATCCTGGACGGGGAATGGGAATGTCGCCAAAAGCCCTTCCAGAGCTGCTGGAAAATCCTCGGGATGTTCCTGCCCCGCCTGGAATTCCAGAGCAGCGTTTTCCCCACAAGCTCCTTCTCCTGGGATTTTTCCAGCTTTTCCCACTTAAAAAAAAAACCAAACAAAAAAACCTCCGGGAATCGCGGCTGAGCAGAGGGAAAAGCAGAACGAGGGGAAAACGCATCCACACCCATTCCTGCTCCCGGCGAAAGGAACAGGAATCAAGGGGAGGATAAAAGCAAGGAAAAGCGGATTGTTTTTTTTTAGGGATTGGGTTTATTTTTTCCCGGGGGCCGGGGTGCTCCGGGAAGTTTTTATGGAGCAGGGAAAAAAAAAAAAAAAAAAAAAGCTGGAATTGGAGTTCCCTCCTAAAAAAAAAAAAAAAAAAAAAGGCAGGAAAAGGCGAGGAAACCAGGAAACCACCCGGGGCGGATCTGAGGAAATGGGAACTCAGCGGGAATTAAATGGGAATTAAATCCGCGCCGCCGCAGGGAGAGCTGCCGGGAATCGCTGGGAGCGATTTCCAGGAATTTTATCGGGATGCTGCCGAGCCGGGCAGAGGAGCGTTGGTGTCTCCTGAAAAAAAAAAATCCCAAAAAACCCAAAAAACCTTCCCTCGGTCTTGTCAGGAGGAGAATTCCAGCTCTGGAAAAGCGGGATCGGGGATTTGCTGCCTCTCCCTCCTCGGCGGCAGAACAGCGGGAACGGAGTGGGATTTTCCCCGGATCCCAAAGTAAGTCTGGGATAAAACTGCGGGGACTCCTTCAAACTCTGCCTCCGCTTCCCCGAGCAGCTTTTCCCGGGGCTGATTCCCAAAATCCCGGCGGGATCGGGGTGGGGGGGTGGGGTGGTTTGCTCTGCTTTGCTCTCCTCCCCATCCTTAAATTTGTCTCCCTAAATTTTCCATTTTTCTCGAGATTTCCCAATGCTTCCCACGGCCTGCCTCCCAAAATTGCTGTAATAATGATAAAAAAGGGGATTTTTTTTTTCTCAGGAGGAAGGGAGGGATGGATTTCGAATCCCTTGAAAGCAAAAAATCTTGGATTGCTTTTCCCTACCCTGCCTTATTTTTTTTTTTCCCCCTAAAAAAAACAACCCCAAATCCCGGATTTTTTTTTTTTTTTCCCCAAGGAAAACGCTGAAATATTCAAAGTTCCTGCAGACCGGGGAATAAATGAAATCCAGGCACTCACCTGCTTCTTCCTGGATGCTTTGGGACGGGAAGGATTTGCCGTGGAATCACTCCCGGGAAAAAAGCATCAGGAGCCTTTCCCAAACTTCTCCTCCCTGGCTGTTCCCTGATTTATTTTTAAATTTTATATTATTGAATTTTAATTTTTTTTATTTCCCAAGGACCGGGATTTTTTTATTTTTATTTTTATTTTTCCCTCCCCCACTTCCCCACTTCTCTCTGGAAACCTTTTCCCCCCTCCCTGGTGTATTTATAAAAAAACGCGGGATCACGGGGTTGGAGTCGTAATTCCAGACGCGGAGCCTGGGCTTGGGGGAATGATTTCATTAAAATGAGGTCAGAGCCAGCCGGCGACGTCACGGAGCAGGAAAATAATCCCCCCCCCCCAAAAAAAAAAACACCGGGAAGAGGAGGGGGGAAAAAGACGTCGGATCCCAAAATCTGGGAAGAGTCACCCCAAGCCGGGGTTGGCGTCAGCGCCGGGAATTTTGTAGGATCTTTGTTCCCCCCCTCTCCCGTGGGGGGAGCAGGGATGTTTTTATTCCAAAGGTTTTTTTGTTTTTTCCCCCCCCTGGTTTCAAGGATTCCTGTTGGGGTTCGTTATCCCGATGGATGTGGTTTTATTCCCGGAGTGGGGGATTTGGGAGCAGGGATGTTTTTATTCCAAAGGTTTTTTTGTTTTTCTCCCCCCCCCCCGGTTTCAAGGATTCCTGTTGGGGTTCGTTATCCCGATGGATGTGGTTTTATTCCCGGAGTGGGGGATTTGGGAGGGTTTTCCCTGTTTTCCTCGTTCCTGGGGATTTTTCTCATTCGTGCAGGGAAAGGGCTGGGAGAGGGAAGTTTTGGGGGAATTCTTGCAGGATTTGTTTTCCCAATGCCGGGCGCAGCTCTGGAAAAGGACGGGAGGGACGAGGGGTGGGATGAGGGAAAAAAAAAAACCCCAAAACTCCAATTCCTGAAAACTCCAGCAGGATTAACTCGGATCATCCCAAAAAATCCCAAAACAGCAGCCGGGTGGGAAAAATTCCCAGTTTGGGCTTCCTGGGGAGGAAACTCCTGGAATGTCCCAAGGTTTGGGAGCAGAAGAGGATTGGGATGGAGATTTGGGAACAGGGATGGGAATTTGGGGGTGGGGATTTGGGAATGGGAATTTGGGGGTGGGGATTTGGGAATGGGGATTTGGGAACAGGGATGGGGATTTGGGGATGGAGATTTGGGAATGGGGATGGGGATTTGGAAACGGGGATGGAGATTTGGGAATGGGAATGGAGATTTGGGGATGGAGATTTGGGAACAGGGATGGAGATTTAGGAACAGAGACGGGAATTTGGGGATGGAGATTTGGGAATGGGGATGCGGATTTGGGAATGGGGATGGGGATTTGGAAACGGGGATGGGGATTGGGGATGGGGATTTGGGAACAGGGATGGAGATTTGGGAACAGGGATTTGGGGATGGAGATTTGGGAATGAGAATGGAGATTTGGGAACGGGGATGGAGATTTGAGGATGGAGATTTGGTAATGGGAATAGGGATTTGGGAACAGGGATGGAGATTTGGAACAGGGATTTTGGGGGTGGAGATTTGGGAACGGGGATTTTTCCATGTGCTCCCAGGAAGATCCCAGGTCTCTGGTGATCCCACCACGGATTTGTGGCTGGGCTGGGTTCTCCTGGAGGCTCCAGGACCAAAATGATCCAAAATTCCTTTCCGAAATTTCCCTGGAAAAGCCGTTGCCGAGCCGGAGGGGAGCAGGAATGGGGCAAATCCCGCTAAAAGTGAGGAAAATCCATGGAAAACCCCCTGGAGGCAGCAGAGCTCCGGGATGGGCTCTGATTGAGATGTTCCCACTCCTGGCCTGGACAGATGGAGCCAAAATTGTGGGAATTCCTGGAGGAGGCTCCAGGATCCTAGCTGGGAATGGTGGGAGCTCCAATCCTTGGGAATTCTGCCCAGTCAGGATCCGGCAATTCCTTCCTTTCCCACCTCAATCCCGAGCTTCCAGCTCCTGGAATGAGGTTCTGGTTTCCCTCCTTCCCCTTCAGGCCTGGAAGGAATTTTTTTTTTATTTTTCTCCAAATGTTTGGAATTTTTTGGAGCCGTTTCTAGGAGAGAAAATTCCCAGGCGGCTTCAACACCGGGAGCTGGGGTGGGAAAATCCACGTGAAGGATTTTTTTTCCAAGGAAAAGGATCAGGACACGGCACTGAGAGACTTTTCCACCTCCGGAATCCGATCCTGGTCCGTTTTCCCGAGTTTTATTCCCCACCCCACAGATTTATTTTCCCACAAAAAGCTTTGTTGGGAAGGGAAAACATTCCTTTGCCAGGAGGCAAATCCGCGCTCCGGGCGTGGAATTTTCCAGACGTGGAATTCTCACGGTGGTTTCATTGAGGGAAAAAAAATCGGGGAGAGAAGGCAGGATAAAAAAAAATGGAATTTCTTGGCTCATCCCTTGAAAGGTTTGGAATTCCTCGCCCTGGGAGGAGCAGGGAGGAGAATTTACCGCAGGAAAATTGTATTCCCAAGGGAAAATTCCATTAAAAAAAAAAATGTCCCTAGGGGAGGAGGGAGGAACATCCCGGGGCACCCACAGCACCTGGAAGCCTCAAACTTTCCCCGGAAAATCCCGAACTGATGAAAAATTCCGGATGCGAGGAGCATTCCCACACGTCCCTCGGATTCCGGAGGGTCGGGAGCTCTTCCCACCTTTCCTCACCTTTTCCCCGGAGCTGAATTTCCGGGAGTGAATCACTGCTCGGAGCTCGTTAAAATTTCATCTCCACGAGCCGGGGAAAATCAGGGATTTGGGAACATTTCACCTCCAGGGACTTTGAAAACCAAAAACTCCCAAATCCCAGAAGTTTCGGGAAGAATCCCAGAATTCCACAGAGGAGCCGGACGTGGATTCGCCGAGGGGATTTTTTTCCCGCTCGGCTTTGTCCCTTTTCCCCCCAATTTTTTCAGGACTCAGTCTGCATTTTCCGGGCGGTGGGAGGAAGAGGATTTTCCCTGGGAAATTCCCAATCTCCCTAAAAATCCAGCGGCGAACCCTTCCTCTGCCACCAGGCTGATTTGGGGGATCTGCTGGGATTTCTCTTCCTTGTATCCCCATTTTTGGGAGGGATTTTCCCTCCTTCCAACAGCTCCGATCCAGAAAGTTTTTCCCAAGCCGGATGAGCATTGGAAAACTCCATCCAATGGGAAGGGAAGAGGTGAGAATCCAAATTTTTGAAAAATTATTTGGCATTCTTTGAGCTTTTTTTCCCACCTTTTCCCAGGGGATTTGCATCCCTGGGTTTCCACGAAGCTTCCAGCGTTTCATCTTCCTGGGAATTGGTTAAATTACTTCAATGAGTTCAATTAATTCAATTAATTCAATTAATCCAATTAATTAAAGCCTGGAGTTTTGGGTGCCAATGGAACATCAGGAAATCTCCTTGGGATGAACCGGATCGGGGTCGTTTTGGGAATAAAATCCCTTTTTTTGGGGGGATTTTTGTGGAAGCGGCAGATTTTGCTGGAGGAGGAGGAGAAAAAAAGCGGTGGAAGAGGAAAAATGATCCCAAATCCTCCATTTTTTTTTCCCGGAATGTTTTTATTTCTTTCCCTCTGTTGCATCCCTGGACATGTGGGCAGCAAATTCCTGGTTGGAAGGATAAAAAAAAATTCCAGGAAAATGCAAAGGGAGCCTGGATCCTCACACAGACTCCGGGAATTTTCCCGGGTTTTTGGCGTCCCAACATAAAATCCGCTTTTATCCCAAGGATCTGAGTCTTGAAGGAGCTGCTCCTGCTTTTCCCTGCATTCCTGATCCCACTGCCAAGGCTGCAGCAGCTGGAAAAGGCTGGAAAAATTCAGGGAATGTTTCATTCCCTCCAGGGAATTTTTGTTGCCTTTCCAGGATTTTTTTTTTGGGCTGGGATTTATTTTCCGGGTGTTTTCGGGTGCCAGATGGAGCAGGACAAACAGCCCAACGTGGGAATTTTCCCTCGGTTTTCCAGGGACACTGAAGGTTTGCCAGGTTTTTCCAAGGATTTTTCGCCTTCCCAGAGATGTTGAGGATGCGATTCCACCCTTGGGATGGGAATGGGGATGGGAATTCCTGGTGGATTCAGGGATAGAGTTCAGGCTGTTCCTGCTCCAGACAGATGGGGATGGGGAATTGGGAATGGGGATGTGGGAATGGGGATTTGGGAACAGGAATGGGGATTTGGGAATGGGGATGTGGGAACAGGGATCGGGATTTGGGAATGGGGATGGGGATTTGGGAATGGGGATTTGAGAATGGGGATGGGGATTTGGGAATGGAGATGAAGATTTGGGAACAGGGACGGGGATTTGGGAATGGGGATTTGGGAACAGGGATGGGGATTTGGGAATGGGGATGGGAATTTGGGAATGGAGATTTGGGAACAGGGATGGAGATTTGGGAACAGGGATGGGGATTTGAGAACAGGAATTTGGGAACAGGGATTTGGGAATAGGGATGGAGATTTGGGAATGGGGATTTGGGAATGGAGATGATACTTGGGAACAAGGATGGAGATTTGGGAATGGGTATGGGGATTTGGGAACGGGGATTTGGGAATGGAGATGGAGATTTGGGAACAGGGATGGAGATTTGGGAATTGGGATAGGGATTTGGGAACAGGGATTTGGGAACAGGGATGGAAATCTGGGAATAGGGACAGGGATTTCATCCCCAAAGCACTGTGGATGGCCGGAAAACCTCCCAGAGAGGATGGAGGGAGTCACGGAGGCTTTTCCAAGATTTAGGCCGGGTTGGATGCGGCTCAGAACAACCTGGGATGTGTCCCTGCCCCCGGGATGAGCTTTCAGATCCTTCCCAACCAAACCATTCCATGATTCCCGGATTAAATCCATGGATGGATTCCCAGATTAAATCCATCAAATCCATTCATTCCCCCCGCTCTCAAAATCCATAATTCACGAGCCTGGCTGAGCCCAATTCCAGCTGGGAACGCCGCGAGGGATTTTTTCCGGGATTTTGCCGGCTCCTTCCCGATCCAATCCCCCGGCACATCCAGAGGGAGCTGGATGAGGCTCAGCCGCGGCTGTTTCGGGGCGGCTCGTTATCCAATTACCGAATTATCCCGATCCGGCCTCTCCTCTCCCTCCATCCCTGTTTTCCTTTGTCGGGGTTGCTTAGGAACCGCCGCCGACACCGGAGGCTGCGGCCGGGAGAGGATCAAGATTCCCTCCTGGAAATGGAAAAGGGGCTGGGAATGCTCCTAAATCCATGGATTCGCCTCCCCCGGGCCACAGATCCCGACGGAACACGATCCAAAATCCCTCTTTATTATTTTCGGATTCTGTCAGGATGCGCCGGAATTCCTTGGTGCGCTTTAAATCCCAGATTTCCACTCAGCTCAGCTCGGAATTTTTTTTTTTTTTTTTTCCCCCAAGGCCTTTCTCCGAAGGATGTTCAGGAATTTTCTGGTGCGGAGCCTGGAAAGCCACCCGGCCCTTAAAAGCTCTCCCCTCGCTGAAATAAAATTCCAAGGAACTCGATTAGGCCGAGCTGACATTTCCAGGGAAACGCCGGGGCTCCGTTCCCGGAATGTTCCGGCCCTGCCAAAGCCTGGATAGCAAATCCGTAGGGAACATTTGATTAATCCGGGGTGGGGGGATTAAAAAAAATTCCAGTTCTCGATTTCCCTCAGCTCTGATGGGAATTTGAGCTGGGTTTAATCCACTGGGCTCGACCTTAGGCCGGCCTAAATACTGGCTTTCTCTTCCCGTTTTTCCAAACCCGGATTAAATCACTTGGATCCCTCAGGAATGAGGATTTTGGTGGATTTTGAGCCAAATCATTCCCTTGGGAGGCTCTTCCCAACTCCTTTGGATGCTCCTGGACCAGGAGGCCAAATCCTCCTCCAGCCTTGGAATTTGGGATTCGGAGCCAAAAGCTGCCGAGGAATTCCAAAGCCGGGGAGGTGAGGTCTGATTTTTAGGGATGGCACAGGGCTGGGAAGGGAAAACAAAGGGATTGTCCAAAAATTTAGTGGGAATAACAGCACAGGAAGGGAATTTCCTCAGGTTCCTTGATCCCATGGGTCCATCCTCCTCTCCGCTGCCTCCAGCCCAGAGAATTCCCAGCTCAAAAAATGATTTTCATGGAATTTCTGCTGCTTGGAGTCTCCTCTGCCTCAGTGACAAATTCCCACACCTGCCAAGGGATCCATGGGGTGGGGGATGAGGGATTCGGGGAAAGATTCCGCTTGGATTTCTTAATGAGCACCTAATGATCCAATTGTTATCCCTGATGGGATGAAAGGAAGAGGATTTTTAACGAGGATATGGAGGAATAGGACACAGGGAATGGCTTTAAACGGGAATAAGGCAGGGCTGGATGGGATCTTGGGAGGAATTCCTGCCTGGACTGGAATTCCCAGAGGAGCTGTGGCTGCCCCTGGATCCCTGGAATGTCCAAGGCCAGGTTGGACACTGGGGCTGGAGCAACCTGGGACAGTGGAAGATTCCTTGCCCATGGCAGGGGTGGAATTGGATAATCCTTAAAATCCCTTCAATCCAAACAATTCTATGATTTTTTTTTCCAGTCAGGGAATACTGTGGCTCCTCCGATTTCCCTTTCCCTGATTATTTTTGCCCATTTAATTTGGGAATGATTTCCACCCCCCCCCCCCCCCCCCCCCCCCCCCCCGATTATTTCAAATCCTTCTTTTCCCCGGATGGTCTCAACTCCCTGGGGCTGGAATTCCTGGGATGTTGAATTCCCGAGGCTGCAGCAATCCCGAGATAGGCATCCCTCAGCATTCCCGGGTAAATTCTCACCGGGGAAACCAGGAAAACGGGAAAATTTGGGAATGTTTCTCAGAATTCCCCTTGTTCCCAAGCCCTGTGGAAAAGCCCAATCCCGCTTTTCCCACCGGGAACCTTTTGTTTCCTCTCCCAGGGAATATTTTTTCGGAATGTTTTCCCAAGGACATCCCAGGACAGCGCAGGATTTCAGGGAGAGAGGCTGGAATTTTCGCTCCAGGAACGGCTCCTTGCCAAGGTTTACAAAATTCCCGGTTTTTCTTTTTGGGAGGAAAAGGAAGAAAAATCCCCAAACCTCTGCTCCTCCCTCCTCAGTGCCTGGGATTTTGTGGGTGAGGAGAATCCTGGGATTTTCCTACCTGTGCTACCAGGAGCAAAAAGCCAACCCCGAATCCTGGGAAATCTGAAATCTGGGAACTCTGAATCCTTGGAAATCTGAGCTCGGTTTTCCCAAATCACACGGAAAACTTTTAACAAATCCCTGTTTTCCCGCTGGAAGTCCTGCAACCTTTCCCAGGGACTGTCCCATGGAGCAGATCCCATTGGATAGGACCCCTCTCAGCTGTGCCGTGTCTCCATGGGACCAAAATCCTGGGATTTTGGATTTCCAAATTACTGGATTTCCAAATCTCTTATTGGAATTCCGCAAGCTGCAGCTCCAAGCTCCTCGTGGAATTGGAAGTTTTTTTATGGAAGAGCCTGGCTTGGATCCCTATTTTTTTCTGGGAGATTTTGGGATGGCTCCTTTTAACCTGCCTGGGGAATTCCCAAGTGGAGAAGAAGGTGGGAATTCCTGAAGACCCCAGGGAATTCCTGAAGGCTCCAGGAAATTCCCAAGTGGAGAAGTTGGGAATTCCCAAAGGCCCCAGGGAATTTAGCGCTGAGCCAAAAAGGATGGGGCTCCACCTTCCCCCCGATCCAATTGGAAAAAATGATATTCCCACCTTTCTCTGCCATTCCCAAGGTTTCCTCCTTCCCAGGCGAACGACCCGGAATTCCGTGGCATTGCAACACTTTTATTTTACAAAAATAAAACTCGGGAATTTGTTCCACCCGATTTGGCTCGGGAATTGTGCCCTTCCCATCCTCCTGTTCCTGAGCATCCAGAGGATTCCCTCTCCCCATCCCATAATGTCCAGAATTCCAGTTTTCTGACGTATTTTTTTTTTGTTGTTCCCAAACATCTTCCCGTTCCTTTTTCTCGTCCGTCCCGGAGGTGTCGGAATCTCTCCTCCCAATCCCGTTGGATTTAAATGAAGCCCTTGGAGCCGCTCATCTCCCCCTGCCTGCTTTGGGGGAAAAAAAAAAAAAAAGAGGGAAGAGGAAAAAATGGGAATGTCAGAAGCTGGCTGCAGTTTGGGCTCCCTCTTGGAATTCCCAAGCTCGGGAGGTCCCTGACTCCACGGGATTGTCCCATCCCACATCCATGAAAAGCAAATATCCCAATCCTGGCTGAATCCTGGATCAGCCAGGAAAAATCAGCACACGGAGGGCTCACGAATTTGTCTTGGATTGGGATTAATCCCATTCCCAGGGGTTGTTTCTTCCCACAGGTTGGTACCTTCAGCCACTTCATGAGGCTCCCGGTGGCTCCTAGAGCGAATTCCCTGGAAAAAAAAATTGGGCAGGAGAGGAGCTTCACTCATTTCCTGCTGCTGCTAGGCCTGGATTCCAAGCCCTTGGAGTGATTCCCAAAATTATGGATCTGGGCCTTTAATTCCTCTCTCTTTTAAAGCTTCCCTCAAATCCAGAGCAGATGAACCTCAGCAGAGATTTTTTTTTTTTTTTAATGGATTGTGGAGAATTCATGGATTTTTTTAAAAAGTTTTTTCCAGAGGTCTCCAGGCTGAGGGAATTCCGAGAGAGGAATGTTTTCCTTGGAGGATGGGATCAGTCACGGCCCCTGCCCTGCTTGGAGCAGGGTCTGTGTTCCTGCCAGGCCCCAGTTTTCCCTGGGATGACCTGGAGATGAGGGAAAAATCCACACAAAACCATCCCAAAATCCCTGGATCTGGCAATGGAAGCCAAGCTCTGCTTCCAGGAGTTTTTCCCTCTGAACCCCTGGATGAGGTGAGACCCCAGTCCCGGGGTGTTAATCCAGACCTAAACTGCTCCAGATTAAACTCCAGGTTCTGCCTGGAGGCTGGAGATGCCAGAGTTTGCTTGGATGGAACATTCCGGGCCTTGGAGGGCACGAGGGCACAAATCCCCAAATTCCTGCCGATTTCACTCCTTGGAAAGCACAAAAAACCAGGAAATCCCAAAATATCGCGATCCAGGTGGATCCATGTGTCCATCCCACCCACGGGATTGCCCCAGGGGAGATGTCCAGGAGCTCCTGGGA
The DNA here is from genome assembly GCA_037837765.1 of Delichon dasypus. Lineage (NCBI taxonomy): Eukaryota > Metazoa > Chordata > Aves > Passeriformes > Hirundinidae > Delichon > Delichon dasypus. Next base: position 1,030,901 of record JBBAXF010000005.1, read on the forward strand.
ATGACCTGGGAATGGGAAGGGAAGAAAACCCCGGCACTTCCCGGTGGGACACCCTCAGGAAATGGGAATGGGCAAATCCCGGATGGGCTTTCCCTGCTCTGGCCTCGCTCCTGGCTGGAGGAAGAGGGAATTTGGAGGGCCCAGCCTCACCTGTGGAGCTCCGGCAGCGCCGCTCGCATTCCCGCCGGGATGGGAAGCGGTTGCTGTTCCCTCGGCAGCCCCCGAAGAGGAATGGCCGGCAGGAATTTGTGGGGACGTGGAAGTACCAGAGCAGGGAATGGCGCTGGCAGGAGCCCTCATCCATGGGCTGCAGGCACGGGGCTGCAGGAAAACACATTCCCCAGGGATTGGATCCAGTTGGGAAAACACCCCATGTTCCCCAGGGATTGGATCCAGTTGGGAAAATACCCCACATTCCCCATGGATTCGATCCCAGTGGGAAAACACCCCACATTCCCCATGGATTTGATCTGGGTGGGAAAACACCCCATATTCCCCACGGATTGGATCCCAGCTGGGAAAACATCCCATATTCCCCATGGATTGGATCCCGGCTGGGAAAACACCCCATATTCCCCAGGGATTGGATCCCAGTGGGAAAACACCCCATATTCCCCATGGATTGGATCCCAGCTGGGAAAACACCCCATATTCCCCAGGGATTGGATCCCGGCTGGGAAAACACCCCATATTCCCCAGGGATTGGATCCCAGTGGGAAAACATCCCACATTCCCCATGGATTGGATCCCAGTGGGAAAACATCCCACATTCCCCATGGATTGGATTCCGGCTGGGAAAACACCCCATATTCCCCAGGGATTGGATCCCAGTGGGAAAACATCCCACATTCCCCATGGATTGGATCCCGGCTGGGAAAACAACCCCACATTCCCCATGGATTCGATCCCAGTGGGAAAACAACCCCACATTCCCCATGTATTGCACCCCAGTGGGAAAACACCCCACATTCCCCATGGATTCGATCCCAGTGGGAAAACACCCCACACCCACCCATGGGTTGGATCTTACGGTGGAAAAATAGGGACATCCAGTAGTGGATTCCCAGCAGTGGATTCCAAGAGTGGGGAAATAAGGATATCTGGGAGTGGATTCCCATATTGGACAAAGGGGGGAATCTGAGTGGATTCCCAGAGTGGATAGAGGAGGGAATCCAGTGCTGGATTCCCAGAGCAGATAAGGGAGGGAATCCAGCAGTGAATTCCCACAGTGGATAGAGGAGGGAATCCAGCGCTGGATTCCCACAGTGGATAGAGGAGGGAATCCAGTGCTGGATTCCCAGAGTGGATAGAGGAGGGAATCCAGCAGTGAATTCCCACAGTGGATGGAGGAGGGAATCCAGCAGTGAATTCCCACAGTGGATAGAGGAGGGAATCCAGCGCTGGATTCCCACAGTGGACAGAGGAGGGAATCCAGCCCTGGATTCCCACAGTGGATAGAGGAGGGAATCCAGCAGTGAATTCCCACAGTGGATGGAGGAGGGAATCCAGCCCTGGATTCCCACAGTGGATAGAGGAGGGAATCCAGCAGTGAATTCCCACAGTGGATGGAGGAGGGAATCCAGCAGTGAATTCCCACAGTGGATAGAGGAGGGAATCCAGCCCTGGATTCCCAGAGCGGATAGAGGAGGGAATCCAGCCCTGGATTCCCACAATGGATAGAGGAGGGAATCCAGCAGTGAATTCCCACAGTGGACAGAGGAGGGAATCCAGCCCTGGATTCCCAGAGCGGATAGAGGAGGGAATCCAGCAGTGAATTCCCACAGTGGATAGAGGAGGGAATCCAGTGCTGGATTCCCACAGTGGATGGAGGATGGAATCCAGCAGTGAATTCCCACAGTGGATAGACGAAGGAATCCAGTGCTGGATTCCCACAGTGGATAGAGGAGGGAATCCAGCACTGGATTCCCACAGTGGATAGAGGAGGGAATCCAGCGCTGGATTCCCACAGTGGATAGAGGAGGGAATCCAGCGCTGGATTCCCACAGTGGATGGAGGAGGGAATCCAGCCCTGGATTCCCACAGTGGATAGAGGAGGGAATCCAGCCCTGGATTCCCACAGTGGATAGAGGAGGGAATCCAGCGCTGGATTCCCAGAGTGGACAAGGGAGGGAATCCAGCAGTGAATTCCCAGCACGGAATGAGCTCTGTTGCTCCATCACCCATCCCTGTGATTCCCACCACGGTGGCCCCCGACCTTTCCAAAGGGATTGGTCAAACCCTGGACTCTGGGTGGGATCTTTTCACAGGAATGTTTACATTTGGGGAATTCCAGGAGGATCTTCCCAGCGTGTTTTTCTGGATCAAACTCCCCTCCAGCTGCTCAGCACCCCTGGGCCAAGCCCAGCTGCTTTAAGCCAAGCCCAAACCGAGTTTTAACCTTGTGTGGCTCCTTCAGTGCCACATCCCTTCATCTCCACCTGGGAAGAGCCTTCCCTAAATGCCGCTTAATTCCCAGCTTTTCACCTGGAAATTGTCCGTCGGCTTCTGGCTGAGAGATTCCCGTTGCCTGCTGCGCCAGGGCTGGGAGGGGAGGAGAGGGAAAAAAAAAACAAACCCAAACGAGGAAATCGCAGGGAACGAGGGCGTGCAAACAAATTATCCCTCATTTAAATAAAGATCCTTGGAGCCTTCCGGGGATTAACGAGCTCTCCTCATAAACGTCACGGAGCAACCGGCGGCAATAAAACCCTTTAATGGTGTTAAACAACTCCGCGGGAAAGGTTGGGCGTTCGCTGGGAGAAAGCCGGGAGCGTTCGCGGTTGTTTGCCGGAGATAAATGTCAGGCTGGAGTTCGGCAGCCTCGGGAAAAGCCGGGAGCGACTGGAATCTGGCGGGCAATAAAACGCTCCGGCCGCGGAATCCTGTTAGCGCTCGGAGCCGCTCCGCGCTCCGCGTCACTTAGCAGAGGGATTTACGATCCCTCCTGCCTCCTTCCCGGCTTTTAATGGGCTTGTTGGCTGCCGCCGTGATTTGATAACACCTGGAATGGCCCCATCCGTCTGATCCCCGGCGCTGCCGCGGAACAAATCGAGTTTGGATCCGGATGGGAGCCTTTGACGTCGGGAGAGCGCTCGCGGAGCGGGGCGGGAGGGGAGTGGGGATTGTTGGGCTTTGGTTCCTCAGGCTTGGCTGGATTTTTTTGGGATGCGTTCGTTCCTTCAATGGGTTTGACCTAAAGCCCTTCCCAAAGCTCTTAAAGCCCTTCCCAAAGCTGGGGAATCACGGAGTCGCAGAATGAGCTTGGAATTGGATGATCCTTGAGGCCCCTTCCAATCCAAACTGTTCCATGTCTCAAGCTGGGAAGGGGGATGTAAAAACCCTGGAATCCAGATCTCGGTCGAATTCCCTGCCTTGGAACTGGATGACGTTTAGGGTCCCTTCCATCCCAAAACATTCCATGTCCCAGGCTGGAAGGGTCTGTAAAAATCCTGGAATCCAGCTGTTGAACTCCCTGCCTTGGAACTGGATGATTTTTAGGGTCCCTTCCATCCCAAACCATTCCGTGTCCCAAGTTGGAAGGGTCTGTAAAAATCCTGGAATCCAGATCTCATTTGGACTCTTTGGCCTGGAATTGGATGATTTTTAAGATCCCTTCCATCCCAAACCATTCCATGTCCCAAGCTGGAGAGAGGCCTGTAAAAACCCTGGAATCCAAATCTCCATTTGAATTCCCTGCTTTGGAACTGGATGATTTTTAGGGTCCCTTCCATCCCAAACCATTCCGTGTCCCAAGTTGGAAGGGTCTGTAAAAATCGTGGAATCCAGATCTCATTTGGACTCTTTGGCCTGGAATTAGATGATTTTTAAGATCCCTTCCATCCCAAACCATTCCATGTCCCAAATTGGAAAGAGGCCTGTAAAAACCCTGGAATCCAGCTGTTGAACTCCCTGCCTTGGAACTGGATGATTTTTAAGGTCCTTTCCATCCCAAACCATTCCATGTCCCAAATTGGAAAGAGGCCTGCAAAAATCCTGGAATCCAGATCTCATTTGGACTCCTTGGCCTGGAATTGGATGATTTTTAAGGTCCTTTCCATCCCCAACCATTCCATGTCCCAGATAGGAGAGAGGCCAATCCTCTTTAAATCCTGTCCTGAAATTTGGAATTTGAGCCCCAAGTGGAGGAACCCTGCCACAAATTACTCCATAATCCCTCAGTTTCCCCCCTATCCTGTTTTCCCTCTCTCCCACAAATCCAAGATGGAAATCCAAGCCCCGATGAGGAGATCCAGAGATCCATGGGCGGCCCTTCCCTCTTGGAAAACACGAACAGGAGCAGATCCGGTTGTTTTTTCCTGAGTTTTAAGCTGTGGTTTTACCCTTTATTAAAATGTTTACGAGGCCCTGGACGGAAATAGTCTGGGATGAGTGTTTGGTCTCAGGGATGCCATTCCTGGAAGTTTTACTGGAACTTGCCAAGGATGCGGTGGGAAAAACGGGAAAAAACCCCAGCCTGGAAACGGCTGCCTCCTCCCAGCCTTTTAAAAGGAACCCCCCGGAAGGCTGGGATCACCACTGATTCCATGGATATTTAGGTTTTCCTCAGCTCCTGTCATCCCCCAGAGCGTGGGAGCCCTCATCGGGAATCCCATCCCTGCCTCATTCCCGCCCAGTTCCCAGGACGAGGATCCATTGGGAGGCTCACGGAATGTTCCGGGGGATTCCGTGGCTGGAAAAGACGGGGAGGAGGCGGCAGAACTCACCGGCGAGGAGCGGAGGTGGCTCCACCGAGGGCTTCACCGGAGTCTCCAACGTGGTCTTGCCCTGAGTTGCGCCAAGCTTTTCTTCCCGGTTCCCGCCATTCCCGGTGTATTCCCGAGGCTGGGAGTACCCTTGGATCCGCCCGCGGACTTCAGCCACCTCCAGACCTGCGGATGGATGGTCACTCGGGATGAATCCGATGCTTTGGGGTCGGCGGATCAGCTCTCCAGGCTCCGCGGACCATGGGATTTGAGGATTCCATGAGTCCTGGAGCTCATCCCCGGGGATGGTTTGGGATGGTGGAGCGATCCTGGAATTTTGTGGGAAAGGGATCGAGATTCCCGTGGGTTCAGCTTTACAAACTGGGAGTCAGGAAGGGATTGGATCATGCCCTGGAGGAGGATCATGCCCTGGAGCTCATCCCCGGGTATGGTTTGGGATGGTGGAGCGATCCTGGAATTTTGTGGGAAAGGGATCGAGATTCCCGTGGGTTCAGCTTTACAAACTGGGAGTCAGGAAGGGATTGGACCATGCCCTGGAGGAGTATCATGCCCTGGAGCTCATCCCTGGGGACGGTTTGGGATGGTGAGCGATCCTGGAATTTTGTGGGAAAGGGATCGAGATTCCCATGGGTTCAGCTTTAAAAACTGGGAGTCAGGAAGGGATTGGATCATGCCCTGGAGGAGAGGGTGGGAACTTCCAGGAGACTTCCAGGTGTCCCTCTGATCCCTCAGATTCCACTCGGGAAGATCCATCCCCCTCAAACCAGGATCCAAAAGCTGATCCAATGTTTTCTGCACCGAATCCCAGGAAAAGAAGGATTTATTCCCAAAAACAACCTTCCACTTGCAGTTTCAGGCTGGTTTGGGGCAAGGAGAAGATCCTTTCCTGCAGGAATTCCCAGCCTTACCCTTTTCCATGGACATCCTTCCCAACTCACCTCCACAACCTGCAGGCAGAAGAGACAGGGAAGAGTTTGCTTCCGACTTTTTTTCTTTTATCCCCAAAACATATGAGATTTTTCCAGGAAATAATTATTTTTATGGATTATTTCCCCCCCGCCTTTTCAAGGATCCAAATGCTTCCTAACACCTCCAGTGGGGGTGAACCTAAAAACCTTCCGTATCCACGGGATACCCGTATCCAGGGAAAGTTGGAAGGTGTTGGAAGGAAAACGTTTCCATTCCATTTCCATAGGGAAAGCCCAGAGAATGGGGCAGGAAGGAAATCCATTTATTTGCTGGATCTCAAATAAATGGATTTCTGCCAGGCAAGGGAAGCAGGACCCCCAAAAACTTTCAGCGTTGGGATTCTGGGATAAAACCATTCCCAAATATTTTTTCCTTTTTTTTTTTTTTTTTTTTTTTTTTTTTATTGTTTGTTTGTTTGGGTTTTTTGTTTCATTTGTTTGTTTGTTTTTTGTTTATATTTTTGTTGGTTTTTAAATTTTTTTTTTAATTGGTTTGTTTGGGTTTTGTTTATTTTTTGTTTGTGTTTTTGTTTTGTTTCTTTGGTTGGGTTTTTTTGTTTATTTTTTGTTTTTTTTTTCTTTATTTTTTGTTCTTTTTTTTAATTTGTTTGTTTGGTTTTTTGGTTATTCTATGTTTTTGTGGTTTTAATTTGTTTGTTTGTTTTTGCTTTGGTTTTTTTTTCTTTTTGTTTTTTTTGTTCATTCTTTGTTTGATTTTGTGGTTTTAATTTGTTTGTTTGCTTTTAGTTTGGTTTGGTGTTTTGTTTTCTTTTTGGCTTTTTGTTTATCCTTTGTGTTTGGTTCGGTGTTTTGTTTTCTTTTTGGCTTTTTGTTCATTCTTTGTTTGTTTTTGTGGTTTTAATTTGTTTGTTTGCTTTTGGTTTGGTGTTTTGTTTTCTTTTTGGCTTTTTGTTTATCCTTTGTGTTTGGTTTGGTGTTTTGTTTTATTTTTGTTTTTTTGTTCATTCTTTGTTTGTTTTTGTGGTTTTAATTTGTTTGTTTGTTTTTGCTTTGCTTTGGCTTTTTGTTTTTTGGGTTTTTTTTGCAGTCAATCCCTGCGGGAAAGGACAATCCTGTTTCCCAACCCACGAGGAAACGGCGGAAAGCTTCGCTGACAAATCCAAACGGGAAGAGAGAGAAGAGGGGGTTGAGGGATAAAACCGAAGAATTTCAGGAGGTCAGGAATCCGCGGGGGCCCGGAATTCCGCGCTGCCAGCGGGTGACGTTTGGAATCGTGCTGGCACGGAAATGGCTCCAATTTATCCTCCGGCAGGGTCACGGGGGCCAACTCACCGCAAATCCCTCTCATTTCGCTCCTGAGCACTTCCTTCACCTCCTCCTCCTGCGCCAGAGCGGGAAAAGGGAATTCAGGGATGGATTCCAACCCCGGCACCGTCTCCCTGCTTCTCCCACCGAGGTGGAGTCACCTCGTTTGGGGTGAGAGCAGAGATTTGGTGTCACGGGGAGCTCCGTTCAGGATCTGTGGCTCATTCCCTCGGGAAATTCCTGGTTTTCCTGCTGCCAGGAGGAATTCCTGGCCATGAGGAATGGGATCCCAACCTGTTCCAGAGCTCAAACCTGGGCTGGCATTCCAAGGAATGTCCCCACACCCCTGGAATTGTCCCACCGAGCTGGAGCCTCCTCATTTTGGGGGCAATGACTGGAGATTTGGTGTGACGGGGAGCTCCGTTTAATTTGTGGCTCATTAATTTGTGGCTCATTCCCTCTGGAAATTCCTGGTTTTCCTGCAGCCAGCTCCTCTGGCCATGAGGAATGTGACCCCGAATGTGACCCCAGCCTATTCCACAGCTCAAACCTGGGCTGGCTTTCCAAGGAATGTCCCCACCCTCCTGGAATTGTCCCCGAAGCCACGATCTCCCAGACTTCCCTGAGCTCTGAAAAGCCACGGAGCCACCTGCATCCAAACGATCCAGGACTGCCCCGTGAGAATGAGCTGTGGAACCGTGCCTGATGATGGGGAGCTGCACCCCCTCTTGCTTTCTCCACCTCTTTCCCAGCCAACGCCGTTCCCCATGGAATGAGGCCTCCAATCTCATGGATTTGGAGCCCGTCCTTCATCCCTGGGACGGCCAACATCCACCCATCCCACTGGGAATCTTCCCTGTGGGGTGGTGGATATCCTGCTGGACCTCCCTGGGCTCATCATCTCTTGCCCTTCTTGGGATTCCAAATTTTGGGGCGTTTTCCACGTGGGGAGCTGGAATTTTCGGCAGCCTGAATTTAGGAGATCCTTTCCCACAACCCCCACCCCCGCTAAAATCAATCCCACTGGGAAAAATTAATCCGTGTCCTGGAAAAATTGAAATATTGCCCTGTGTCAGCCAAGTGGGACAAAATCCGGGATGAGGGGGTGTGGAGGGAGCTGCCACAGGAATTTCGTCTTGATCCATGCAGATCAACCCCTCCTTCCTCCTCAGGATTTAGAAGCCCGGGGCAGCAGCTTTTCCCTTTGGAAAAGGGAAAGCCAGCAGCTTTTCCTTCTCCTGCTTTTCCTTTGGGTCGGATCCGCCCTGGAGCACTGATCCAGCAGGAGCTGGGAAAGATGCGGAGGGGAGGGAAAACCTTCCCGGGGCTTTAGGCTTGGCTTTGTAGAGCCCAGCTCTGCTCCCACCCCGCTCAGCAGCTTCTTTTCCCAGATATCCTCGGAGCAGATCCGAGGATCCGTCTCCCAGTTTCCCTCCTCCCCTCGGCCTCTCGGGGCCGGGTTGGCCGATTCCCATTTTTCCCGCGTGATGGGAGATGATCACTCACGGAAAGTCCCGGATCTCCCTTGGCTCCTTTCTTCCCGGCGGGACCATTTTCCCCCTGTTAAAAACACTTTGATCAACCCAAATTTTACCGAATCTCCGGAGAGGATCCATGAAATGCTCCGGGGATAAGAGCTCCTCAGGGATGGCAGCTGGGAAGGGAGGTGGGTGGAAAGGCTCCCACCTTTTCTCCATAATTGATAGGAAAATTATAGGACATTTATAATAATTTATAGGAAAATTATGGTTTTCCTATAAATGTTAGGGGATATCAGCGGGCAGACAGGAAGGGCCTCATCCATGTGTCCGCCAGATCCCAGATCCCTCGGGAGCTCGGCTCCGTCCCAACAATACGGATTTTAACACCTGGAGTCAGGTTTTGTTTTCCGGCTGGAAGAGGTGGATGCACAGAGAGGGCCCGGCCTGCGCAGAACCTTTGGGAATCAGCTCAAGCAGGAGGTTTGAAGCTGGAGCTGCAATTCCAGAGCTGGGAAGACGGGAAAACCGGGAGACGCTGAGCTTTGCCAGCAAGGGATAAAAACACCCTGACAAATTCTCTGCTCGGAACTGCTGGAAACCGGATTTGGGGATTAAGGGTGGTTAAAAATATTAAAGGACGGGGAGCACAAGAAGGATGATCCCAATTAAAGCTGGGAGGATCATTTTTCTCAATCCATGCTCACTTCCAGCGCCAGGGAAAAAAAAATCACATTATCCGCCAGCAGCGCACGGAGTTAAAGCAGTGATCCTAAAATCCCTCGGGACAGTGGGATTTGCAGGCTGTAGGGACCGGGATCCTTGTTGGAATTCTCTGCTGAGCGTTAATTGCGCGTTAATTGCCCCGGGCTGATGGTTGGTTCATTCCTGCTCTGCCTCCAGGGTGAGCTGATCCAAAGTTGGATGTTTTCCCAAAGGAATCCTCCCCCAGCCGGAGAAGGCTCCGGGCAGAGATTTGGGCAGCACTGCCCCGTGTCCCGCCCCCTGGAATTCGGGATTCCAACGTCCCTGCTCTTGCTGCAAAATTCGCAGAGCCGAGGAATGGAACCTGGAAGAGCCAAGGCTCATCCGAGCCCAATCTGGAATTTTGGGAAGGGGCTGAGGATCATTCCCATACTGACCACTTCTCCTTTTGGCCCATCCATGCCCGGGGGCCCCTGGAGGCAGAGCTGGGATCTCCCTCTTTTCCCTGGCGGACCCTGGAGAGGAAAAAGGAGAGTTCCGGCAGCACTTCCAGAGATATCCCACATTTCTCCGGGATTTTCCCCCTAAAACCCCAAACCTGGCTGGGGTTTAAGACACTCAGAGCCCCTCAAGTGCTCTCGGGATGGGATGGGACGGGACGGGATGGGATTGGGATCAGCACTCCGGAATTTTTTCCCTCTGTCCCAACCCCACAAGCCATTCCCGGAGTTTCTCCTTTAATTCCAGGAGCAGTGTGGGTGATGGAAAATGCGGCACCTCGCAGCTTCTCTTTAATCAGTGTCCAACAAAAAGGAAAAAAAAAAAAAATCCATTTATTATCCCAGACGGGGTTTTCTGGGCCGGATAATAACATCAAAAATTCCAGCCTTTTTAAATATCCATGAGGGAATCTTGTACTTTCGGCTCTCTCCTCCCTCCTGCGATTCCTTTGATTTATTTTTCATGGCAAGGCACAGCCTGGGGAGCAAGAGGAGGAAGGATAATTTTGTTTCCATGGCTTGGAGCGGGATTTAATCCATATTTTATTGTTCCGGAAGGACCTTTTCCCACCTTCTTCCTATAACCACCCTTCAAAATTCCTTTTAAAGATCCCTGGTCGCACTTCCAGCATCTTTATTCAGCGACTTCAGGCTCTTGTTTTTAAGGAAGATGCCGATTTTCCAGAGGTATCTTCCAGGGAAAATTCAGCTGCTGTAAGGAAAATTGGCAGGGAGAAAATCCCAATCTCTTTGTGGGAAAAAAAAAAAAAAAAAAAAAAAAAAAAAAAAAAAAAAAAAAAAAAAAAAATTGGGAATTGTTTTAGAGTGGATTTTGTGATAATGGAGTTGATTGAGGAGATCTGGTCCCACAATTAAAAAAAAAAAAACCAAAATTGGGAATTGCTGGATGCGGGTTGAGTTCCTTGTTTTTGCCTTAAATCCCCACCTTTTTTTTTTTTTTTTTGGGAATTCCATGGGATCACACGTTTTTTGTCTTTCTGGGGAGCAGCCTCGTGTTTTGATCAACACCTCCCTTGATATTGTAGTTTTTAATTGTTTACTTAATTCAAACATCATTTTTTTCATGCGGAATCTTCCCAAATCCCGTCAATATTTGATCCCGATGGAGCTGATGTAATGTAGAAGTTGTCAGTGGATGTCGGCTCGGGAAAAAAAAAGTAGGAAAATCCTGCTGGAATGAGGTGGAATAGAGATTTTTTTTCTTTTCCATGTCAGAATTCCTGCAAAGATCTGTAGGATAAGGAGATCCAGGAGAGTGGATCTGATGAGATCCAGACTCATTCAGATTTCCCCGGAAAATTGGGAACTGTCCCAACTTCCGTCCTCCAAAATCCAAATTATTGCCGTCATTGCCAGGAATCAAGCAGAGCTTACGGATAAAATTTGGGTTTTTTTGGGTTATTTTATTCCAACCCTTCTTTATTTCTTGGATCTTCCAGGGAACTTCTGTATCCTTTAATCCAAGCCCGAAACTCTCCCAGCAAAACCACGGAGGGAATTTTAATTTCCAGCCACTTTTTTTTTTTTTTTTCCACTTTTGGAAAGTTCTTTATTTCTTGAAGCTGCCTCCAGAAAACTTCCAGGGCAGGGTGATCCTGCTCATGGACGGAATTAACATCTCATTTCCCGGGATTTTTTTTTTTTTCCCCAGCCCCTTATGTTTCTAAAGGTGCCCGGCGTGGCTGGAATGCAAAAATATCCATTAAAAAACGGGAGCTGAGAGGCACCGGCTCCTTCCCGAGCCTTGGCATCCTGATCCCGGGATAATTAACGGCTTGTTGTGCTGGTGGCTTTGGAATTATCTCTCCGTGGAGAGGTCAGACCTTCTCCCGAAGAGAGGGGGAAGGAGGGGAGGGAAAGGGACGGAAAAATCTCTGGAGAGAAACGAAGCGGGAGGCGAAACACGCGGATCAAGATCCCGCAGGAAGAGGGAATGTGGGAGAGGCGGGAACATGGGGACACCTCAGGGGTCACACCAGGGTGTCCAGGTGTGGATCCCGGTGGGATTTGGGATTCCTGTGGGATTTGGGACCCGATGGGATTCTTGTGGGATTCAGGGCCTGTTTGGATTCCTGTGGGATTCAGGACCTGTGGGATTTGGGATCTGTGGGATTTGGGACCTGATGGGATTTTTGTGGGATTCAGGGCCTGTGGGATTTGGCATCTGTGGGATTCAGGACCTGCTGGGATTCAGAACCTGTGGGATTTGGGACCCGATGGGATTCTTGTGGGATTCAGGGCCTGTGGGATTCGGGATCTGTGGGATTCAGGGACCTACTGGGATTCGGGATCTGTGGGATTCAGGGACCTGCTGGGATTCAGGATCTGTGGGATTCCAGACCTGCCGGGATTCTTGTAGGATTCAGGGACTTTTTGCATTGCTGCGGGATTCAGGATCTGTGGGATTCAGGGCACTTGGGATTCAAGATCTTCTGGGATTCCTGTGGGATTTGGGATCTGTGGGATTCAGGGACCTTCTGGTATTCAGGATCTGTGGGATTTGGTATCTGTGGGATTCAGGGACCTTCCGGTATTCAGGATCTGTGGGATTTGGGATCTGTGGGATTCAGGGACCTGCTGGGATTCGGGACCTCTTGGGATTCAGGATCTGTGGTATTTAGGACCTGCTGGGATTCAGGATCTGTGGGATTTGGGACCTGCTGGGATTCAGGGACCTGTTGGGATTCAGGATCTGTGGGATTCGGGATCTTGGGATTCGGGACCTGTGGGATTCAGGACCTGCTGCTCACCTGTGGGCCTGGCTCTCCCTGCAGCCCTCGAGGTCCAGCTGCTCCGGCCCCTCCAGGCTTCCCAGGCCATCCCGCTTGTCCTTTGAATCCTCCCAGTCCGGGAACTCCCTTGGCTCCCTGGGAATCACAGGGCAGCCAAACATCACCCAAACACTTCCATGGCATTGGGAATACAGGAACACCTTCCACATTCCTTCGGCACGGGAGCTTTGCTCTCCGTCTTTCCTTGTCCAGAAGGTTCTTGGTGACGTGGATTTTCCACCCAGCTATTCCTGGGAATTCCTGAATTCCCAGCTCTCCCAGCTCACCTAAACAGGATCCTTTCATTTGTAACCCTGGGAAGAAAACGAGGAAAGAGGAAGATCCCAAACTTATAAATTTCCCACTCCTCTTCACCACCGAGCTTTCTCCCTGCGCTGCTGGAACAGAAAATATTCCCACAAAACCCAGCAGAAGGAAAAATCCAACACCCAGCAGTGGCGGAAAGCAAATCTGTGGGAGAGGAGAAGACGAGGAGAGGAAGGGAATGAGAATTCCTTGGGAATGATCTCCTGGCCTCCAGCCAGAGACTTCCAGAGGTGTTCGACCATCAGGGAAGGAGGAACAGATTGGTTATCAATAAAATCCTTTAAGATCCCAAATCCTGGAGACACTGGAATGCGGGAAGGGCTTGAGGGGCTGGAAAATGCCAAGAGATTTGATGGAAGCTGCTGAGATTGTGTCAGTTATTTTTTTTTTTTCCCTTAAAAACTTTGCTGTTTTAACAGAAATCCCAATTTTTTCGCCCCCTACGGAAAAGTAAAAATTTAGGTGTGGGTTTGTTTTTTTTTTTAAGGAATGAAGCAGGAAATTAAGGAATGCTGAGAAGAAAGATTGGTGGGGAGTGATCCAGGTGGGAATTCCTCAGGGAGATGAGAACAGGACTGGGAGACCTTTCCCATTTCCCATGCCAAGGTGGCCCCAGCCTGATCCCACTTTTCCTACCCCGGAGCATCCCGGGGATTTACCCTGAGAATGGTGGTGGAATAACTCTGGATGAAAGAATCCCTCTGGATGGCTTTTCCTCACACTCCAACCGGCTCCTCCTGGGATTTTATCCGTGGACAGAGGCGAATTTAATGAGACCTCTCCCTCCTGCCCTTTTCCAACGGCATTCCCAAGCCTAACGTTCCGGCCAGTTGACATTTCCCCTCTGGAAAGGGCACCGGCGATGTGGAAAACGTTAAATTTTGTTAACTCCACCTGATGGATGTGGGATTTATCCCTCGGAAATGGCGGCGTGGCCAGTACCAACCTTTTCTCCTTTCTCCCCAGGAATTCCCGAGGCGCCGTCGTTCCCTGAGGCTCCTGGTTCGCCCTGGAAGGAGCCAAGGGAAAATCATGGCTAAATCATGGGCTTGGAAAGGCTGGGATTTGGGGAATAAACTGGTTTTTCCTTGGATTAGAGTTGTTTACTGAGTGTCGCCTCAGTCTGGGCCCTGGCGGCGTTCCAGGAGAGGGAAAATTCCCATTAAAATGGAGAAGAGCCCGTGGAGCATCAGGATTGGGATGGATGAATTCAGCTGAGGAGGTGAGTAGAGTTCCCAATCCCAATATCCAAGAATCTTCACCCAGTCCGTGCTGATTTATGGGAACAGATCCAGGAATACTCAATTTGGAAGAAACGAGCATTTTCCAGAGGTGGATTTGGGGAAATTCCTGGGAAAACTCTTGTAGGATGATCTTTGACGTCCCTTCCCAAACCATCCCACGATTCCCTGATGATTCAGATCCTCACCTTCGGTCCACGTTGTCCATTCGATCCCGGAATTCCTGGTTTTCCAGGACTGCCGGTTTCTCCCTGTGGATGGAAAAAGCAGTGGAGGGGCCGTGAGGACAAAGAACCCCCAGAAACATTGGGAAAACTCTGGAAAAGCAAAGGGATAATCCTGGGATGACACTCAGGGATAAAGCCTCCGCCTCAGCCTAGAAATTTCCCATCACTAACATTTAACTGTTAACGAATGAGACAAATTAAATAATTAACACCAGTTAATTACCTCACAACCGAGACGACTGGAAATCCTTTAAAACAGGAGATTTATCCCAACTCCAAACTCTCCCGGAGGAGAGTGGGTGGGAAATTCCCGAGGTAAAAGCTCGGTAACGAAACGGAGCGGGGCTGGATGAACCCGGATATTAACAACAGCGGCAATAAAAATAATATTAATTAAAAATTGTTATAAAACCACAATAACAACAACAAGGACGACATCGGCTCCGTCAGCAACAGCTCCCACTTCTCTTATCAAGATTCCCAAATCCCATAAAAACCCCATCAAGGCTCATTAGCGTTGTTTACTGATAAGGGACCAACGATGCTGATAAGGGCGAGGCACGAATTTAGAACTGAGCCCAAACCGTTGCTAAGACACGGATCAGGAGGGATTTGGGATGGGTCTGATTCCATTTTTAACCCCAGATTATCCCAAAATTCCCCGCAAGCCTTAAAGCTTCCCAGTCTGTGATTCCCTGTTCTTCATAGGCATTCCAAGAGAGATTTGGTTGCGTTTTTAACCCCAGATTATCCCAAAGTTCCCCCAGCAAACCCTAAAGCTTCCCAGTCTGTGATTCCCTGCTCTTCATGGGCATTCCAAGAGAGATTTTCCCACAGAAATGGGGCGAATTCCTCATGAATCCATGCCATGGATCAGGAGGGATTTGGGATGGGTTTGGTTCCATTTTTAACCCCAGATTATCCCAAAGTTCCCCCTGCAAACCCTAAAGCTTCCCAATCTGTGATTCCCTGTTCTTCATAGGCATTCCAAGAGGGATTTTCCCACAGAAATGGGGTGGATTCCTCAGGATTCCATGACACGGATCAGGAGGGATTTGGGATGGGTTTGGTTCCATTTTTAACCCCAGATTATCCCAAAATTCCCCACAAGCCTTAAAGCTTCCCAGTCCGTGATTCCCTGTTCTTCATAGGCATTCCAAGAGAGATTTGGTTGCGTTTTTAACCCCAGATTATCCCAAAATTCCCCACAAGCCTTAAAGCTTCCCAATCCGTGATTCCCTGTTCTTCATAGGCATTCCAAGAGAGATTTTCCCACAGAAATGGGGCGAATTCCTCATGAATCCATGCCATGGATCAGGAGGGATTTGGGATGGGTTTGGTTCCATTTTTAACCCCAGATTATCCCAAAGTTCCCCACAAGCCTTAAAGCTTCCCAGTCCGTGATTCCCTGTTCTTCATAGGCATTCCAAGAGAGATTTGGTTGCGTTTTTAACCCCAGATTATCCCAAAGTTCCCTCAGCAAACCCTAAAGCTTCCCAGTCTGTGATTCCCTGTTCTTCATGGGCATTCCAAGAGGGATTTTCCCACAGAAATGGGGCGAATTCCTCATGAATCCATGACACGGATCAGAAGGGATTTGGGATGGGTTTGGTTCAGTTTT
Source organism: Delichon dasypus (assembly GCA_037837765.1). Lineage (NCBI taxonomy): Eukaryota > Metazoa > Chordata > Aves > Passeriformes > Hirundinidae > Delichon > Delichon dasypus. The sequence goes on from JBBAXF010000005.1 coordinate 1,046,750, forward strand.
TAACCCCAGATTATCCCAAAGTTCCCCACAAGCCTTAAAGCTTCCCAGTCCGTGATTCCCTGTTCTTCATAGGCATTCCAAGAGGGATTTTCCCACAGAAATGGGGCGAATTCCTCATGAATCCATGACACGGATCAGAAGGGATTTGGGATGGGTTTGGTTCAGTTTTTAACCCCAGATTATCCCAAAGTTCCCCACAAGCCTTAAAGCTTCCCAGTCCGTGATTCCCTGTTCTTCATAGGCATTCCAAGAGAGATTTGGTTGCGTTTTTAACCCCAGATTATCCCAAAATTCCCCACAAGCCTTAAAGCTTCCCAATCCGTGATTCCCTGTTCTTCATAGGCATTCCAAGAGAGATTTTCCCACAGAAATGGGGCGAATTCCTCATGAATCCATGCCATGGATCAGGAGGGATTTGGGATGGGTTTGGTTCCATTTTTAACCCCAGATTATCCCAAAGTTCCCCACAAGCCTTAAAGCTTCCCAGTCCGTGATTCCCTGTTCTTCATAGGCATTCCAAGAGAGATTTGGTTGCGTTTTTAACCCCAGATTATCCCAAAGTTCCCTCAGCAAACCCTAAAGCTTCCCAGTCTGTGATTCCCTGTTCTTCATGGGCATTCCAAGAGGGATTTTCCCACAGAAATGGGGCGAATTCCTCAGGAATCCATGACACGGATCAGGAGGGATTTGGGACGAGTTTAGTTTCATTTTTAACCCCAGATTATCCCAAAATTCCCCACAAGCCTTAAAGCTTCCCAATCCGTGATTCCCTGCTCTTCATGGGCATTCCAAGAGGGATGTTCCCAGAGAAATGGGGCAGATTCCTCAGGATTCCATGACACGGATCAGGAGGGATTTGGGATGGGTTTGGTTTCATTTTTAACCCCAGATTATCCCAAAATTCCCCACAAGCCTTAAAGCTTCCCAATCCGTGATTCCCTGCTCTTCATGGGCATTCCAAGAGGGATGTTCCCACAGAAATGGGGCAGATTCCTCAGGATTCCATGCCTGAAGCTTTCCTGGGTGCGAGTAAGTGGGAAGCAGTTCTGGGAATGGCGCAGCTGGAGGGTGGAAAGCTGGGCTTGGCTCACCTTGGCGCCTTTGGCTCCGGGAGCGCCGATCCGGCCTGGAAGCCCTCGCAAACCCTGGGAATAAAAGAGAATCCACAGGGATTGAGGGCAGAGGAGGAATTCTGAGGGTGCTGGAGGCTCCCTGCCCACCTCTGCTTGTCCCAACCTTTATTTCCCAGGATCACGGAGTGGTTGAGGTCGGGAGGAGCTCTGGAGAAACGTTTCCCCAACTCCCAATCCAAGCAGAGCCATCCCAAGCTGTTCCACCACGTTCCCAGGGATTTTGGGCTTCTCCAAGGATGGAGAATTCCCAGGATCTCATCCATGTCCTACCTTTGTCCCTTTCTGCCCGGTGTCACCGGCGATCCCAGGGTCACCTTTCCCTCCCTACATGGAAAAAAAAGGGACAAAGGAATTGAATTTTCAGGAATTTTGGGCCAAAAATCCCATCCATGAGCAGGAAGTTTTTTGGGAGCCTCCCTGTCGTGAGGGAGCTGATCCCAGGAAAGTGAGATCCAGGAGGGATTTAGTGAAGGATTCCTTGGTTCCCTGCGCTCCATGGGGCAGGGAGGGATTTGGGATGGGAAGGGAATGGAAATTTGGGCTTTGGTAAGAAACAGAGGAAAAACTACTGGCTGGGAAATTTGGGATAAGCAAGAAAATTTGGGATATGGACACGCTGGGAACTGGAGGAGGAGATTTCCTAAAAACCAGGCCAGGATGTGCATTGGAGACTTCTCCAGGATTTGGGAAGGACCATGAGGAAGGTCCTGAGGCCTTTAGGGGGTGGAAAGGGAAAGGAATGTGGGATTTGGGAAGGCACAGACAGGAATTTGGGGTTTGGGAAAGCACAGACAGGAATGTGGGATTTGGGAAGGCACAGACAGGAATTTGGGGTTTGGGAAGGCACAGACAGGAATTTGGGGTTTGGGAAAGCACAGACAGGAATGTGGGATTTGGGAAAGCACAGACAGGAATTTGGGATCCGGGAAGGCATAGACAGGAATGCAGGATCCAGGAGAGCACAGACAGGAATGTGGGATCCGGGAAGGCACAGACAGGAATTTGGGGTTTGGGAAAGCACAGACAGGAATGTGGGATTTGGGAATGCACAGACAGGAATGTGGGATTTGGGAAGGCGCAGACAGGAGTGTGGGATTCGGGAAGGCACAGACAGGAATGTGGGATTTGGGAAGGCACAGACAGGAATGTGGGATCCAGGAGAGCACAGACAGGAATGTGGGATCCTGGAAGGCACAGACAGGAGTGTAGGATTTGGGAAGGCACAGACAGGAATGTGTGATTTGGGAAGGCACAGACAGGAGTGTGGGATTTGGGAAGGCACAGACAGGAATGTGTGATTTGGGAAGGCACAGACAGGAGTGTGGGATTTGGGAAGGCACAGACAGGAATGTGGGATTTGGGAAGGCACAGACAGGAATGTGGGATCCAGGAGAGCAGACAGGAATGTGGGATTTGGGAAGGCACAGACAGGAGTGTGGGATTTGGGAAGGCACAGACAGGAGTGTGGGATCCGGGAAGGAGCAGAGCCTTTCCCAAACAATCCGTGTCCTTTCCTGCCACTCACCGGCTTCCCCCGCTGCCCCTGAAGGCCTCTGTCACCTTTGGCTCCCTTGAGCCCGTTCTTCCCATCGAGTCCTGCTGCACCCTGCCAGGAAGTTGGGAAAAATTCCTTCCCTTTTTCTTCAGGGAAGAGGGATGAGGACAATCCAGGATGGAAACCCCGAGGTTGGGATTTAGCTCCCATTCCTCACCCCAAATCCATGGGATTGTGAATCCCTGGCAAATGAAACCCGGGAAGCGATTAATTTGTAATTCCAGCTCAGGAAACTGTGGCAGCAAAAGGCCGAGAGGATTTGGATGGGGTTGGGAACAGGGATTTAAGGAATGTGTGACCCAGGGGGCTGCAGGATTTTTATCCATTATTTTTTTGGAATTTTTTGGCTTCTGGAGCTGCATCCAGCACTGGGATTAATTTTTTTCATGGAGTCTCCCATTGCTGTGGTGGCAAATAAAGCTGCTAAAAAAAATAATAAATCTTAATTTCTTTTTTATTCTTAAATTTTATTTTTTTTCCCCAAGGTTTCCACAGTCTCCTCATCCACCCTGACCAAATTTGATGGCATTTTCCAGCACCTGGATGTGAAGGAAAAATTGGATTTATCCCCACTCGAGCCCCTCAGCTCTCTCAGGGGAGAATGAATTTGTTGCTTGGAGCAAATCGGGAGCTGAACGAGCGGAATTCTCCGCTTGGAATTGGTTTGCCATGGTCGTTGGGAGGAAACAAATTCATTAAAAATGAAATAAAGATTAAAAAAAAAAAATCAGATTTGTCTGCCAGGGACTCCCTGGATCAGGGAAAAATCCATATCCCTCCCTATTTCAAGCACAAATATCTCTTTATTGGTAACTATTTCTTGACACAATCGATAGAAAATCCCATCTGGAGATGTAAACAAGCCATAAAACCCCGGGAAATTGGGAATATCTCTGTTTGCTGGGACGGATTGGAGGGCAATGAACCGTTTGTGTGATGGTTAAATCCCACAAATCCGGGATACCTTCAAGTGCCTGGAGTTTTGAAGGAGCTGGGATCAGGCCAGGGTCAATAATCTTCTTTTTGTGCACTTAAAAAAAAACCCCTGACAGTAATTAGAGTTCTCCTAATTAGCTTCAATATTTCTCCTAATTATCCCAAATATCTCCAGTGCTGGGTTTTCCATGTTTTCCTGTCCGTATCCAGCTCATCTTCCTGCCTCCCATGAGATCCTTCTCGTCCCGATGATTTTAGGAAAAGTTAAAACTCACGGATATGCTGAAGGAAAGCTGGGTCTAAGCCCGGCCTACTTAATCCAGGCAATATAAATAAGATTTAGACCCAGGTTTTCTCTCTCCATAGGTGGTTTCCTGCTTATCCTGGGCTGGAGAGGTTCTGGAATATGGATTGGAAGGTTTAAAATCGGGATTGGGCGTGGCCTGGAAGGGGAAGAAGGTCACGGAGGTGATGCTTTCCCAGGACAGCGAAAAGATGGGATAGGAGGAATTAAAAGAGGGGGAAAAAAGAAAAGGGAAAAAAATGATAAATAAACAAAAAGCAAAGAAGCCAAACGGAAATTTGTTCCCTCGGATTTCCATCCCGGTGTTGTGCCAGGGAAGCCGAGGCCGGACGATAAACGGGAGTAAATGAAACTTTAAATGGCAATTTAAAGGCAATTACTGCCGGGAATACTGGAAACGGCTCCGGCTCCCGGGGTTTGGGATTCGAACCCCGCTGGAATTTAACTGCCAGCGCCCCGGGGTCCACGCAGGGAGGCTGAGTCACCAACCCCGTGACGCAGAGAAACCTCGGATCCTCCGATTCCAGGCAGAAATTCCCACGGAGCTCCGGGCTGGAGCCAGGGAGGGGCTGGGAATGAGCAGGAATGCTCTGGGAAAGGCTGGAATCCATCGGGATTCTCCCCCAATGCCCCGAAAGGCCGGAGCCGTTTGAAGCCACACATCAAAAGGAGGATGAATTCCCAAAGTTCTCCTAAAAAGATTTTCCACCTCCTGGGCTCCGGCTCCTCAATATTTGATGGGATGATGCAAATGGAATCTCCACCTCGGCGCTCCAGCCGTGTTTTTATCCCTTCCCTGCCAGGGTTTGGCCGGATGGGGTCTGGTCAGGATTGGTTCCTGCAGTTTTTGAGCTCCCATAAAAAATCTGGCGTTTTGGGGTGGGAATTGCCTGATTTAATGGAAAATTCCCCTTGGCAGGGGGTTTGGGATGGGAGGATCTGGAAGGGAATGAGCCAGCCCTGAGCGTTTCAGGATTACTGTGTGAGCCCAGTTTTCCCGGGAAACTTAATATCCGTAATAAACTCAAATTCCTCCTCATAAACCATTCCCATTCCTGCACTTCGAGTCCGGCATGCTCCAGACTCCAGGGATTCAGAATCCCTGGGAAACCGAAACAGGGAGCAAGAAACTGGGGAGAAAATGTATTACAAAAAAAAAAAAAAATTAAATCAGAGTTTTGGGAAGAACGACGCTTGAATCCGCTGTTGTTGTCCGCACAACCTCGGGGAATAACAAAGAGGAGCCTGAAGCTTGAATCCATGATCCAAATGACGAGTTAATGGGAATAACGGGCAGCAATCAGAACATAAAAGAGGGAATCGAGGCAGGAGCAGCAAAATAAAAAGGGAGCAGGGGTTTTGGGAAAGAGGAGGAAGGCGGAGGCGCCTGGAATATCAAAACTGATCCCGTTTGTGAAGTCGGGCAGATCCATTGAAATTCCCCGGGGAATAATTGCAGGGAGAAGACACAAACGCTGTGAGCTCGGCTGGGAACTTCCGTGGATCAGAAAATTGGGAGAGTAAATGGACGGAGGCGCTGAAATCGCTGCCAGGGAATTCGGCAGGAGCAGCAATTGCTGGCAATTTGCAGGAATAAAAGAGGGAAATGAAGGAAAATGAGGAGAGCGAGGATTCACCCAGGAGATTTGGCGTCAGATCCAGGCAGGATGGGAGTTCTGTCCTTGGGAAAAGAGGATTTGGGGAAGCTCGGGAATAACTCAGGGAAGGGATAATCGAAGTGGGAGCGCATAGGAGATAAAGTGGGACCTTAATTCCCACCAGGATCCTCCCTCAGGTGCCCAGATGGGTGGGAATGATGGATGAGAATTCCCTAAATCTTCCAGTGAAAGCAGAGGGAAGTGAACCTGGCAGAGGTAGCCCCAGGTGGGATGAATTCCAGAATTTATCAGGGATCCTCCTGCAGCATCCCGGCTCGGATCTGGCTCTTGCAATTTTGGGAATGCGGCGAAGGATCAAACCCCAGCTTTGCCCTGCTCCAGCAGAATCCCAGGATATTTCCAAAAGGAGGACTGGCTCAGATGGTGGATGGCAGGACACCATTTTGTGGGAGTTATTATCCCTAAAATCCAGGGAAAAGCAGGATGCCGGGATCCCTTTGCACTCAGCAAACTTGGCTCTGTTCCGGGATGGATTCACCCCGTGGATTCGGGGGTTCCCTACGAAACAATTCCATAAATATCCTCAATCCAACATCTACCAGTGCTGATCCCAGGTCTTGTCCCGGCCTCGAGGCTTTGGCAAAGTCCTCGGAAGGTTGTTTATAATAATTATTATTAATAATAATTAATAAAATAATAAATCGGATGTGGGCCCTTTTTTCCTTAGGGAAAATTCCCAGTCTGGATTCCAGGCCTGTCAGTAATTCCATGGCTGTGACCAGGAACCAGCTGGGACTTGTTTCTTTGGATAACCCCGGAAATTTGGAGTTTGAGCCTTTAATTAATTTAAGAGCTGGACTTGGTGATCCTGGTGGGTCCTTTCCAACTCCAAATATTCCACAATTCCATGATTCTGAGAATCTTTGGAGCTTGGAGGCTTTTCCACTTGGGGCAAATCCACCAAAGGCATTAAAAACATTAAACGAATGTATTTTTCTGGTGTTCCTTAATGAAAAATCATGGAATCATGGAATGGTTTGGGTGGGAAGGGACCTTGAAGCCCATCCCGTTCCAATCCCAAGGGCAGGGACATTTCCCACTATCCCAGGATGCTCCAAGCCCTGTCCAACCTGTCCTTGGACACTCCCAGGGATGGGGCATCCATAATTTTTCTGGGAATTCTGTGCCAGGGCCTCCCTGTCCTCACAGAGAGGAATTTCTTCCACAAGCCATAACCCCAAACCTCTGGCTGTGATCCCTGATATCCACGCTGGTTTTCCAGCAAAACCTCTTGGAACATGGACTTTGGGGAGCAGCTCCGAGTTCCCACGGCCTCTTCCCACCCCTTCCCACATTCCCGGCTGTGGGAGAGAGCCAGGGCCTTTCTCCACACCCGGGATCTGGAAGGACAGGGAAACGTTTTCCGACTCACGGCAGATCCCGGCGAGCTGGGTTCTCCTGGCTCCCCCTGCAAGGAAAGCGGGGATGAGTTATCCTGGGGAGGAGCTGAGATCCCTCTGGAAGCAGGGAACGCTGTTGGGATTCTGGAAAAGGGACGAGGAGAGCTTTGGAGGAGCTCCCTACAGCAGCAGCTGGAAGAGCAGTGGGATGTCCCAAATATCCCAGCTGGAAAACGATGGATTCCCCTGTCGTGGAGCTTGGGGAACGTCTCTCACCTCCCTCCTGGAATATTGACATTCCAGCAACTCCTTACTGACTATTCCGGCCTGGAAAAGCTCCCAGAGCACTTTGCTTCTGTAAAATCTTTAGGATTTTCCTGGAAAGGTGCAGCTGCTCCTGCTTTTCCAGAGCCTCAGTCATTCCGATCAGCAATTTTGGGGAGGGAATGAGGGATTATATTCCATGGGAAAACCGGGATGGGATTTTCCACCTCAGTCCTGGCAGGAGGTGCCTCAAGTTTGGAGCTCACCTTCTGTCCCACGGGTCCTCTACTCCCGAAAAGTCCCATCATTCCCTTGGATCCAGCTTCTCCTTTGATTCCCTAAAATGTTAAAATCCCTGTCAAATACAGGAATTTATCCATGGAAAAACCCACGGAAAAAACAAAGATGACCAAAACAACCGTTTCCATGTCAAAATTCCATCCCGGGGGTGGGGAAGAAAGCCACCGGTGCCAGGATTTGGCAGGAACCTCTGGGAATTCCCATGGAAAAGATTCCTTGCTCAGTGGTGGGGATTGAAGGAAAACAGGCAGGAAGGGGGGTTGGATCCTTGGGACGAGCTGTATCCGTGCCAAAAATCCAGGAGAAGACCCTGCTGGGCTCACTGGGGCTGGAGATTCCACTCTCCAAAGTCATCCAGGTATTTATCCAAGAGGAGGCGTTTGTGCGTTCCTCTATGATTTTTTTTTTTTTTAAATGGGTTATTTTTTTCTGGAATTTTTATTTAATGGAATATTTTTAATGGATTTTTTTAAAAAATTGATTATTTTTTATGGATTTTTTTGGGGGGGTGGTGGTGGTATGTTTTTCATCAGAGTCCAATCAGACAAGTACAGCACATGGAATTTTATCCCACTTTAAAACACAGGAACCCCCCGTCATGGGAGAAACTCCAAGAGTTTCCTTCACTCTGGGGGCCTGAGCGGCGGGATCAGGGAAAGGCAGGATCTGCCTCTTCCCAAGGGACGTGCCCCCCTTGGATCAGGCAATTCCCGCCTGGACTACACCGGGATCCAGCTTCCCGTGGGAAACAACAGCAGCTGGATGTGTCACTGCTGCTGTGGGAACTTCAATTAATTCAGTCCGGGGTCAGGCCGGTGGAGCCGGAGCCATTTCTGTGAGATGGAAATTGGGATGAGTAGGACACGGAGACCGGAGCCGTGACTCAGCTGGGAGTGGGAGAATTCCGTGATTCCTCCCGGGAAAACGGGGCTGGGTTGGGACCCGGGATGAGCTCCCGGGGAGCAGAGGGAGAGGGAGGAGCTCTGCCACCACCCAGGGGACACGACAGGGACACGGGAGACATCCAAGCCTTACCAAGAGCATTCCAGAGGCTCCAGGAGCAGGGACAGCTCCCAGAGGGATCCGGGGGGATGCGGGAAGGGAATGGTCACTTTTCCCAAAGGATCCCAGGACGGTTTGGGTTGGGAGCGACTTTACAGATCATCCAGTTCCAATCCCAGCTGTGGGACACCTTCCACCCATCCCAGGGTGCTCCAAGCCTCATCCAGCCTGGCCTTGGACACTCCCAGGGATCCAGGGGCGTCCATAATTTTTCTGGGAATTCCGTTCCCCACCCTCAGCTCCTTCCTCACAGGCTTTGGGAAGCTCCCACCTTTTCTCCTACAGGTCCGTCCTCTCCCTTCTCGCCTTTGTCTCCGTCAAAGCCCGGCAGTCCCGGCTCGCCCTGAAAGGAAAACCAGGAATTGGTGGATCTGGATTCTCCCACCTCTCCTGGAAGGATCCCAGGCAGGGAAGGGACAGCTTGGGAAGTCCAACTTACGGGATCTCCTTTGGTGCCTTTGTAGCCCTGGGGTCCGAAAACAGTCATGGACTCACCCTGGAGAGAGGAGAGACAGGGAAAGGGATCACGGATCCCACCGGGAACGTGGTGATCAACAACGTCATTAATTTTTAGGGTTAATCACCCTTAATTAAAAGCTGGATCATGAACCTGATCCAGAAACCTCCAAATCCTGAGGTTTCCCAGTGAGCTCCTGTCCCTAAAAACGCTGGAGCCCACTGGAGCGCGGTTCTCCCGGATGGAAATGGACAAGAGGATCATTCCCTGATCCCAGGCTGCCAGTGCTGGGACAGATTCCATGAGTGAATTCCACACGGCTTTGTCCCTCGGGGGCTCGGGATTTCCGGCTTTTCCCAGCTGCGGGAAGCGGCTGCCGGCAGGACGGGGCATGGAGCTGTCCATGGTATATCCCGGTTTAGGGATGCAGTCGGAGCTGAGGTCACCCCTCGGAGGGAGGTTTTGGGACACAGGAACCCCGTGGACACATCCGTGCCAAGATCCAGAGAGCGGAATCCAGGCTGTTCCAAGGAATGTCTCTGCCCTGGAGAAGGGATGGTTTTTGTCTCCAAAGGGATGAGGTGACTTCCGGTGGGCAGCTGTGTTCCCTTTGGAGAAAATTCCCCTCACTCAGCTCCCTGTGGCGCAAATATTCCTGATCTGGGTGATTCTGCCTTGCTGGGGTTTTACCGACTCCACATCCAGCAATATTCCCAAAAATCCGACAATTTTTGGGGGCTCTGTCCAACCCTCCCCACAGGACCCTGCCCAAATTCTGGTTTCAGACACATTCCCGCTTCCCAGCTCTCTATCAGAGGCAGGATGGGGCTCAACAAATTTTGGGAATGAGAGGGAGAGTAAAAACCCCACAGTTTAATCCAACCCTGGGATTCATGGAGTTATCCCCACACTGATCCAGGGAGAGCCAGACGGAAAATTCAGCTGCAAATCGGGTGGAACAAACCCCAAATCCAACTCCCACCCCACCCCCCCGGCTCCCGTTTTATCCCCGATTCCGCCTTATCTTTTACGAAGGTGACAAAACCCTGCATCCCAAATTCCTCCGGCTTGGGGAAGGGTTCCGAGGCTCGCTCCTCACGAAGCAAATTAAGGATTGATTGGTCTCCGGGGCGAGTTCCTTTCCAGAGGAGCCTCCTCGGAGACAAATGGGCCTTAATCACGGAATACTGCGTGACTCAAAGGCGGCATCGTCACGGAGCTTTTCCGAACCTCATTTTCCAGCCAGGAAGGAATTTAACAAAACAACGCCGGGCACGAGTTCAGCGGTTTCTGAGCATTTTTCCAGGAGCACTTGAGGAGTTATTTTCCCATTACCTGCCAGGAGCCAGCTCGGGCTGCTGGAAATTAAGGTTGGCTTTTGGGGTCAGCTGCTCATTCCGAAAATCAGGGGGAATTTTTCTTCCTTCCCTTAATTCAGGATTTCTGTGCCCCAGCAAATTGTTCCCGAAATTACTTTATTTATCTCCTTTTTTTTTCTTTCTTTCTTTTTTTTTTTTTTTTGTTTTGTTTTGTGCTTTGTAGGATCCCGTCAAATCCATCCCACAAGCTCAGCTCCGGCAGATGCTTCCAGTGCAAGGATGGGATCCAAAAAATATTTGATTTAAACTGGTGGAGACCACCCCCAAAAAGGAGGGGGAGAATCCAGGGATTGTCTCCTCTTAACTTCATAGGTGCAACAAGGAGAGGATGGATCCAGGCTTTTCTTGGAGCCACACAAGTAAGAGGAAAACTCCCAAAAATCTGGAATGTCCTTACCCGTTCTCCCTTTGGACCCAGAAGTCCAGGATCACCCTAAAAACAGGGAAAGAAAAAAAAAAAAAGGTGAATTATTTATTTTTATTCCCTTTTTTAATTCCTTTTTTTATTCCCTCTTTCGTTGCTCAGACCATTGAGTCCCACTCCAAGCTCCCCTGGAGTTGGAAGTCAGATCCCCTGGACACTCTGGAAAACCCTGAGCTCTCCATGAAATGTTGTGGAAACCCCAAACTTATGGCACTGACCATGAATGAAACCCTGGAGGACTGAGGTGGTTTTCCTGACCCCACGCTCAGCGCAACTTGGAATTACTGCTGGATTTCCCATCCCAGTGGGATTCAGGATCTCCGTCCTGCAGGGGTGGGATCCTAAAAATGAAGGCTTTCCCAAATTTCTGCCTCAAATCTTTTAATGGAATCCGTATGGAATAGGAGCTGGAGTGCAGAGCACATGAGGCTGATCCGGGGGCTTGCCCAGTCCATTCCCAGAAGATCCTGGGATTATTCCCAAGGACTGATCCAGGGGCTCCCCCAGTCCATTCCCAGGAGATCCTGGGGTTATTCCCAAAGGCTGACCCAGGAGCTCTCTCAGGAGATCCTGGGATTATTGCCAAGGGCTGATCCAGGGGCTCTCCCAGTCCATTTCCAATTGATGCTGGGATGATTCCCAAAGGCTGATCCAGGGACTCTCCCAGTCCATTCCCAGGAGATCCTGGGGTTATTCCCAAAGGCTGATCCAGGGGCACTCCCAGTCCATTCCCAGGATGATTCCCAAAGGCTGACCCAGGGGCTCTCTCAGGAGGTCCTGGGATTATTCCCAAGGGCTGATCCAGGGGCTCTCCCAGTCTGTCCCAGGATTATTCCCAAAGGCTGATCTAGGGGCTCTTCCAGACCATTCCCAGAAGACCCTGGGATTATTCCCAAAGGCTCATTCAAGGGTTCTCCCAGTCTATTTCCAATTGATCCTGGATTGTTCCCAAGGGCTGATTCAAGGGCTCCCCCAGTCCATTCCCAGGAGATCCTGGGATGATTCCCACTGGTTTAAAAGGGCAGCCGCTCCCCACAACACCAGGGAACCTTGTGGAGAAGATAAGAGTTGTAGATAAGAGTTATAAAGAAGATAAGAGTTGAAGGTAAGAGTTGTAGATAAAAGTTGAAGATAAAAGGTGAAGATAAAAGGTGAAGATAAGAATTGTATATACAAGATGGGAGTTGAAGATAAGAGTTGTAGATAAGATAAGAGTTGAAGATAAGATAATGGTTGAAGACAAAGAGCTGAAGATAAGAGTTGTAGATAAGATGAGTTGAAGAGTTGAAGATAAGAGTTGAAGATAAAAGTCGTAGATAAGGTAAGAGTTGTAAATACGAGATGGGAGTTGAAGATAAGAGTTACAGATAAGATAACGGTTGAAGATAAGAATTGAAGATAAGCATTGTAGAAAAATTAAAGTAAGAGATAGATAAGATAAGATAAGATAAGATAAGATAAGATAAGATAAGATAAGATAAGATAAGATAAGAGTTTAAATTTATCATGGGTTGGCACAATTTTATTCTCTAGTTATAGAAAAATGTGAGACTTCTTTTTTCCCTGCCCCAACCGTGGACTGGTTTGGGGAGGAGAACAAAGACCTATCAAAAAGCTGATCGGGATATTGGCAGCTAGGTTGACCAATAGGAAATGTCGATGTGACTTTGGAGGGGACATTTAGAACTAATTGCTGCTGTTCAGTGTTTCTCTCTCGCTGGGGAATCAGCCATGAGGTGACATTGTGGCCGGGCCGGGCCGGGCCTGGTCGGGCCTGCTGCCGCTCTGGCCTCTGAGGGCCTCTGAGGGCCGCTGCCCGCACAGGGAGGGCCTGGGCCCGCTGAGCCCCTTCCCCCTGCTGCCAGCAGAGGAGAAACCACCCTGGATGAGACCAAGGGGTGGAAAAAAGGACATCTACCAGCTCCCTCCATCAGCACGGCCTTGCATTTTCTTCAGCCCCCGCAACCTCGGTGCTCGCACGTGGCCCTTGCAGGCCCGGGTGGGTGTAACCCTTTCCTAGCAACACGGAACTCTTAAAGCGCAATCCTTCCTTGAGAGAAAGAAGAAAGAAAACAAAGGATACTAGAATAGACACTGCGCGAAGACAGTTTGATTAGAAGTGAAAGAACTAATAATATTGGAATAGGATTGAAGAAGTGGACATTTTTAACCGGACTTTTCTAAGGTAAATTATGGAGAAATGGACTGTTCTTTGCAGCATCTTAGTATTATTTGGGTAGAATGCTATTCAAATCAAAATTAAGGACCGATGTAATTGAGATTTATTTGGGAACTTTGAACCCCCCAACTCCTGGGTTAAAGGAGGTCTCAGCCTTTTGAGACAAAGATGATTTTAAACTAGAAGAAGTATTCGTAAATACACTGAAAAAGCTTTGCTGATAGAACATAACAGTCTGCGAAAACTCCGGGCGGCAGCAGATGTGTGACATTGGGAGCACTGGACTATTTTTGTCTTGTGGCAAACGTCTTCATAAAAAGATCTTAGAAGGACTCTTCTCCTAGAGTAATGAGTAATTCTGTCTAAATAGTGAAACTGACTGAAAATCCTAAGTTGTGTCCTTCTATGTTGCTCAAAAAGAAAGTTAATAGTTTGTAAGAGGAAAGAAGCATGTTTTAAAGTATCATTCTGTTTTAGTTTAAGTTTTCTTTTTCTCAACTTTTTTTTTTCCTCCTCATTCTTTTAATATATGTTAATAAAACTATTTCTGTTCATTTTTAAGCTTAAGCCTGCTTTGGTTTTTTTTACTCCTAATCTCTCCCTCCCACAAAAAGAAAATTAATACTAGAACCCCTACATTAATAGGTGTTTCTGCCCGGTTTTATTAAATTAAAACCGTTACAAAAAAAAAAGAGTTGAAGGTAAGAGTTGAAGACAAGATAAGAGTTGAAGATAAGAGTTGGAGATGAAAGTTGAAGATAATAGTCGAAGATAAGATAAGAGTTGAAGATAAGAGTTGAAGACAAGCTCAGTTCTTACCCTCTGGCCTTTCATTCCCGGGAAGCCTTTGGGACCCTGGAAAAACACATTAAAAATACGTGAGGATCCACAGTAACGGCAGGAAAGTGGGAATGGGAGAGAGCTGGGAAAGAGCAGTCTCCGTCCAAAGGCGGAGCTGCTTCCAGGGATGCGCTCCAGCCTGGAAAAACCACTGGAAGAACCAGCACAGGAGCTCCCGCTTTAATCCTCTGTCCACCACCGGGATCTCCTGGCAGCTGGATAAATTCAGCCAAATTCCCTCGTTCTGGGAATCTGCACTGGGATTTTTGGACCCTCAACATCAAGGAAAAGCTGGGTCGCTCCAAGAGGTTCCTCCAAGGTGGAGGTGGATCCTGGATGGGGATCTCCGGATCCCGTGGAGGCCAAGCCGGGATGGGAAGCACGTTTGGAGAGGTGAAAAGCTGTGGTTTGTTTGCAAAATTCCCGGGAATATGCAGGAAGATGGGAATTTCCATCTGCAGGGACACCTCCCACTATCCCAGGGTGCTCCAAGCCTCATCCAGCCTGGCCTTGGACACTTCCAGGGGTCCAGGGGCAGCCACAATTTTTCTGGAAATTCTGTGCCAGGGCCTTCCCACCCCACAGGGAAGAGTTTCTTCCCAGTATCCCATTTATCCCTGTCCTGCTCCAGTTTAAAGCCATTCCCCCATTTCCTACTGCTCCACATCCTGATTAAAAAAAATCCTCTTCCTTTCATTCCGTGAAAAAAATAACAGCAGAATAAATATTAATTAATAAATATTAATAAACACAATAAATACTAATAACTAATAACTAATAACAAACAATAAACAATAAACAACAAACAATAAACAATAAACAATAAATAATAAACAATAAATAATAAACAATAAACAATAAACAATAAATAATAAATAATTAGCTTATCCAAATTCCTGCTGTCATTTGTGTCTCCCCCTACTCAGTCCCCTCCAGTGGAGCAAGAACCTCAAATTCCTGTCCTGAAATTCCTGAAATTCCTGCAGACCTGACAACAGCAGGGAGGGATTGATATCCCAGGACGGCATCCAAACCTTGGGACGAGCCACCCAAATGGACAAGGACAATAAGGAATTCACAGGATTCCCACTCCCTCATCCCACTGGAATTCAGGCTCCCAGATCTCTATTTCCCACTGGGAGAATCCCGTTTTACTCCTCTCATGGCTCGTGGGGATTTTGCCGGCCGGGGATCCATGGTTTTCCGGGATTTTGGAGCACTCACCATCATTCCAGGGGGACCCCGCATTCCCACGATGCCCTCGTCACCCTGGGGGATGCAGGGGGGTCAGGGATAGCAAGGAGGAATGCAGCACACAGGGAATCCCAAACCCACCAACCATCCCGCTGGGAATGGGGCAGGAAGAATTCCCCGTCTCCAGAGCACTTGTCCCACCTCTTTATCCCTCCATCAGGATTAGCTGCCGGGTGTTTTTATGGATTGGGATGTGCTGGAGGGTCCACGGAGGACTTTTATGACCTCCTTGAGCTGACCCTGCCTCTAAACCTCGGGAATTGCCCAAATTCCGAGTAACTGAGCCCAAATTTAGGTCTCCCAACCCTGAGATCCTGGGGTTTAGATTTATGCCGGAGTCGGAAGAGCAGAAGCGTTATTCCACAATTTCCTTTGGATAATGAAGCTCCAGCGAGGTTCACCCACAGCTGTTGACATTTTTGGGAAGCTTTTTGCCTCAAGGGCCTCATCCAAAACCAGGTGGGGAGTTTTTCCAGATGGATCTGGCCATAAAATCCCGATTTATTTGTGGGACAGCCACGGGAGCAGCAAATTTAAACGCGGCCTCCGATTCCGACTCCGTCTTTGCCGGAAGGAGACCAGAACTTCTCAGGGATGGGAGGAAAAGGGAATTTTGCTGCCTGAAACCCTGCAGGGAATTTCTGGGATGGGTGGGAGGGAGGCAATGCCTCCAAAGGGGGCTGGAGGCCACGGGAATCCAAGCCTGGAATATTTATGGATGACCTACCCGGGGGCCAGGGAATCCGCGGGGACCTCTCGGGCCGGCGGCTCCAACGCCGACTACTCCCTGGAAAGCAGAGAATTCCAGAGGTGTCGCTAGGAGCAGGGAAAGCCCACCACACAATTCCTGGTGAGTTTGGCCAGGGTTGAAATCCCGGGAAGACTCAGGAGAAACAATTCCATGGATTTTCTCTCCGGAGGGTGCTCCAGCAACCATGGGAGGAAGGGGTGAGGGTGGAACAGGATGGGGTCGGGGATGAGGAGCCAGGAAAAGGCAGGGATTTGTCCCATTCCCATCCCAGGATTTCTTTCCTGGGACATTGGCACTGACCTTGTTGCCTTTGGGTCCAGGATTCCCAGGAATTCCCTGTAGGACAAGGAAAAGAAAATAAAAGGGAGGATTTGCTTTGGAAGTGCTCAGGGCTCTCCCATCCCAACATTCCCAAAGGATCCAAGCCCATCCAGCCCAGATCCCTGATCCATTCCCTCCCAAAAGGCACAGGGAATATTTACAAACCCACCTCTTTTCCTGGCGATCCCGATGGTCCCACGGGCCCAGGAAATCCACTCCGGCCTCTCCTCCCACGCTCCCCCTGGAAAACAAAACCCTCTGAGACGAGAACGCACGGATGGGAAAGGCCCCAACTTCCCTGATCCAAACAAAAGCAGGAGCTGGTGCTCCGAGTGTTCCCTGCACTGGCAGGAATTTCCTCATGGAAAGGGCTGATAGGAATTGGAAGGGGCTGCCCAGGGAGGTTTGGAGTCCTCATCCCTGGAGGTGTCCAAGGAATTCTTGGATGTGAGGATTTGGCACAGCTTGGACTCCGTGACCTTGCAGGGCTTTCCCAGCCTCAGTGATCCTGGGATTCTGGGATTCCTCCCTCTGCTCCCAAGGGACTAATGACCCCAAAATTCCAGCTCCCATCCCCGTGCTCTGGCCACTCCTTCCCATCCCCTCCCCTCCAGCCACGCCACTGAATTCCCAGGAAGAACAACTTCCTGGGAGCTCCGCTGTTTCCCTCCGGAACCTGAGGATCATCCCATCGTTCCAATCATTCCCGGTGCCTTTCCTTTTCCAACCAGGATTTGTTCCCACTTCCCTGACAACCTCCAGGCTCAGGGAGACCTGGAATTGTGGGGCTTGGAGCGTTTGCTCGTTGTGGTCACCCTGAGGTGACAAACACAATCCGTGGCGTCCCCTCACCTTCTGTCCCGGAATTCCGGGCACACCTGGAGCCCCTCTGTCCCCCTGGGATCCGGGAGTGCCGGCGTTGCCCCGAATTCCTTGGATGCCCTGAGCTCCTGGAGGTCCCGGGGCCCCCGGCTCGCCCTGGTGAGGGAATCACAGGGGTGTTGGGATGTTGGGATGTTGGGATGTTGGGATGTTGGGATGTTGGGATATTGGGATATTGTGATATAGGAATATTGGGATGTTGGGATATTGTGATATAGGAATATTGGGATGTTGGGAAGTTGAGATGTTGGGATGTTGTGATATTGGAATATTGGGAAGTTGAGATGTTGGGATGTTTGATATAGGGATATTGTGATATAGGAATATTGGGATGTTGGGATATTGGGATGTTGGGAAGTTGAGATGTCGGGATGTTGGGATATAGGGATATTGGGATGTTGGGATATAGGGATATTGGGATGTTGGGATGTTGGGTGGGATTGGCCAGAGGTCTTGGAAATACTCTGGGATGTCTCCTTGAATTCCCATGACCAGTGCACGGAATTTGGGACACCACTCCCCGTCCTGATCCATGAGGAGATCCATGAGGCTGGAGAAGCTGTCATGGAACTTTGGGATGTCCTTTCTTCCCAAGTTTCGGTGACAAAATGGCTTTTCCATGGCTAAATAAGGACAGAGCCTTTAGCTCCCGACCTGTGGTGAATCCACACTTCCCAGGGATCCCTGGAACTCATTCCCGCCAAGCCCACAATTCCCGGGATTGGGTTTTTTCCCTGCCTGAGGATGTCCCTGCTGGTTGCAGAGAGGTCAGCCCAAACCCTTCCATGATTCCATGTTAATCCTCAGGATCTCCCTCTGAAACGGCTCTTTGGAGGACACAGAGCATTCCCTCCATCCCAAATCCTTCTCCTTCCTTTCCAGGATGATTTTGCTCCGCGCTCCGCATCCAGCAGTGGAAAACCAGGATGACAAAGAGGAAAAACCCAAGGGGAAAAAACAAAAAATAAATCCAAGTGAGATCCAACCTTACCTTAAATCCGGGTGGTCCAGCCTGGCCAACGGGACCTCTGAACCCAATTCCTGGTTCTCCCTGTGAAAGGAAAGTCAGGAAAGGTCAGGAATTCTCCTTCCAGCGTCAACCCAGCACAGGGAGAGTTTGGTTCATGCTGCTCCACGGAGTTCCAGCTGAAATCCCACAGAGGTGATCCCATTCCAAGGGTTCCTACAGAGCCCTCGTCTCCTCTGGATGATCTGAGCTGGAGAGACGAAGATGCTGGGAATCAGCTTTGGAAAAGAGGGAGCTGGAATATTCCTGGGGATGGTATCCCGGATTCTGGGTCAGACCCATTCTCTGGAATTCCTCATTCCTGAGGTGTCCTGTCCGTGTGATCCTCCTGGAATATTCCTGGGGATGGTATCCCAGTATTCTGGGTGAGACACATCCCCTAGCATTCCTCATTCCCAAGTTGTCTTGTCTGTGTGATCCTCCTGGAATATTCCTGGAAATGGTATCCCAGGATTCTGGGCCAGACCCATTCCCTGGCATTCAGTCCTCATTCCCGAGGTGTCCCGTCCATGTGATCCTCCTGGAACATTCCCAGGAACAGTATCCCAGCATTCTGGGTGAGACACATTCCCTAGCATTCCTCATTCCTGACGTGTCCCGTCCTTGTGATCCTCCTGGAATATTCCCAGGAACAGTATCCCAGCATTCTGGGCCAGACCCATTCCCTGGCATTCATTCCTCATTCCCAACGTGTCCCGTCCTTGTGATCCTCCTGGAATATTCCCAGGAACAGTATCCTAGCATTCTGGGCCAGACCCATTCCCTGGCATTCATTCCTCATTCCCGATGTGTCCTGTCCTTGTGATCCTCCTGGAATATTCCCAGGAACAGTATCCCAGCATTCTGGGCCAGACCCATTCCCTGGCATTCATTCCTCATTCCCGATGTGTCCTGTCCTTGTGATCCTCCTGGAATATTCCCAGGAACAGTATCCCAGCATTCTGGGCCAGACCCATTCCCTGGCATTCATTCCTCATTCCCAACGTGTCCCATCCTTGTGATCCTCCTGGAATATTCCCAGGAACAGTATCCCAGCATTCTGGGCCAGACCCATTCCCTGGCATTCATTCCTCATTCCTGACGTGTCCCGTCCGTGTGATCCTCCTGGAATCTCCCCCCGGTCCCCAGCCACGCCTCAGGAGGTGACCTGGACGCTGATCCCGAGGTGGGATCCCGAGGCTGGGAATGGGAAAAGGAGGAAAAGTCCCCCCCGGCTGGCAGGAGCGTTGTCCTTCACCTTTTGACCTTCGTCCCCTCGGTCTCCTTTGGTGCCCTGGGGGATAAAGAGAGGATTCCGAGGTCATGGAATTGCCACCCCCAAGCAAGAGATTTCCAGGGATTCTCTGCCCGGAATGTGGAGGGAAAAAACCCTGGGAAAATGCCTTAATTCCAGGAAATCCAATGATGGGATGAGAGGTCGTTGTCTGGGTGAGTGACATCAATCCCTACTTCAATTATTGCTTTTTTTAATTACATGAAAATGTAAAATTTTTACGTTCATTTTAACACAATCGCTTTAAAACAACGGATTTAAGTTTTCCAAATGCCAAAACAATTAATTTAAATTAATTTAGGTTAATTGCTTTGGCGCCATCCGCTGTCCTGTCCTATCCTGGGAATTTCAGCTTCTCCACACTAAATAATCCTGGCAAAGATATTTTTGCCTAATTATTTATTAATGAATATCAATATAAATAATTATTAATAATAAATATTTAGCTATTAAATGTTATTAATTAATAAATATCAAACAGTTGACAATTAATTAATTATTAATAATGAATAATTAGTTGTTACATTAATATTTTTTGGTTCGCCCCCATTAATCCTGCCGGACGAAAGGTTCATCCGCAGCTCTGTAATTCCTTGGATTTAATCCGTTGATATTCCAGGGCTGGGATTGGATCCAGCCCCACCCAGGCTGCTCTTGGAGGAGATTCCCGAATAAACTCTGGAGCTGATTCCGGCACTCACCTTCTCTCCAGGATCTCCCACGTCCCCAGGCTGTCCCTGCAAGGCAAAATTCCCATTCCAGACACTTCTCTTCCCTCCTTTTTTCCCAGGATTCCATCCAAAATTCCCCATGGGATTCCGCCTTTTACCAACCCCTCACATTCTCCTGAAATTCCGTGTCCCGCCCCAGTGGATCTGCCAGCTGCTCCCTATAAATTTCCACCGCCCAAATGAGGCTTTTTGAGGAATTTTTTCCCCATCCCTATCCTTGTGCCAGGCCTGGATTTTCCTTGTCTATCCCATCTTTTAGTTCTCTTATCCCGCAGAAAACGAACGCTGGGAACCCCTCCTCGAATTTCCGTCATCACAGAACGCAGTAATTCCATCGCTTAGGCTGGAAAATTCCTCAAAAATCACAAAATCCGACCTTGGAATTTTGTATTTCCTCCTGAGCGTGCCAGGCGTGTGGAAAAACTGCTGGAATTCGGGAACAAAACCCCCAGGAAGGCTCGGGGGGAAAAGGTGGGAATGTGCCAATCCCAGTTTCCATTGGAGCTGATTGTCCCCTCCACGATTTCCAACCGCTTTTCCCTTTCCAGACCCTCTCAGGACATGGAATTCTGGTTTCAAAGGATCCGGCAGGAAAACCCCATCCTTACCTTTTCTCCTTTGTCTCCACGGGCTCCAGGAGCTCCCATTTCTCCCTGGAAAACAACCAATCCCGTTTAAAAAAAAAAAAATCAATCCCAAAAATTCATTATTCCAAGGAATTTTCCCTTCCCTCTTTGCACCGGGTGGGTGCTGCCCTCATTCCTGCTCCAGTTTTTGGCGGAGGAATATCCATGGAGAAATCCCCAATTTCCAGCACTCGCATTCCCACAACGGATTGGGAATTATCCTCTGCCGTGGGAATGCAGAGGGAAAACCAAAAATCCTGGAGCAAAGGCCAGGGATAAGTGACAAATCGAGGGTTTCCCTATCCCAGGATACTTTGGTTGTTAAAGGATTCCAAGAATTCCAGGAATTTGAAGGAGGAGGGAGGAATCCCAAACTGCCTGAGGATTCCCATTGTTTGGATCAGCCGTGGAAGATTCCTGGAATTTCTCCTCATCACCAGTGGCGAAACTGTTGATTTCATCTCGAATTTCCTGATTTTTTTTTCCCCCCCAGTGATTCCTCAGTTTCCAATGTGAGAGAGCTCTGGGAAAACGGATCATTATCCCGGGAATGTGCATTAAAAAGTGGGATAAAAGCACTGACCTTTGGGCCACAGGAGGAGGGATCTGCTGGAACACTTCCCTCCTTCTGCAAGGAAAAAAGGCACTGGGATGGGATCCATGGGATGGGATGGATCCATGGGATGGGATGGATCCATGGGATGGGATGGGATCCATGGATGGGATGGGATCCATGGGATGGGATGGGATCCATGGGATGGGATGGGATGGATCCATGGGATGGGGTGGGATTGGATGGGATGGGATGGGGATGGGATCCATGGGATGGGATCCATGGGATGGGATGGGATCCATGGGATGGGGTGGGATGGGATGGGATGGGATCCATGGGATGGGATCCATGGGATGGGATCCATGGGATGGGATGAGATCCATGGGAGGGGATCCATGGGATGGGGTGGGATGGGATGGGATCCATGGGATGGGATCCATGGGATGGGATCCATGGGATGGGGTGGGATGGGATGGGATCCATGGGATGGGATCCATGGGATGGGATCCATGGGATGGGATGGGATCCATGGGATGGGGTGGGATCCATGGGATGGGGTGGGATGGCATGGGATGGGATGGATCCATGGGATGGGATCCATGGGATGGGATGGGATGGATCCATGGGATGGGATGGGATCCATGGGATGGGGTGGGATGGATCCATGGGATGGGATCCATGGGACAGGATGGGATGGGATCCATGGGACAGGATGGGATGGGATGGATTCAGGATGAATCCATGGGATGGAATGGTTTCCATGGGGTTGGATCCATGGGATAGGGTGGGATGGGAGGAAGGAGCAGCTGTCTCCTCCCCGGGATGAGAGCGGGACAGGAGGAATTCCGTACCTTAATTCTCGTTGGATGATGAGGGCCTGGATGTGCCTTGGGTTGAGAAAGAGGAGAGGAAAGTGTGAGAGCAGCTGGAAAAACTTTTCCTTGAGCCATGGAAAAGACAAGTCTGAGGAATGGGATGTGAGGAAGGAAGTGGGGAATCCCAGAGGGAAGCTGGGGTTTTTCCAGGGATCACCAGGATCCTTTGGAGGGTTCCCGGTTGGATTTGGGGATCCAGGCTCCCCATCTGCTCCAGCCTGGATGGGACATCTGGGAGCTGCCAGGACCAAGGAATTCCTGAGGAATTCCTGAGGAATTCCAGGCTTTTGGCAATTGGCACAGGTGTCCCATTTTAACTCTGGAATTCCTGGAGAAGGTGTGGATGAGCTCAGCTCATTCCTCCTGGGAACGCAGAGTGAGGGTCACTCCCTGCTTCCAAAGAAATCCGTTCGTGGGAAAACCATCCCAAATTTTCCATCCTTAACTCCTGGGAATGGGATTTTTTTGCCCTTAAATTTTATAAAAATTAACTTTCTCCCCCCATTTCTGGGATCTCGTGTTAAAGATCCCTGGAATGTCCAGGTGTGTCAGGAATGGGCAGGTTTATCGCCACCCCCACAGGGGAGTATTTTCGACATTCCAAGGGGGTTCCAGTTGTTCTGTTTTCCCCCCAAAACCAGATTATTCCGTTCCCTCATTTCCCTGGATAAATTCATGGAGAAGGATCTGTCTTTCCGTGAAAAACGGTTCCTGCAGCAGCTGTTTCCTGCTTTACTTATGGATATTTATCCCTAAATTTCCACGTTCGTCGTGTCTTCGCCCAGGTGGGAAAACAGGGATCCGCTTCCATTGCTCACCGTGGATCCCGACGGGAATTTCCGAGCTCCTGGAGCACCGGGGGGATGAGCTGGTGACGGAGCCTCCAGGGAAGGGGCAGTGCTTCCTCCTGGATCACAGGGATGGCTCTGGAATGGGATCCTTCCGGGGTGTCCCTCATGGCTGGGAGATCTCCTGGATCTGCGCCTTGGGATGGCGGAGCCGTTGTGGGAATTCCCGTTTTCCTGTGGGAAGGGAAACGCAGCACCCGATATTGGACAAGGAACGGTTTAAAACCAACAGAGGAGAGAGCTGGATTGGATGGGAGGAAAAAAATTCTTCACCCAGGGAATGGGGAGGCCCTGGGAAAGGTTTCATGGAGAAACTGTGGATTCCCCTGGATCCCTGGAAGCGTCCAAGGTGAGGTCGGATGGGGCTTGGAACAACCTGGGATAGTGGGAGGTGTCCCTGCCCATGGAACTGGACGGGCAATCCAGGCTCTCTCCCAACCCATTCCATGATTCCACGAATTCCCAACTACAAAATAATAATATCAATACCACTAAACCGAAATTAATCTTCTCCAGCCTCAAGAATTCCATGATTCCTTCTCCTGGTTTATCACCAGGCCACGAACCCACGGCCCTTTCAAAGGAATAAAACCCCACCTAAAATATTCCAGCTTGGAACTCCAAATCCCTTCCCGCTCCAGCCGTTCCCGGGCAACTCCGTGTTTATTGCACCCGGAGCATCCAATTGGAATAATCCATCAAATAATGCCAATTAATGGCCCTGTGTTAATCAACCCATCGGTGACGATTTGGGATATTTAGGGCATGCAAAGTAAAGCAATTAATTCCTGACCCGGCTCCTAAATTGCTCCTGCTTTTCCGTAGCAGCAGTAGGAAATGATCCGTTGGGAAAATGAGAATATTCCTGTCGAGAATATTCCCAGCAGTTATTTCCTGAGACAAATATTTGGGGAGTGTTTAGATCCGAAAGCAGAAAAAAAATTGAATTTATTTGCTGTAAAAGTCCTTCCAGGAGCACAAGAAGGAGAAGGAAAATCAGGATGTGCTGCAGTTCTTTAGGGATATTCCCTTTTTTTTTTTTAAAGGAACAAAGATCTCGATTCACCTCCATTAATTTCATGGATTTTTGGATGGTTCAAGCAGGGAAAATAAATCCTAATCTTCCAGGGAATGCTGGTGAGCGCAGCTCGGTGAGGTTTTCAGGGATGACCATCCTGTTTTCCTGGATTTTAACAAACCACGGGATAATCCCACCTCATGGATAACGAACCCGGCAAATTTTTGGCTCACGAGGGTAAAAAAACCCCACAAAACAAATAATTTGGAGCCAATTAAAACTGGAATTCTCTACTGGAAGAAGATGAGGATGAGGGAAAAAGGGAAAAAAGAGGGATGAAGGTTACGCTGGCATGGGGAGAATCCATCCAGGGTGAGATTTTTTGGGATAAAGGAGGGAAAAATCTCCCGGAGATGGCACCACATGGATTTTCCCATTCCTCCTTCCTGGGCACTGCTCATTTCCCTGGGAACGGCTCTAAAATGCTCCACAGATCCTTGTGGAGGCGATTCCCGGGATTCCAGAGGTTGCCAAGACCCGGCTGAGGTTTGGAATGTTCCCTGGGATCCCATTTCCTGGGAAATTGCCTGGGGTAATGAGGCTCCGTTTATTCCCTAACTCCTCCGTAATTTTGGCAGTTTCCTGCTCCAGGAATAAGGAGCTTCCAAGAAAAATTGGGAGGCTGCTGCTTCTTCAAGGAATGATTTGTTGGTGGTAGAGAAAAAAAGAAAATAGAAGGAAAAGAGGGGAAGGGAGAAAAGGAGGGAAGAGGAAAAGGTAAATAAAAGGGAGAGGGGGGGGAAAAATATTCCTGCAAAAAAAGGAAAGGGAAAAATAGGAAAAAAAGTCAGGATTTCAGGGAGGAAAATGAAGCAATTGTGGATTCATCCATATGGAGATGAGGGAGATTTATCCAAATTAACACTGGAAGGAATAAGGTTAAATCCAGGGGATGGAGGAGCAGGAATTCTTTGGGATGGTCCCATAACCCCAAAGCAGTGGCTCATCCGTGGATGAGGATCCAGCCCTGCTCCGGACACGTGGATTTGAGCTCATCCCACTCCCCCAATTAACTCCTGCCAGGAATTGCTCCTCAGGGATGGAGCTCCTGGGCTGTTCTGGGCTCCGTGAACCTTGGAACAGGTGGAAATTCGTGATTCCTGCTGCTGCTTCTGGGAAAACCGGCAGGAAAATTGGCTCCATCCCTCCTGGGCATCTCTGGGATGTGGGAGCTGCTCTTTCCCTGCCTTTGGAATCTGCTGCTCCCTTCTCATGAGGAGAAACAGGATTTTATTCCAAATGCAAGCAAGGAAAACATCCTTGGGATGCAGATCCCGTCCTGCTGAGGGAGTTTGGAGCGTCCTAAAAAATTTGTGGGAGTTGTTCCTGTGTTTATAAAGCTCCTGATCAAGTGGGGATCATTGGAGGAGCTGCTGGAGCAAATCCAGAGGAATCCATGGAGATCCTCCCAGGGCTGGAGCCCGTCTGCTCTGGAGCCAGGCTGGAAGAGCTGGGGGTGCTCACCTGGAGAGGAAAAGGATCCAGGGAGAGCTTCCAGAACATTCCAGGGCCTGAAGGGGCTCCAGGAGAGCTGCAGAGGGACTGGGGACAAGGCCTGGAGGGACAGGACACAGGGAATGGCTCCCACTGCCAGAGGGCAGCGCTGGATGGGATCTTGGGAATCAATTCCTGCCTGGGCTGGAATTGCCAGAGCAGCTGTGGCTGCCCCTGGATCCCTGGAATGTCCAAGGAAGGATTGGAGCAGCCTGGGACCGTGGAATTATCCCTGGAATGAGCTCTGAGCTCCCTTCCCACCCAAACCGCTTCAGGATTCTGGGATTTGGGACACTCAGAATCCATCCCGAGGGATTTTTACGGAAAATGGGGAGAGGAAAGAGAGGGGAAGGGAAGGGAGACCCTTGATGGTGTCCTGAGATTCCAAGGGAAGCCCCTGGATCCATCAATTTCTTGGAGAGGAGATGGATCCAACCTCAGGCTCTGGAGCCGGGCTGGGAGAGCTGGGAATGTTCCCCTGGAGAAGGGAAGGATCCAGGGAGAGCTTCCAGAACATTCCAGGGCCTGAAGGGGCTCCAGGAGAGCTGCAGAGGGACTGGGGACAAGGGACAGGACACAGGGAATGGATTGGGATTGGAAAAGGGGAGATTGGGGTGGGATCTTGGGAAGGAATTCCTGCCTGGGCTGGAATTGCCAGAGAATCCCTGGATCCCTGGAATGTGCAAGGCCAGGTTGGACACCGGGGCTGGGAGCAGCTTGGGACAGCAGAAGATTCCGTGTCTGTGGCAGGGGGATGGAATGGGATGATCCTTAAAATCCCACCTGAACCATTCCGTGATTTTAAACCCCGAGGGATTTGGGCTCCATCCTCCGTGTTTTCCCAGCTCAGCCATTCCCAGGAGAGGGAATTGCTGCATCCAGGAGGGAAAGCAGAGCCCATGGATGCTCCTGGCACATCCCGGCGTCTCCAGAGCCGCGATTCCCATTCCAGGATTTTGAGTTTGAGCCGGGAGCCCTCTCGTGGCTGCCGAGCCGTCGTGATTCCAGCTCCATGATTAACCCTGGAATTCAGCTCCCGAGCCAGGGCAGGGACGAAGGGATGGGAGCAGAAGGAAGAGTCTGGCAAACTGGAAAAAGCAGAGCAGGATTTCCTGGAGCAGGATCTCCCCACTTTCTCCCATCTTGCCGTCCTTAGAAACATCCCTGCCGATTCCAAGGAAACATCCGCGGGATTTTCCCCTTCGCTTTTTAAAGCGGTTGCTGTCCGGCCTCTGGCTATTTCCAAGAATTCCTCAGGGATAAAACGATGTCCAAACTGGAGAATCCTGGGTTTACAGCAGGGTTTGGGAAGGCAATCTCTGCCCAGGAGGGCAGGAAAGCAGAGGGAAGTGGGATTTTAGGGATCAGAAAAAATCCCCAAATTCCTGCCTAGATCCTAAAATCCTCCTCTTTAAAAGACTCAGATGCTCCAGAGCGCAGCAGGAATATCCCGGAATATCCTGAAGACCACGTCCAGGAATTTCCATACCCATGGAAAGTGGGAAGGAAAAGGAAACCTCTTGTAGGGGCCACATTTCAAACTCCCAGTTTGGAGTCTGCGTTATCCCTATTTGAAAAGTCTTGGGAATCATCAACTCTTCATGGAATATTATGGAATAACAGAAGGATGGTGTGGGCAGATGGGAGCAGATAAAATGGGATTGTCCCGGTTTCCCTCCCGCCAAAAAAACCCGTGGAATTAACCAACAAATCATTTCCCGAGGGAATTTTGTCATTCCCATCAGCCTCCTGCCCATTCCAGGAGCTCTGGTGTTTTCCAGGGATACGGAGAAACCATTCCAGGATTAAGATTTGCATCCCAGTCCCTCCCAGCCCATCACTGGTGTGAAATCCTTGGAAAAGCGTACCTGGCTGGTGTCCTGCTGGAGTTGTCCTTCCAGCCTCTCCTCCAAGGGCTGGAGGAGATCCAGGGAATGGTTTTCCTGCAGATCTCCTGGAAGTGGTGGGGGCACAGCCAAGCTCTGCGGAGAGGGATGGAAAAATGCCGACAAAATTCCACTAATTACGGGAAAAAAACAGGAAAAAAATGGACATTGGCAATTTCCAAGCAGAAATCCTTATCCTTTCTCTAATTTCATTTTCCACTGCAATAAAACGGGCGCAAACCTCAAAATTCCAGGGATCTGTCCAGTCAAGCTCTGGGAATTTTAGCTCCTCTGTGTCCGTCCAATCAGCACCAATGGAAAAGGAAAGATTCCCTGAGGGATTGAGGGATGCTCCGATAGTCCCAAATCCTATTTTTCCAGTTTGGGTTGGGCTCCCAAAGCTCAACAGAGACAATTTTGGGGTCTCTGTGTCCCAAATCCCAATTTTTTCTGGCTCCAAGCTTGTCTCTCTTGGTGCAAACCTCCCCTCTCAAGCCCCTAAAAGGTCCTAATCCATCTTGGAAAAATCTGGGAAAAACCTGAGGACACGGGAGGAGCCTGGGGCTGAGAGGGAACGTCTTGTCCCACTTTTTCTTTCAGGAATTGGGTCATCCTGATCCAACCACAGAGGGAGACAAAACCCCAGGAGATGCCTCCTACAGGAAGCCCAGCATGGAGAAGGGCCTTAAAATCATGGATAAATCCCTGATTCCCATAAATAGGAGCTGTTAATCAGGATGCAAGTGGCTGGAATTTGTCTGGATACTCCAAATGAGGGCTCTGGAGTCACATGGAATGTCCTGAGTGGGAAGTGACCTACAGGGATCATCCAGTCCCAACTCCTGGCCTTGTTCAGGATATCCCAAGGATCCCACCCTGTCCCCGAGAGTGTTCTCCAAGTGCTCCTGGAGCTCTGGCAGTCCCAGCATGGACAATCCCAATCCATCCCGACAATGGGACTGGATCCAGGGCAGCAGGCATTCCACAAAATCCCAGGATAGAAAAAATTCCAGGACCGTGGAGTCCAACCTGCGCCTGCTGCCCACCTCATCCCCAACCCGGCGCTCTGGGTGCCTCCGTCTTGGGCAGTGCGGGATGTAACCGGAGGTGGGAATTCCGTCACCAGAGGATAAAAACCATGGCTGAGACAATTCCATCATCCCAGGGGAGGAGCCCGGCATTCCCAGCTGGATAAAAGCTGGGATTGGGAACAGCAGCACAGCCTGTGTGCACTGGATTGCCAGAGGAGAACCCGATCCAGCTCAGCACTACTGGAGCTCCAGAGGGAAACTTCACCCTGCTCCAGGATCATTGCTCCGACAGAGCCACACCTGGCGCTGCAGGAGGATTTATTGGGGCTGCTCCCAACACCCCAAACGGCGTCCTGCTCTCACTCCATCAATATTTTAGTTTTTATTATTTTTATTTGATTTTTTCCTACGAAAAACCATTATTCCCATCCCTGTATCTCTGCCTGAGAGCCCGGCTCCCAACACCCCAAACAGCATCCTGCTCTCACTCCCTCAATATCTTATTTTTTATTTTTTTTTACACATTTTAATTTTCCTAGTAAAGAACTGTTATTCCCATTCCCGTATCTCTTCCTGAGAGCCCCTGAATTTCAGAATTATAATTTGGAGGGAGGGGGGGTTTTATTTTCCATTCCAAGGGAGGCTCCTGCAGACACCTGACATCTGAACCAAGACAGCCACCTCCAGGTGTTCCTTGGACACCTCCAGGGACGGGCACTCCATACCTCCCTGGGCAGTTCCAGTGCCTGAGCTCCCTTTCCATGGGGAAATTCCTGCTGCTGTCCCCCCTGAGCTCCCCTGGCCCAGCCTGGGGCCATTCCCTCTGCTCCTGTCCCTGTTCCCTGGGAGCACAGCCCGACCCCCCCGGCTGTCCCCTCCTGTCAGGGACTTGTGCAGAGCCACCAGCTCCCCCTGATCCCCCTTTTCTCCAGGCTCAGCCCCTTCCCAGCTCCTCCTGATCCCCCTTTTCTCCAGGCTCAGCCCTTCCCAGCTCCTCCTGATCCCCCTTTTCTCCAGGCTCAGCCCCTTCCCAGCTCCTCCTGATCCCCCTTTTCTCCAGGCTCAGCCCCTTCCCAGCTCCTCCTGATCCCCCTTTTCTCCAGGCTCAGCCCTTTCTCAGCTCCCTCAGCTTTTCCTGCTTCTCCAGCCCCTTCCCAGCTCCGTTCCCTTCCCTGGACACGCTCCATATCCCTCCTGAGCGGAAGAGCCCGGAACTGGACACATTTTAAACCCCAATTTCGTTTTTCCTGCTGTTTTTGTTCACCTCAGGGAATCCTCCCGACGGCGGCAGCTCCAGAGCCTCCAGCTCCGGGCTCTGTCCTCCTCCTGTCACCTCGGTGCCGGCCGGGACAAGGCGGGAAGTGCCGGACACCAGCGGATCCTACGACACCAAAACGAGGGATTGGTGTGGCCGTGACAGCCCTGAGCTGCCAGGAGCCACACCCGCGAGGAGATGGATCCTGCTGCCTTCATTCCAACCTTTCCTGTCCTAGGGTAACTTTATGATGTTTGTATCCCCAATCGTCTGTTCTGTTTGTGCTGGATATTGAGTCCTGTGCCTTTAAGACTGGTTCTAAGAGCAAGGAGAAGTGCAGAGTTTGTTTTGAGAGATCTGCCTGACTCCTCCACATTCTTCTGCGGACGGGGTGTTCGGCGGAGGCTTGGAGAGACTGCAGCACAGAGATTTCTTTTGCTTTTAGTTAGTTTCAGCTAGCTAGGGCAGAGAAGTTCCCTGGACTGTTTTTTTTTCCTTTTTCTTGGAACAGTTTAAACCTACTCTGGACTGAAAACCCAGGGGAGCACTGGGGGCTGCACCTGCGGCCCACCGGGGCCTGGAGCTCGGCATTTTCCAGCAGCGCCGGAGGGACTGGGACTGAGGAGAGGCTGAGAGAGAGCCGAGCTCCACCCATGGCAAAGACTTTCTCAATTTTCCATCTCACTCCAGAAGGAGAGGTTTTATTGTTTCATATTATTCATTCTTTATACTTGTATGCACATTTGTTTAGTAAAATAGTTTTTTCCACTTTTCTCCAAAGAGGGTTTTTTTTTACCAGACTAGTTAGAAAAAGGGGCCACCTAAGTTTGCTTCCTTAGAGAGATCCTATACAAGGGTTTTCTCCCAAATTTGCCCCAAACCAAGACATTTCCCAACCTTCCAGCGCACTCCGTCCCACTTGGTGACATTTCTTGAGCCAGGATGGGGGGAATGAGCAGCGATTCCTTGCTGGCCACATCCGAAACTTCCCTTCCAAGGAATCCTCCTCTCTCCCTGGGATCCCCTGTCTCATGACACCTTTTGGTGCTCCCACCACTCCAAAAGCTCCCCAGAGGGCACAAGGACACTTTGGTGGCTCTGGGAATGGCTTCTATGGACAACAAACCTTGACTGATTCCTTCATTCCCACTCAAAAACGCTTTTTGTATCCCTTTATCCCAAAGATCCCGGCGCCAGCCGTAGCCTCTCCCGAGCCACCGTGAGCTGCTCGATGACGGAGGCGACCCCGACGCCTTTGGTGGCGCATTCCCATCTCCCTCATTCCCTGGAGCTCTGTCACCCCTGGCAGGTGACGCTACTCACCGTGACGGGAGCGGCTGCCTGGTTTTCCGTGGAAGTTTTGCTCGTCCTGGAGCCACCCAGGAGCCCTTCCAGCCCATCCCGCAGGATCGCGTCGGAGAGGTCCCTCAGCAGCGCCAGCTGGAACCGGAGCACAGCCGTGAGGCGGCTCAGTGCCACCCTGCTGTCCCCAAGGGGTGACAATCCAAGAGCAGCCCACCCCAAAACAAGGAATGATGGATTCCCAGCGGCTCACAGGGCAGGGAAAGCCGAGGGATGGTTTAAATACGGGTTTGGGATCCAAGGAGCTGATCCATAGAGCTTTTGGGGGGGGGTCTCTCCCCATCCTAAATAAAAACCCCGCATTCAGTACTTCAAGGGGGCATAAAAAAGAGGGAGAGTGGCTTTTCCCGTGGGAATATGGGGACATGACAAGAGGGGAAGGGTTTTAAACTGAATGAGGATTTAGGCTGGAAGTTGGGAAGGAATTTTCAGCTGGGAGGGGTTGGAACGGAATTCCCAGAGAAGATGTGGCTGCCCCATCCCTGAAAGTGTCCAAGGCCAGGTAGGACGGGGTTTGGAGCAACCTGGGATGGTGGAAGGTGTTGAGGTTGGAATTAGAGGATCTTCAAGGTCCAAATGTCACTGTCCCGGGGGCCTCAAAGCCGCCACCCACCCCATAAAACAGCAGCAAATAAAAATAAAAAAAATCAGTTCCAGACACATTTAAATACAACCTGGAAAAGGAAACAGAATGAACCTCCCTGGGACTGCCCGAGGGAGAAAGCACCACCTCCGGAATTCCAGAGGGAGGACATGGAAAAGCCAAACTACAGGTCAGGAGGAAGGACGAAGCATCTCCTACCTTGATCCCGTAGGCTTCAAAAAGCCTCTCCAGGTCCTGCAAGGGGAAAGAAAGGTCCCGGGAAGTTTGTCCTGGAGGTGGCTGATGGCCAAGGGGACACGCGCCGGGTCCCCCCTGCCATCCCAACCCAGACAGAGCCGGGGCTGCTCCCAACATTTATACAGTTTTTGATTTTAATTTATTTACCTTCATTTCTACTCCTTTTCCTGGTGGGCCAGGTTCTCCCTTGGAATAAACGAGATCAGCTGATTAATTCCGTCATTAAACTCCAGAGCAAGGAGAGGAAGGGGAGTGGATCCCACACCTGGCCCTTCTCCTGCCACCCACCCACTCCGTAATCCCGGATAAATCCCGTTTCGGGGTTTGAATCCCACCCTGCCCCACTGCCTCCTTTCTTTTTCCATAGGCACAGCTGGATTCCGTCAGGAAAGCCTGGCCCAGGAGCGGCATCCAAGGGAGGTTTGGGCCAGAGCTTTGCTCCATCCCCTTCTCCAGCTCCTGGCCACAAACGTGTGGAGAAGGAAGGATTTTTGAGGGCCCTCAGCGCAGAGGACACCAAGGAGAGCGATGTCCCCGTGGCTGGTGGCTCCTTCTGGAGGTGTCCCCACACGTGGCTGGGTCCAACACCTCCAGCTGGGCTCCCATGGAAGTGATGGAATTCCGTCTCCAGGTGAGAGAACTTGGATAGCGCACCGATGAAACCATGGATGAGCTCCAGGGTTTGGAAGGTCCATCCTGGAGGCTCCTGGGGTGAGGAAACTCTGCTGAGGTGGGGCCGAGCTGCCTCCCTGAGGGGCTTCATTCTACTGAAATCCGGGTCCTGCATCCACAGATTCCGGTGGAATGAAGGGCGCCAGGAAGGCCCCGATGGCATCTCCAGCCAGGGTGTGCCAGGGAGGATTTGGGACGCCTGCCCACTGGATAAATCTTCGCTTTCCCAAAAGTCTGGATTCTCATGGCAACTGGGAAATCTCCCTGTCCCCACCGGCGCTGCTTCCGGCAGTATTTTCCTCTCCATTCAGGAAGGAGTTGTTCCCACCGCTAAAGATCTTGGATGTGCGGGGTCTGAAGCCATTCCTCCTTCCACCCCTTTCCGTGTGCTCTTCACCTCACAGGAGGGAGGAGAGGAAGGAACAATCCGTGAACATTCCAGAAACTTATCCCGTTTGACTCCTGAAGAACATCCTTCTTCCTGAAGAAGCTCTGTGGAGATGTGGGACCGCGGCCTCGGCCCGACCACGAGCTCCTGAGCTCATCCCAGGAACTCTGCTTTGAAATTCCAAACTTTTTTTGAGGATCAGAGGAGACCTGCGCTGGGTTTTCCTCCCCCCTTGACCTGCCCAAGGTGGTGGCACCGCCACAAAAAAACGTGGATTTGGGACCTACCTTTGGGCCTGGGGGGCCTCTTTCACCTCTCAGGCCGTCCTTCCCAGGATCTCCCTGAAAACCAGCAGGAATGCGTCAGCTCCCCTCTAAAATTCCCATTTCCCGCGTGCCGATCCCAAAGTAACGCCACCTTTTCCAGGGGGACCAACAAACCGCTTCCTGCACCTGCCTAATTCCCATTTTTACGTTAAATTTGGGGCAATTCCGCTCCTCACTGGAAGCTGGACCTCCAGGAGGTCTCGTGTTCCTGGGAGTTTTTTCCTGCTTTTCCTTTTTCCTGTGCTGTCCCACCTGGAATAATGGAATTGCCTCTCGAGCAACCCAAATTTTGCTTTTATTTCCCTGCCCCCACATCTTGGCTGAGGAGGCAACTCCATTTCTTTGGGAAAGCCTGGGATTGGATCTGTTTTGGATCCACGGGAATATTTCCTGCAGCTTTTCTCCCTGTCCCACTTTTCCTGTGACTCAGGGCACGGTAAATCAGGAATTTGGCAGGAATGGCTGTGAAGGATCCATCCAAAGACACCTTTTGGACCTCTGGGAAAGAGTTTTTCCTCCCAGCATAGCAAAATTTCTTGGGAATTGCTGCTGTGGCTGCTCTGCCTCGTGTCCTTCCCTGTCCCCACAGAACAAATAGCGGGAATAAATAGGATTAAAAATAAAATCAGCAATTAAATAGAACAAATTAAACGTTTAAGTAAAACAAATTAAGCAAAGTAAATTAAATAATTAAATTACAAATTTAAACTCCCAATTCTTGTTAAAACGGCCGCAGGGAGAAGGGTGGGAGAGGGGGGGAGGAGCTGCTTCGGTATTTTGGGAATCTCCCGAATTAGGATTTAGGTAAAGTCATGAGAAACTTGGCAACATTTTCCCTGATTTTTTTCCCCCCCACAGGGTTGAAAAAAGGATGGAGCGAATCCATCTCTGCTGGATCTATCCATGTGGGATCCATCCTAACCCAGTCCGAAGAAATAAATATTATTTCTTTATAATGCTGGGAATAAACAGAAGCTCTCCCACAATCCACCCTCTCCCAGCTGCTCCTTCAGGCATTCCTTACATCCTTTCCAGGTTCTCCGGGGTCTCCTTTCACTCCCTGCTCTCCAGGTCGTCCTGGGAGTCCAGGAGGACCCTGCAAGGAGAGATTGAGAGAAAAAAAAAAATCACAAACAGAGCCCGAGCAGCGGCTCAGTAAAGGGAAATAGCAAGGAAAATATTATTTTTCCCCACAGGAAAGGAATATTTGGAAGCGGATTTTTCCAGGTGAGGTCTCCCATTGGGATGGAGAAGGGAAACAGAGCAGCCCCACCACTCTCCAGGGCAAGAAATTATAATAATAGTGAGAAAAATGGAATTATTACCCTGATTCCTCTCACTCCTGGCTCTCCAGGGACTCCAGCTTCTCCCTGAAAGAGAGGAGCAGCTTTCCAAATGTTTTTCCATCGAGCGATGGGAATTTTATTGCACTTAAACCTGGAGGAAACGGTTTAAAGGGAGAGAACCGAGTCCATCAAACATTCCAGGGGCTCTAATGGAGGTTAAATCTCTTCAGGCCTGCTCGGAAAACTGGGATAGAGGCAGTTTTTGGGATAACTGGGATGTCTGAAATTAGGGACGGTGTTTTACAGCATTCCCAAAAATGAGGAAAAAGGGGAACAAGGTGTGGGGTGACCGGAATATTTAAATTTAGGGGTAGGATGAGGTGATTTCCACCAAATCCCACTGTTCTGAGCCCCAGGAATGTTTGGATCATGATCCTGGGGCCATGGTAGGATTATTGGAGTGTCCTGTGCACGGCCAGGAGTTCTGCTGGACGACCCTGGCGGGTCTCTTCCGACCCTGCTCCTCACAGAACCGCCCAAATAATTCCATCCTGTGGCCAAACAAGGCGGGGCCCTCACGATTTTTATGGATCCTTTCCAAGCTGAGATCGCCTGAGGCTCGGAAGCAGGAGTGAGGGGCCGGTGCGGCTGCAGCTCCTGCCAAATCCACATCAAACAGACGTCACTCAGCGACAAAAGTCAAAAATCTGATCAAAGAACCCCAGGATCGTTCGGGTTAAGCCCATCCAGGGCCACCCCATCCGTGGGACACTTTCCACCATCCCAGGGTGCTCCAAGCCTCATCCAACTTATCCTTGGGCACTTCCAGGGGTCCAGGGGCAGCCACAGCTGCTCTGGGCACTGATGCTGAATTCCAAGGAATTGAAGTTGTCCCTTGTTTGTCACTGCAGGGCAGAGCCAGGGTTGCTGGCCGATCCCGAGGGATCAGCGGCTCCGTCCCCCTGAAGCCTGCCTTCACTCACGTCTTTTCCTCTCAGCCCGGCCTCTCCTGGTTTTCCGGGGAATCCTGGTTCACCTCTCTCCCCCTGAAGGAAACGAGACCTGTCACATTCCCATCCTGCATTCCCTCCCACTCCAGACACCGAGGGGCAGATTCCAGAAGCACATCCGTGGTCGCAGAGTTGCTTCCACAATCCTGGATGAAGTCCGGGGGGCTCAGAGCGTTTACCCTGTGCCAGGAAGGGCTGGGATTGTAGGATTCGTATTACTAATGTTTATTTTATTTTTGATTTATTTAATAATACATATTAATAGTATTTCGGTTCATTTAATTATAGTACTATTATTTTTGTAGGGTTTTGTAGGGCTGGAAAGCATCCAGGTCTAACCTCACCTATCCAAACCCCACAGTTATTCCTGGAATTCACTCAGGACAGAACCTGTTGGAGTTCTCCACCTCCAGGAGCAGCTCAGATTAGCAGAGACCCGGGATGGATCCAGTTGTGGACACGGGATCAGTTCCCATTCCACGTTTTAATTTTTATTCCCATTTAAATCCACTGAGCTCTCATGGATGGGTCCTCGCCTGCTCTGTTTGATGTTTGTCCCACAAGGTCGTGGATTTTATCCCATTTCCTAAAGAGCTGGATTGGATGATCCCTGCGGGTCTCTCCCAACTCAGGATATTCCATGAAATCTGGGAAATTTCTGACACCCCTTCTCCAGGCCTTCTCCCAACACCTTTCCTTGCCTCCACTTTTCCACCTCATTAACACATCTCGTTAACACCTCCTGGCTTGGCTGCGTCCCATTTATCTCTTGTGACATCCCATTTTTCCATGCCCTGGAAGCTGATCCGGCCTAAATATTCCATTCCCTGATCTACGGAACAATTCCCAAATCCAAACCCTCCTCCAGCCAACTCTGGGGACATCCCTGTTTGAGGAATGCCCACAGAGAGACTCTCACGGAACAAATGCCACGGGTGGGATCTTTTCCAGAAATTTCCTGACTGGTTTTGAACTTTTCCTGGGAAAAAATCCTGCAGGTGAGGATTAGCAGCAATTTTTAAAGGCCTGATCTAAGACCACTTGGTTCCACTCCCTTTCCGTGGGTGGGGACACCTTCCACTATCCCAGGGTGCTCCAAGCCTCATCCAGCCTGGCCTTGGACCCTTCCAGGGGTCCAGGGACAGCCGCAGCTTCTCTGGGAATTCTGTGCCATGGCCCCCCCTCCCTCACAGGGAACAAAGCTTTGCATGGACTCACCTTCTGACCCGGCTTCCCAGACAATCCCACGTTTCCCTGCAGAAACACAGAAGGAATGGCACAGGTAAGGTAATTCCAGGAGCCAGCAGCCAAAATCAGAGAAGGGGAAAACAGGGAATGTCGCACGAGGCGCTGCGCCAAGTGCTCCCTGTCCAGAGGTGCCTCCTGCCTCCCACACTTTGAAACCACCAATATTTTGAGATTCCCACTCCTCTTCCAAAGATGCTCATCCATAATGTTGGGATTTGTCAATTTTTCCTGGATTAAAATGAACGGGACTGTGATGTTCCCGGAGAAAGGAACAGCAAGAGGCTTAGAGAGCCTGTCTTATCCTTCAGCTGTGCACCTTCAATCCCAAAATTCCAGGAACCCAAGAGCTGTGTCCCACACAACCATGGGAAGAACACCCAGACCTTTTTCCCTGACCCTCCAGACAACTTGGTCTCTTCTCCCTTGCTCCGGTTCTCGTATTCCCAGAATTCCCACTGCCCTTTCCAAGGAACTTCACTGCTGTCCAGGAAACATGAGGATAAAAATTCCCACCGCTGAATCCGTGTGCTCCAGGGGCCTTTCCCTGCTCACCCACAGGGATGGACACCCACGGCTCTCCAAATTCCA
This sequence comes from Delichon dasypus, assembly GCA_037837765.1. Classification (NCBI taxonomy): domain Eukaryota; kingdom Metazoa; phylum Chordata; class Aves; order Passeriformes; family Hirundinidae; genus Delichon; species Delichon dasypus. Next base: position 1,084,208 of record JBBAXF010000005.1, read on the forward strand.
GCTTCAAGGAGAACCCTCGGTGGTGTCCACCTCCGCGTGGGCCACCCAACCCTTCCCGGACATCACTGGAGCCACATGGGAGCCACCAAGACCTTCCCGGGCACAAAAATCACAGGAAGATGAAGATCAAGGTGACTTTCAGCAGAGGAGATAACTGGGAGCGGGACTTCCTTGGATTCTGTCCACGGAGTCACCAGTGGAGCATCGGCCGCCCGCGTTTTCCTCCAGCCACCAGGAATTCTCCACATTTTGGGCAATCCCACCTTTGCACGACCCCGTCTCACCCCAGACCTCCACAGGGTCACCTGCCCGGGTCCTCGTCACCTCCCCAGCGTCTGTCTCCTCAGGGCTGAATGCCGACACATCCATGGAGGTGACGGAGAGATTCCCGGTTCGTCCCCTGAGCCCTTCCCGTTCCACACCCACCCCAGTGTCCCACTCACCCTGTCGCCGATGTCTCCCTTCAGCCCAGGCTGGCCAGGAATTCCAAACCCTGGGCTTCCCTGAAAAAAACAAAGGGATACGGGGTCTTGCCAAGGCAGCTTTTCCAAGCTCAGGACAAATCTCCACAGAGCAGGAAAAGCCAGAGCAGATCCGTGTTGGAGTCCAGGGCGTTCCTTTGGCTGCCCTGGAGGGTCAGGGACCTGGACAGCGGGGTCTGGAACCCCAGCCCAGAGCTCAGAGAGACACTGGCTTTGATCCCAGTCCATGGGAAAGGCTTCCTGCACTGCGAGGGGGTTTGCAGGCCACAAGAGTTTGAAATACAGTAGTTTAGCTTATCACAGGATGAAAAAACAGTAAATTTAGGTTTCTAGCATTGAAGTGAATGGGGCAAGATGGAGGATCTGGGGCATTTTCTCCTGCTTCTTCTTTCTTCTTCCCTCACTCCATTTCAGCAGTGACGTTGGCACAAAGTAGTTTAATGGGGATTGGGTCAAGGTAGAGATGACCTGTTTAGTATTAGTAATAGGCATTGGCAAGAAATGATAAATAAAGAATACGTAGCAATTAGTATAAAAGATAACGACAGCCCAGTGCGGGAGGAGTCGAGGAGTCGTCAGATGCCCGAGCAGCTGCGAACATCTTGTTGGGCACTGAGAAAATTGTAATATAAGAAAAATAAACAAAGCGTGCGACCTTGAAAAATCAGAACTTGAAGGCTCCGTCTCTTTCATCCGTTTGGCTCAGAGCTTCGCAGAGGGCAAAAAGACTCTAAAACCACCTGAATGTCGGGGAAAGCCCACGACATCTGGTGTCCCTGAGTGGCCTCCTGCAGATTCCAGGTATTCCCATCCCTATGGACAACCAGGGAGCTGAGCATTTGCTGCCTCCCTGATTTCCTTTCCAGGAGCTTTGGATTTCTACACGTGGAAGTTTCCCCTTGGATTCCTGGATGGATGTCTTGGGGAGGAATTCCATCTCCCTCAGAGTTTCCTTGGTGGCCACAAAAAGAATAAATCATTTTATCCCCTAAAACAAGTGCAAGGTCCTCACCTTCTCCCCTTTTTCTCCCGGGATTCCTTTGTCTCCCCGCGGTCCAGCTGGTCCGGGATCTCCCTGGGAATAAGAGGCACACCTGGACCCAAAAATTCCTTCGCCAAATCCACCCATCTTGGATTTACAAGGAATTTTTTTTCCACGGCATCTGCCTTCTGCCATCCAAAGTTCATCGCCAAGTTGTTGCCACACCACAAAGCACCACATGCACATTTTTACTGTTTTAAACGGAATAAAATGAACACCTGTCGTTCCTCTGCAGGTTGGCAGTGAAGTGTCGGGAATAAAAATAAAAAAAAATTGGATATTCCAGGCCACATTCCGTCACAAGGCCACAGCAAAATTCCAAGGACTCTACTTAAGCTCAGCCTAAAAGAAAAGAGGGATTTTTTCCAGCCAAGGTTAAGCAGCCTGGGACCAATAAAAGGAGGTGATCCCAATATCTAATCCCAGCAAAAAAGTCAAAATTTATTGTGTCTATGGAATGAGAGAGGTCTGAAGCGCTGTAGGGAATTTCCGTGGAAAAGCCACAGGGAATCAGTCCTGCAGTAAATCCGGAAGGAAGGCTCTTGGAAGGACGGAAATGAGAGAACAAGACTGAAAAGAAATAAAAGCTTAAAAATTCCATTTAAAACATTCCAGGTCATGTTCCACCTCAAAGCCCTGGAGAAAGTGGTTGGAATTCTCTAGAGCAGCTGGAAAATATGGACAATACAGCCAGGGAATAGCTCCGTCCCACAGAGCTCCTTGGTTTGGGAAATTCAATTTTCTCTCGGTGAGGCCAAACTCTGCATCAGGGGCCTAAAGATGTGGGAATTCTCCATCCACGGGAATTCTCAGCACAGGAGATCGGACCCAGCTTTGGAGTGGGCTCTGCATTGAGCAGGAGGTGGAATTGGAGATCTCCAGAAATCCCTTCCAGCCTCGTCTATCCCTGATTTTGGCCTCCCTTGGCCGGAAGTATCTTCCGTGATTGGGACTGGATCTGCACTTGGGTGATGTCTCCCATCTGAAATCCCAAATTTCCCTCCAGTTTTGGGGATGCCAGGCACAAAATGTGAATAAAAGGAAGAGAAATATCCCCAGGACAAGACTTTTCCAAGCTCTCCTCTCCTGTCAATCACAAGGGAGATGGAATTCAGGAAACATGGAAAAACCTCCCCATTAAAAAAAAAAAAAAAAAAAAGACTTGCCTTTTCAAGACATGCTAATTAATTAAACAACCAATTAAAACAACCAATTAACAGACTTACCTTGACCCCTTTAGTGCCTGGAGGTCCCGGAACCTGAGGAGAAGAAGAAATCACAGAAATCCTCAGTTACTGGTGTGGGAAAAAATAAATAAAATAAAAAAAAAAATTAAAAATCTCCATTTCGTGGTACCTTTTCCAAAGCAAGGCATGTTATGGGATAAGAATTGTTATGGGATAAGAGTTGTTCTGGGATAAGAATTGTTCTGGGATAAGGAATCTCATGGCACACGGAGGTGGACACCACCGAGGGTTCTCCTTGAAGCTGGAATTTGGAGAGCCGTGGGTGTCCATCCCTGTGGATGAGCAGGGAAAGGCCTGGAGCACACGGATTCAGCAGTGGGAATTTTCATCCTCATGTTTCCTGGACAGCAGTGAAGCTCCTTGGAAGGGGCAGTGGGAATTCTGGGAATACGAGAGCCGGAGCAAGGGAGAAGAGGACCAAGTTGTCTGGAGGGTCAGGGGAAAAGGTCTGGGTGTTCTTCCCATGGTTGTGTGGGACACAGCTCTTGGGTTCCTGGAATTTTGGGATTGCAGCTGCACAGCTGAAGGACAAGAAGGGCTCTAAGCCACTCCAGGTTACCTCCAAGGCTGGAGCACCTGGAAATCCTGGATTTCCCTGCAGGGCAAGAGGAAGGAATGGCGGCCAATGGAATGACAAACGCGAGGCAGGGAAAACTTTTTGCTCATCCCTTTCCCACCATTAATTCCTTAAAAGTGCCCAAACTCATCTCAGAAGCACAAGGGCCAAGGAGAGGGGAGACACAGAGCTCAAGGATATCCCTGCTGGATCCCACGGGGAACGAGCTGGGAAAAATCAGGACAATTGCATCTGAGCTGGTCAAATGTTCTCTTACTGCTCCACTCACTTCGTCTCCCTTCTGCCCTGGAGGTCCTGGAATTCCCTGGAAGAAATCAGAACGGGAATTGATTCCATGATCCACCAGAATGAAAACAGATCCAGCAGTTTTGGTTCCGTCCAGAGGGAGGGAGGGAAGGATGGATGGAGCTCTCCAACCCAATTTCCCGTTAATTTCAGGACAGCTCTTCCAGTCTGGAACTCTGGGGTCTCCCTGGCCCCAAAAGTGCCGTTTTTAAATTTAAAATATCCCTCCTTGCTGCCATTCCGGGTCTCTCCTGGCGGCAAGGAATTCCAGAGTCCAGGGAGTGGAAAATGATTCCCTTGCTTTGCTTTTGAGGAAAGGCTCCTGCTCGGTCCAGAGGGTTTGGACCAGCTGGCCTTGGAAGGTCCCTTCCAACCCAAACCATTCCATGATCCAGTGATTCCCAGAGGAGTTATGAGGACGGTTCATTATGATGCTGGTTAGGGGCAGAAAATTTCCTTGGAACCTGAATTCCAGGCCCAGGAATTTGGGTTCAGGATTTCAGCACCCACCTTTGGTCCTGGTGCTCCTGGAGGTCCCATCATTCCCTGAAAACAACGGAGGAAACAGTGAAAGCTCTGATTTTAAACCCCAAATCTTCCCTTCTCTCACCCTTTCCGTGTGGAACCGCGGGATTCCAAGGAAAACCTAAATATTGGAGCAGAGTTTGGAGACACTGAACGCTCCGAGAGGATTTCAATGCAAATCTCACTGCAAGATTCCCAACCCACCTGCTCTCCTTCCTCCCCCTTCATGCCGGCGGTGCCAGGAATGCCAATTCCTGCCATTCCCTGCAAGGAAAGCACAGAACCCTCAGGAATGCTGATCCCAGAGCACCCATCCTTCCCAGATTTCTGCTCCAGAGTCTTTCTGAGCTAAACAGGAGGGGAGAAATTTCCTCTGGAAATGTTTGGCTCTGAGCAGAGCCAGAAAATTCCGGGAATGTTGGGACATCCCAAAAATGCCTTCCCACAGGTCCATCCTGCTATTCCTCTCTTTTTCCCCCTGGGCTGAGGGATTCAGGAAATATCCAACCTTTTCTCCCTGTGGTCCAGGCAGTCCAGGAACCCCATGGAGCCCCACAGGGCCTGGCAAACCAGGCTTTCCCTGGAAAGGAAGGAACATCATCAAATCTTTTAATTTTTTTATCTCCAAACTGGAAAGGTTTATTTTTAATTCCGCCGGGAAATATTTATCCTGCTCTGTCCATCTGAGCAGTTCCTTTAAAACCAAGGAATCACAGGGCTGTCTGTGTATTCCCAAATTTGCTTTTCCCTCACAAGTAAGTTATGAATTCCTGGCTTTCCTCAGGAAGGGGAAACAATGGAAGAGAGAAGTTGGGAGCCCACGTTGGTCTGGAATGGTGAATCCAGACCCGTGGAAAGGGCTGATTTATGGGATAAATGGATGTGCCTCTCCAATATGGCAAAAAGCAACCCCAAAACCAGATCCTGGAGGGATGGAAAATCAGCACATGGATGTTATCCTTCAGATTGAGCCACTTGTAACACAGAGAATTCCCAAACCAGTCCTGGTGTCTTTTATTCCCAGTAATCCTTCACGGACTTTTTTCCTTCTCGTATCTCCCCTTGAACTCAAACTTCCCACACCCTAAACCTCCTCGTGGGATGATTTCCAGGAAGAACCATTCCCTTCCCTTGTTTTGGATCTGCTGCCAGTGTGGGCCGTTTGCTGTCCCACGCTCTTGATCCACATTTTTCCCTCCTCCGGATCCGCCCCAGTTTTTCCCTGACTTCCCAGCACCACTCACCGGCTCTCCCGTGTCCCCTCTGTCACCTTTGAGGCCACTTCTCCCGCGGGGACCCTGCATGAAGCACAGGATCCCTTCATGGATCTCCATGGAATTTTGGGAAGTTTGGAAGCCAGAACTTCCTGGGCGGCTTGGAGATAATTATGGATTTTAAAAAAAAAAGGGGGTTTCACCCCAAAGTGAAAGCTGACCTCAGGTACTCACCCTGGCTCCTGAATCCCCTGGTTCACCCTGAAATGCAAAGGACAGGGAGAATTCCCATGGGATGGGCATTTAGGGGCTCCTCATCCAGCTTCATCCCAGCAAAAACCCCTGCGGCCTGACAAATCCCAGAGAGCAAAATTCCCTCTCCCACCAGAAGGCAGAGCTTTGGGAGAGGCCTCCAGACACCTCCACCTGCAGTATTTCCTTTTCCTGTGGCACATCCCAGGATCCTGCTGCCAGCTCACCTTGACGGAGATTCCTGGTGGTCCCGGAGAACCTGGTGGTCCTGGAACGCCAGGAACCCCCGGCTGCCCCTTCTGTCCCTGCGACAAGGAAAAGCGGGAGAGGGAGGGATTTGGGACCTCTCCCAGCCCTTGGGAAGCTGAAGGCTCCCCCACACCTGGGGTTTGATACTCACAGGGGGGCCAGGCTGCCCATTCCGGCCGGGAATCACCTCCACTCCTCCCAGGACATAGCCTGGCTCTCCCTGTGGATAAAGGCACCTTGGGAGATCCAGGAACAGCCAGGAAATCAGGAGATTTAGGGACAATCCCATCAACCCGAAGCACGTGGTACCCAAAACCACATGGCCATGACCTGAGTTATTTCTTGCTGTCATGGAAAAAATAATTAATCCCAAGGGAAAAAATGGAGGCTGGCTTTCAGCAGGATCCATCCCCGAGCTTCATCCGCTCAGAAAGCTCGGGAGGATGCAAGGAAAAGGGGGAATGGAGATGGGAGAAGGGCAGGAAGCTGCTCCTGGGGTCTGACCACAGTTAATATTGAAATATTTTACTGTCCTGGATGGATTAAACCAGGTTTGTTAATTACGGAAACTCAGGCAGAATGACCCCACCTTCTCCTGCAATTAATTACCTAATTAATCGTGCCCAGAACCTGGGATTAGGATTGAGTACTTTTCTCCATAAAGAAATAAAATTCCTGAGGGAAGCTCCCCAGGATGAAGACTGGCAGTGCAGGATTAGGTAGGCACAGCTTAAAAGTCCACATTCACCAAAGATCCCAGTGAAAATGCTTGGAAAACAGAGGTCACAACCATGAAATGGATTTTTCCCAGTGAAATCCAGGAATGGAACTCACTCTGTCTCCTTTTGGCCCCGCTGGTCCTGGATAGCCCGGAGATCCCTGGAATTAAAAATAAATTCTGCAATATTAAACAGAAAACCACCCACAAGACCATGGATGCCGATCCCTGGAAATGTCCAAGGCTGGGCTGGATGAGGCTTGCAGCAACCTGGGATAGTGGAAGGTGTTGGAACAAGATGGGATTCCAGGCCTTCCAAACCTTCCAACTCTTCCAACCCTTCCAAACTTTCCAACACTTCCAAGCTTTCCAAACCTTCTAAACTTTCCAGACTCTCCAAACTTTGCAGCCCTTCCAACCGTTACAACTCTTCCAGCCCTTCCAATTCTTCCAGACCTTCCAACTCTTCCAAACTTTCCAACTCTTGTAACCCTTCCAAACCTTCTAAACCTTCCAAACTTTCCAGCCCTTCCAACCATTACAACTCTTCCAGCCCTTCCAACTGTTCCAACCTTTCCAGCTGTTCCAACCCTTTCAGCCCTTCCAAACCTTCCAAATCTTCCAAGCATTCCAAACCTTCCAACTCTTCCAACACTTCCAACCGTTTCAGCCCTTCCAACTCTTCCAACCCTTCCACACTGTCCCTGCCCATGGAATGGGATGAGTTTTAAGGTCCCTTCCAACCCAAACCAACCCGGGATTCCAAATACTCACAATGTCACCTTGGCTGCCAGGGAGCCCCTGCAAAACAGGACAGAGGGATACCGGTCACTTTTGTCTGGAATGGCCCTTGGGAAAAGTTTGTTCAAACTAATCCATACCATGATTCCAGGGGGACCTGGAGGACCCGGTCGGCCTGGCCTTCCTGGCAGCCCAGGAATGCCGTCCTTCCCAGGGAGACCCTAAAAACATGGAAAATGACAGCGTGGCGGGGGGATGACCTCAGGTCTGCAAACCCAAACAGCTTCATGCAGCACCATAACACTTGAGAGCATTCCCAGGTCCAAGAGCAATTCTCTTTTCCTGGAGTTTCAAAGAAGAGCAGAACACCAACAGAGAAGATCTGAGGGTGACTCTTTGCTCTACCTCTTCCTTGGTCACAATCTGGTTGTATTTACTGCCCGAGGGCAGGGATGGATGGGATCTTGGGAAGGAATTCCTGCCTGGGTTAGATTTCCCAGAGAAGCTGTGGCTGCCCCTGGATCCCTGGGAGTGTCCAAGGCCAGGCTGGACACTGGGGCTTGGAGCAACCTGGGACTGTGGAAGGTGTCGAGGTTGGAACTGGGTGATCTTTCACGTCCCTTCCAACCCAAGCCATTCCATGATTCCACGGCATTCATTATCCAAGTGGATCATGCTGTGGGGCCATTCCCTTTAGAGCTGGACTCGAGGATCCATGTGGGTCCCTTCCAACTGGGAATGTTCTGTGACTCACCCGCTCCCCTTTCTCTCCCTTCGTGGTGAAGCTGTGGAGGTCATAACCCCTGTGAGCTGCTGAGTCCCTGGAGCTCTTCAACGGAAAAGAGATAAAAAAATTATCAGGAAACTAATATCCAACCAAAGGATGGCAAATAAACCGGAGCGACCAGGAAACACAGAATTAAACATTCCTTGGCTTAGGCAAAAAAAGGGAAAAACAAAGCTGACCATCCAGGAGAATTCTCAGGCATTTAAAGTCTATTCCTATGAATTTACAATATGATTTTTTTTATATGTCTAAGTGTTCTGAAGTGGCTTTATCCACCAAAACATTCCCAGCTCTGTCCTGGCTTCCCCAGTTCCATCCCCTGGATTTCAAAGGTTTTTCTCTTTAGGGCTGGACAGTGAGGTCAGGATGGGACACGGTGTCCTAAATCTGCTCTGATTCTGCTTCGAAATTTCCCTCCGGGAAGAAGCTTTTCCTTGTGCCTGACCCACTCCCAGCTGGACTTACTCCCAGGAGTAGGAACTCACCTTTCCCAGTGGGATTTGGGTTCCTGGGAGCTGAGGATCAAAACAAATGGCTTCTATCAGCTCTTGGAGGATTTGGGGGAAGTCATCGAAGGTGCTGACGTAGAAAACGTTCTGGGGGTTCTGCTGCAGCAAGATCCTGTGGAGCTCCATGGGGTCAGCTCCTGACACCCCCACAGCGATGACACGGAGCCCTGGAATGACACGGATTCCACCCCTCCTAATTCTTGGGATCAGAGTTTCCAAACCCCTACCTGGTAAAAACCTCTGGTGGGACGGGGTGGAACCCACAGAGGAGTCACCTGGAGCTGGGTGTGAGTTACAGCAAACCAAGACGAGTTGGGAAAAGAGAAAAGGATAAAGGAGGGAAGGAACCAACAGTGCCCTCAAAGTGACTCCTCACACGGTGCACCACTCTCGAACCCCTGGAAATCCATGGAGAACCAAGGGAAACCCAGCTGGGCAGTCTCAACCACCTGGAAATCCATGAAGAACCAACGGAAACCCAGCTGGGCAGTCTCAACCACCTGGAAATCCATGGAGAACCAAGGGAAACCCAGCTGGGCAGTCTCAACCACCTGGAAATCCATGGAGAACCAAGGGAAACCCAGCTGGGCAATCTCAACCACTTAGAAATTCATGGAGAACCCCGAGAAACCCAACTGGGCAATCTCAACCACTTAGAAATTCATGGAGAACCCCGAGAAACCAAACTGGGCAATCTCAACCCCATGGAAATTCATGGAGAACCATGGAAACAAAATGGGCAATCTCAACCACCTGGAATTTCACGGAGAACTAAGGGAAACACAACGGGGTAACCTCAAACCTCTGGAAATCCATGGAGAACCAAGGGAAACCCAACTGGCAATCTCAAGCACTTGGAAAATCATGGAGAACTATGGCAAAAAAAATGTGGCAGCCTTAACCCTCTGGAAATTCATGGAGAACTGAGGAAAACACAATGGGGGTAACCTCAACCCTCTGGAAATTCATGGAGAACCGAGGGAAACCCAACTAGGCAAACGAAACCCTCTGGACATTCATGGAGAACTGAGGAAAACACAATGGAGCAACCTCAACCCAAATTCATGGAAAACCAAGGAAAACACGAGGAGGTAGCCTCAAATCTCTGGAAATTCATGGAAAATCAAGGAAAACACAAGGGGATAACCTCAACCTCCTGGAAATTCATGGAAAACCACGGAAAACACGAGGGGATAACCTAAAATCTCTGGAGATTCACAGAGAACCAAGGAAAACAATGGGGTAACCTCAAACCTCTGGAAATCCATGGAGAACCATGAAAACAAAACAGGGCAACCTCACAGCCCCTTGGAAATTCACGGAGAACCGAGGGAAACACAACTGGGAACTCCTACCCAAATCATGGGCTGCTCTGGCTGGGGGCAGCACGTCATCCTGGGATTGTCCATCGGTCACGAGCACCAGGATGTGAGGAAAACCCGGTCTCATCCCTCTAGAGGGCTGGAATAATTCCTTTAGCGCGTAGGATATGGCATGACCTGAGCAGACAGGGAGAGACAGGGTGGTAGTCTGGATTAATTCCACAGGTTTGGACGCTGGATCTCCTTCCACGGGTGGAGGATGAAGGGAATTCCTCATAAGTGGAAAGCCCTGGGCATGGGACAACGTCTCTTGAGGGATAATGGCAGGAAATCAGCTTGGCTGGAAGGGTTCTGGTGGAATCAGCAGATAGTTTTGGAAAAGGGAAACCAAAATATTCAGAAAATGGAAGCGCTTTTCCTTACACTTCTGAAAAAAAAAAAAATTCCACAGAATTCCCATTTCCAAATGTTTTTGGAAAGACCAAGAAAGTTCCACAAAGAAATCACCCACAGATTGAAATAGTCAAGAAGCTCCAAAACAGTGTGGAGAGATTCCTACACGGAGTAAAACGCCTTTATTGGCACAAACTCCTAAAAAGAAGGATTAGAGGCAAGGTTAGCCGGGAATTTCCAGCCTGACCAATTCCAGGCCTTCTTTCCCTAAGCAATCCCATGAAAATCCCTGTATTTTGACTATCCCTGGTTTTTTTTTGTGCTCTTTGTCCAATACCACTGAGGCAGGATGAGGGATTTGGGTGCCTTAACGCTTTCCTGATGTGAAGAATTCCTGGAAAAAAATCACAAAACTAAAGAATATTCCAAGCTGGAAAGGATCCACAAGGATCGAGTCCGGTTCCGGAATGGTCCATAGGGGGATCAAATCTCGGGAGTAGGCACCAGGTTCCAACCCGCTGGGCTAAATGATTAAATTAAAATTAACCATCTTTAATTTACCATTCCTGGTTGTGTTCCTCCAGGGAAGAAGGTATTCCCAGTGTCCAGCTGGAACATGGAAATTGTCATCCCTCTCTCAGCTTTTTAAATGAGAAATCTCTGGATTTCTGGGATGCAAGAACACTTTAAGTCAGCCATCCTTATGGCACAAAAACCTCCCTCAAGTGCAGGCAAAATCATAAAATAATGATGGGGAGAAACCAGGACACGGACAAAGCACCACATGGTCAGAAAAACCACTCCCGAAAATTAAATTTAATCCGTTCTCAAATTCAAAACAACTTTGAGCACAACGTTCCCACCAAGGAAATGGCTCCGAACCACCCAGAGGAATCTTTTCCTTGGTTTCCAGGGTCTGTCCTGGGCCAGCAGGATCATCCCAGGTGTCCAAGTCCCCTCCCAGACCTGTTTTGGTGTTGCCTCCAGTGTAGTTCAGCCTTTTGATGGCTCCGAGGGCTCCGTTGCGGTCGCGGTGTTGGTCGAAGTGAAAAGCTGCCCTGGGCTCCTCGTTGTACTGAGCAACAGCAACCTGCCAAAAACAGGGATTAAAATCCCCAAATCCATGGGAAACGGGACAGACTGCCTGGAGGCAGAGCGTAGCGCACCGGGAATGGGAAGAGGTTGAATTCCCTGGGAAAAGGGAGGCAGAGCCTCACCTACAACAAAAATTTGTGTTCCCAGAGTTATTTGTTGACCCAGGGTAACATCATCATTCACCTAAAACCTCAAAGCAGAGTCCAAGAAATTCCCATTTCCTGCCCAACTTAAACCGAGCTCTATAACTCGCCCCTCCTAATTTAAATTTGACATTAATTAAATAAATTTTCCCAAATAAATGAGGAACGGAGTCATTCCACTGGTTTTGTTGTCACTAAATCCTTCCAGCTTCATTTGCCCTGGAGGCGATTCCCATTGTGACCGGAGGCTTTGGTTCTCCGTTTGTTGGAGGGGGGAGCTGCTGGAAGCTGCATTTCCCACTTGGATCTACACCTGGATTTCCAACCACCCCCACTCCGGATTTCCAACAATTCCTCACTCCGGATTTCCAACCATCCCCACTCTGGATTTCCAACCATCCCCACTCTGGATGTCCAACAATTCCTCACTCTGGATGTCCAACAATTCCTCACTCCGGATTTCCAACAATTCCTCACTCCGGATTTCCAACTATCCCCACTCTGGATTTCCAACAATTCCTCACTCTGGATTTCCAACAATTCCTCACTCCGGATTTCCAACAATTCCTCACTCCGGATTTCCAACTATCCCCACTCTGGATTTCCAACAATTCCTCACTCTGGATTTCCAACAATTCCTCACTCCAGATTTCCAACAATTCCTCACTCCGGATTTCCGACTATCCCCACTCTGGATTTCCAACAATTCCTCACTCCGGATTTCCAATCATCCCCACTCTGGTTTCCCAACCATTCCCACTCTGGTTTCCCTACAATTCCTCACTCACTCTGGATTTCCAATCATCCCCACTCTGGTTTCCCAACCATTCCCACTCTGGATTTCCAGCAATTCCTTACTCCATGTTTCCAACAGTTCCCACTCTGGATTTCCAACTCCAGATTTTCAACAATTCCCCACTCTGTATTTCAACCATTCCCACTCTGGATTTTCAACAATTCTCCACTCTGGCTTTCCAGCCGTTCCCACTCTGGATTCCCAACCCTCCCCACTCCGAATTTCCAACAATTCCCCACTCTGGATTTCCAACAATTCCGACTCTGGATTAGCAACAATTCTCCACTCTGGGTTTTCAGCCATTCTGACTCTGAATTTCCCAACCTGGAATTTCCACTCTGGATTTCCCAACCATTTCCACTCTGGATTTCCAACTGTTGTCTGTCTGGATTCCCAACCATTCCCACTCTGGATGGGGTCAGAAATGGAATCTGAGACGGGAATATACGCCTGACAGATCTCTGAGCTAACCTAGACAGCATTTCAGGTGCAGAATTTGTTTTATTCCCAATGATTCAGTCTTGGAAAAATAACTAAGAAATGGAAATCTATCCAAATGGCAGAGCTGACGCTGAGGAGATTTTAATTCCTGTCTTTTTTGTTCCACACAGGTCTACCCCTGCCCTTTCTGCTCCACAGCTCCTGGGTGAGCAGACTCTGCTCTAGGCAGGGCTGAGCAGAAAGAAAAAACAAGAAAAATAACTTCAGGAAACGGAATAAGAAAATCTTGCCTGTGTCCCTTCAGGCCCAATCTTGGGGAAATAGGAAATGATCCGGAAGAGGAAATCCTTCACTTTATTGAAGTTGCTCTGGCCGATACTTGAGGATTCATCCACCAGGAACCCAACGTCTGCCTTGAGCTTCCCGCAAACTGCAGAGGGAAGAGGGGGAATTCCGTAAGCTGAGGGGTCCTAAAGCAGAATCCTGGGGTTTTGTGCATTCAGAGCAATGAAACAAACCCCAAATTGTTGGAACCCTGGGCACTGAGAATTCCAGACTTTCTGTGCTGACAGGCACTGACCCCCAGGAAAACACTGCATTTGAACTGAGGCCTTGGAAAAGGCTCCAAAATTAAATAACAGCACTGGGACTGTGGGTGTGGAGTTTGGATAGAAGTGTGTGATATCACAGGGTGGAAAACTGCAGAAAAAGAGTTTAAGGGTTTAGAATACAGTAATGTATATAAAGCAAGACGGAGGATTTAGGGCAGAGGCTGAGTTCTTGTTTTTCATCTTCTTCACCAGGGGTCTGGGCGGGATTTTGGAATTGGGTAAGAAGAATCTGCATTGTGGGTCAGGGGTTAAAAATACAAATAATTTAGGTGTCATTTCTTAATTGGACAATTCATCCTTAAAAGGCCTTGTAGAGATATGGAGACCGCTCCATTTTTACTTTGTAAGCTAGCAGTGCTGTAGAACTCACAGCTTGTGAGACTGTACTAGAGATAAGAATTAATAAACATCTGTTTTAAGCATTTAATCCTGACTCTGGCAAAAAAAAGAAGATAAAAAGCAACACCAAACCTCTTGTGATGCCCATTTTTGGGTGAGCAGCAGCACCTTCACCCCTCAGGGTAGTGCTGAGGCCTTCACCACATTTATGGGGTTTGGACCTTCCCTGACATTGTCCACTCTCGTTATTCAAGAAATTAAGACCGGTTTTAGCTCCTGCTGAGGCCTTCACCGCATTTATGGGGTTTGGGCCTTCCCTGACATTGTCCACTCTCGTTATTCAAGAAATGAAGACCGGTTTTAGCTCCTGCTGAGGCCTTCACCGCATTTATGGGGTTTGGGCCTTCCCTGACACTGTCCACACTCATTATTCTAGAATTATAGCGGTATTAGCTCCTGCTGAGGCCTTCACTGCATTTAAGGGGTTTGGGCCTTCCCTGACATTGTCCACTCTCGTTATTCTAGAATTAAGACTGGTTTTAGCTCCTGCTGAGGCCTTCACCACATTTATGGGGTTTGGGCCTTCCCTGACACTGCCCACTCTCTTTATTCTAGAATTAAGACCGGTTTTACCTCCTGGGATCAGAGGAGGTCTCGGCCTCTGGAAGCTTTGACTATTTCTACATCATCATCATCATTTCCACATCATCATCATCATCCCCGCACTCACTTGGCCCAGGCAGGGCTGTCGGCGGTGCCGACACCGTGCTGGTCCATACTGGGGGCTCTGGGAGAGGAGTGGTGCCCACACTGCTGGGAGATCCGGAGGGAGATTTCCTCGTATCCAACGGTGTGGGAGCCACTGGAGCAGCTGGTGACGCCCTGGGAGCTCCTGCTGTAGGACCCAAACAGAAAAGGTGAATTTTAAACCTCTTTTAGCTGCCATGTCACCCTCCAGCAAAGGGGAAAAAGGTAGAAACCCCAAAAGTCAGCCTCAGGAGTAGTTTTCCCTGGAAAATCCAGGTCTCCATCCTTCCTACCTGTTTGTCCAAGGAGCGTTGTCTCTGGTCCCTCTGAGTGTCCAAACACTGGTTTTATGGAAAACAAATACATTTCCTTGGAGCTCAGCCCTGTCACTCGATAGGATCGGGAAGCTGCTGGTAGCAATTCCTGGGAAAGAGTGGGAGCTGTGGAAAACAGGAGAAACATGAATGGGAGCCAGAAAAACTTGGAGTAATTCCCATCTCTGTGGCATCACAGGAATCTGAGGATGAGATGATTCCCGGGATTTGGAGAAGAGGCAAAGGTAAATAATTTACAAAGTGCAATGGTCAGGTCCTAAACCTGATGAAATGAGGCTGATTTTGTGCATTAAAAAGGAAAAAAAAATTGGAATTCACACAAAAATTTAGGGAATTTGGTGCAAGAGTCATTCAAGGCTGAGAGACCATGTTCTATCTAGCGGTTCTTATGGATAGAAATAAGATTCTTTTCTGGGGATGAATGGAAAGTTTGATGAAAAATAAAATCAAACTTGACAGGGAAACTCGGTTGCACACCATTCATAGTTTTGATTTGAAATAATGATAGGGAAAAAAATAATGATGATTGACATTTCCCAAGTGCTTTCCTTTAGAAATAATAAATGATGAATTTGACATCGTTCAAAGTGGAATTTGTACCTTTTTTATTCTGAAATAACATTTTACTTAAAAAAAAAAAAAAAAATCACCCCAGAAGCTCAGTTTGTACTGCAAAAAAATAAAATCAGTGCAAATAATCTGCTCTGCTGTCATCAGCTCATAGAATTAAGGCTTGAGAAGATCTCCAAGGATCAAACCCAGCTCGTTGTTCTCAATTTTCCATAAAAATTTTTGGGGAAGGGAGGTTTTGCTCCTTCAAATAAAATAGCAAAATCCCTCTTGAAATTTGGTTTAAGCTCCTGTGCTTTCCTCTTTTTGGGAAGTTAAGCCAAAATACCCGCAATTGGTTTAATTTGTCTGATCCACAGGCGGAATGATCCCAAGTGCAATAGGAAGGGATCCAATTTTTTTTTTTTTTTTTTTTAATGGGACAGGCTGGATGGAATCAGCAGGGAAAAAGGCATTAAATGAGCTTAAAAGGGAAAAACATTCATTTAGGAAAAAAAAAAAATCAAGTAGTGTGGAGGAAAATTAATCAAGACAAAAAAAAATAAGGACCACATTCTTAATTGCTTTTGCACACCAATGTTGGCAGCTGGGATAATTACCCAGGAAAAATTGGAATTACTCAGTCGGGAGCATAAATTTAATCCTATGGAGAAGTGGGGTCAGGATTCACCTGCTGGTGATGGGAAATCAATATTTATAAACCTGTTCCAGCAGGATCGATGGAGGGAGGGCACAGGGGGAACTGGCAGACATGGGATTATCCTTTCCTGATTCCCAGACAACTCTGAAATTGGGGATTTTGGAATCCATGGAATTTTGGATCAGTATTTGAGCAGCACAGGAAGGGGAACAGTTGCTTCAGACCACTAAAATCACCCCAGAGATCCAAAGGTTCCATTCCCAAATCACTTTTCCATAATATTTATGCCAAAAAACCCCAAACCAAAAAACGGGACAGATCATCCTGGGTGACACAACATGCAAGTATGGAGCTGCCAATCCTGAAATATCCTTGGAATTAAAAAAACAAAGCAAAAACAAAACAAAACAAATTAAAGCTCCTAGTAGCTCCAAAAGCACTGCAGGTATCGCAGGGAATTCTGTCGGATTTGGTTCCTTTATTGACTTCGGACGTGAACTGATCCTAGGAAAAAGTTAGTGGTTGAAGCCGCAGGGACAGGGAAGTCCAAATTTTAGGATTTTAGTCCAACCCAGGAAAAAAATCATGGAGCCAGCGCTTTAAAAGGGCAAATCCTGAAAAGCCAAATCAACTGGGAAAAGGAATGGTGAGGAATTAGGGAATTTTGCAAAGCTCTTCGCAGTAGAGCGGAGATTTTAAACAGGTAAGAACTAGGTTTTACGGATGAAAAAAATCCACCCTTTTTTGGTGGATTTGATGGACGGGAAGGGACACAGATGATGCCCAAATTCCTCTTTCCTGAGCCATTCCCACCCCTCCTTTTTTCCCTCCCCCAAGGATTTTGCAATGCCCAAATGGGACATTCCGTGAGGCTCCTCCAGCTCCCGTTTTTTCCCTCTTTTTCAGCCAAATGGAGAAGCTGAGATGAATTCCATGGAATTCCTCTGGGTTCTCCCGGTAAACCAGACCCAGAGGAGCTCAGGAAATGGATCACGGTTTCTGTCCTGCACCAAACGTTACCTGAGGACAATCCCCACGTCAGTAAATACAGGGATGCTCCAGGAACAGCATCCCAGGACAACAGAACGCTGGAATCCGTGGCCTCCCGCACCGTGAATTCTGCCACTTTGGGCAAATCCGCTGTTGGAAAGGCAAGGAACAAAGCTTAGGGGCTGGAAGCGGCTTTGGGGATGTTTCTATCTCCCAAATTCCATGGTTCTGGCGGGAGGAAGGAGTTCCTCCACCACTCCAGGTTTTTTCCAAGAAGCTGAATCAGACCAGGTGGGAATTTTGGCAGATCTTCAGTCTGGACTCTAAACTGACTGAAATTTTGAGTTTTTGGAGTGGGTAATGAAGTTTTTCCTGTGATTTTTGTTTTCCAGTTGCTCCCTGAAATTCCAGTGTTGGCTGCACTCATCCCTGACTTTCTCCTCCGTTTGATCTCCAATCCTGCCCATTTTGGCACAGCTCATGAGGGATGTTGGTCTTTACCTGATGGGAATGGTCAGGATATTGCAAAAAGAGGGAATTCCAAGATAAAGTGCCTCAAAAACAGGGATTATCGGCAGGGGAAGACAGGGAAATCCCAATATTCCATGGTAACAAGAAGAAAGGATCAATGTCTGTTTTTTGGTGTGATCCGAGAAGAAACAGGGATGGGGCTTGAAGCAACCTGGTCTATGGAAGGTGTTGGAAGGGGATGATCTTCAACACAAAACGTTCTGGAATTCCAGGAATAAGGTGTCCGTGAGCCAAAATTGCTCTTTTTCTTTCATTCCCCCCCTGGAGACGCTCTTCTCCCAATCCATGAATCCCATACTCACAGGTTTTGGCCGTGAGGACCGTGGGGTTTCCCTCCTGTCCCTTCCTCACTGCAGACATGGAGATGGTGTAGGTGGTGTTGTCCTTCAGTTTCGGAATTCCAAAGGAAACTGCCTCTGCTGGGACCAGCTGGGAGGATTCCGAGTCACCTGGGAGGAGACATCCCCAAAAAAACCCATGGAAAGGGAAGTGTAACAGTCATCGTTACAGCAGCTTCACACGCATCCGACAGGACCTGGCCGGGGAGGAGAGTCAGGAACTCATTCTGCCCGCGGGGAAACTGAGGCACAGGCAGCGGACAGATCCAGTCACGAAAGTGGAAAGGAATTATTCCTTGGAATTCCCAAATCCCAGCTACATTTATATCCTCGGTTAGAGCCTAAAGCTCAGCTCAGGGCTGATTTAGAGGAGTTCAACCTGTCCCTGTGGACATTAACGTCCCCACCTACCCTGACCATCCATGGAAAAAGGAATTTCCTGAGCCAAACTCCACATTTCTGGGGGTTCCTTGTGGTCCTTGACCAAGGGATTTGGATTCTTACCATTGGATGGCTCCCAGGATATCTTGTAGTGACTTATCCCAGGAAGCCTTTTCCAAGCCAGTTTCAAAGTGTTCACACCAGTGTCGGTAACCCTCAGGTCCTGGATGGCCGGGATGGGGTTGGAATCTCCAGAAGGAGCTGGAAAAATGAACCAGGGTAAGATTTCGGCTCAGTTCCAGAGCAGCACCATGGCTCCAAGCTGTGGTGGAGGAGAAAAATTTGGGCATTCATTCAAGATCTACTTTCCAAACATTACCCAGGATGCCAGGCTGAAATTCCTAATGGATCCATGGATTCCGGGCTGAGGAATCTCATCCACATCTCCTACCACCCACACCAAACTGGTGACACACAGAGGGAGGGGCACGAGAAGAGCTCCAAGAGAGGATGGATGATCCAGACACATCTTCAAATTCCATGAAAAACTCATTGAGATGGACTCAGGTGAAAAAGACAATGAAAGGAGCCAGAACTCCGTCTTGGAAGAGGCAAAGCCACAATCCAAGGAATTCCCAGAACCTCAGGAGCGAAGGCTGGCGAGCGGTGCCTGCGGAGAGGCTCCTGCTTTCCTGAGGTGGTTGTGGATAAATAACTCTGGGAATTGCGCTGATAAATCCAGGATTGTCCAACGTGTCAGAAGGACATGTCCTCTCCCTCCCACGGGAACAACCATGGAATACTGGCGCCAGCAGCGAGGGCTGCCCGTGCCTCCACCATCCACAGGATATCCTGAGTTGGATCCACCAGGATCACGGAGCACAACTCATAAACGGATAAATACGAGAACTGAGCCCAAAACATTGGTGTTTTATCACCAGGCCCCGACCAACCGAGCCAATCCAAGGCCCAAGACCAATCCAAGCTTTGCATCCCAGCTCGAGGAAGGTTTTTCCGGCAGGACTTTACCTGTGTGGTGAGTCAGGATCACCTCTGGCCCCTCGGTCCTGCTGAACACAGCCCGGACACCGACCCTGTACAGGGTGTTGGGCGCCAGGTGCTCGATCCGATGAGCCAACACTCTGCTGCCCAGGTACCGAGTCCTGGAAACCGGTTTTCCTGGAAAAACATGGATATTTCAGAGCCCGGAGCTCGCCTCCTTCCTCCAAAGGAAAATTGCTGCGCTGTTGTCCCAGAGCTTTGTGGATTATCTCCATAAATAAAACCACAAAAACAAAGAGGAGGAGCTGTCACCAGCGGGACCGAGTTTCCCAGCTGTGGGATCTCTTTCCTGCCCCCGGGAGCAGGTCAGGAATTCGGGAAGGCGCCCGGAATGTCCTTTCCCTGCTCACCTTTGCCTGCTCCCACAGGGCTCCAGGTGAGCTTGAATTTGGTGGCAGCAGCTGTGGCACTCCAGGCCAAGGACAGGCTGGTGCTGGAGCGGGACGTCACCTTGAAGTTGGAGACAGATCCCAGAGGAGCTGCGGGATGGGGACAACGATCAGGAGTGTCCTGATTCCTGTCTGAAGGCTCATCACTGACAGGGTAATGAGTCAAAATTGTATCAAAAGGGTTAAAAATAGCATCTTTGCTAATCCTTGGTGTCTCCTCATCCTCACCACTCCTTGAGGTCATCAAGGAGCACATTCTGCCAGGATCCAATGGGAGCAAGGCCAGGACAAGGTGATGGGGACAATGATCAGGAGCATCCTAATTCCTGTCTGGAGGCTCATCACTGACAGGTTAATGAGTCAAAATGATATCAAAAGGGTTAAAAACAGCGTCTTTGCTTATCCTTGGTGCATCCTCATCCTCACATGGAGAGACACCACTCCTTGAGGTCATCAGGGAGCACATTCTGCCCTAGATCCAGTGGGAGCAAGGCCAGGATAGGGCAAAGTGAGGAGGAAAACATCAGAAGTATCCTAATTCCTGTCAGAAGGCTCATCACTGACAGGTTAATGAGTCAAAATGGTATCAAAGGGTTAAAAATGGCATCTTTGCTTATCCTTGGTGCATCCTCATCCTCACATGAAGAGACACCACTCCTTGAGGTCATCAAGGAGCACGTTCTGCCCGGATCCAGCAGGAGCAAGGCCAGGACAGGACAGGGTGATGGGGACATCAGGAGCACCCTGATTCCTGTCAGAAGGCTCATCACTGACAGGTTAATGAGTCAAAATTGTATCAAAAGGGTTAAAAATGGCATCTTTGTTTATCCTTGGTGCATCCTCATCTTCACCACTCCCTGAGGTCATCAAGGAGCACGTTCTGCCTGGATCCAGCGGGAGCAAGGCCAGGACAGGACAGGGTGAGGAGGAAACATCAGGAGCACCCTGATTCCTGTCAGAAGGCTCATCACTGACAGGTTAATGAGTCAAAATGGTATCAAAGGGTTAAAAATGGCATCTTTGCTTATCCTTGGTGTCACCTCATCCTCACATGAAGAGACACCACTCCTTGAGGTCATCAAGGAGCACGTTCTGCCCGGATCCAGCAGGAGCAAGGCCAGGACAGGACAGGGTGAGGAGGAAACATCAGGAGCACCCTGATTCCTGTCTGAAGGCTCATCACTGACAGGGTAATGAGTCAAAGTTGTATAAAAAGGGTTAAAAATGGCATCTTTGCTTATCCTTGGTGTCTCCTCATCTTCACCACTCCCTGAGGTCATCAAGGAGCACCTTCTGCCTGGATCCAGCGGGAGCAAGGCCAGGACAAGACAGGGTGAGGAGGAAACATTGGGAGCACCTAATTCCTGTCTGAAGGCTCATCACTGATAGGTTAATGAGTCAAAATGGTATCAAAGGCTTAAAAATGGTGTCTTTGCTCATCCTTGGTGTCCCCTCATCCTCACCACTCCCTGAGGTCATCAAGGAGCACCTTCTGCTCTAGAACCAGTGGGAGCAAGGCCAGCCCAGGCAGTTCAGGGATCCATGGAGTCAGGAGATCCATATCCCAGTGCCCCAGGTGAAACACCCACCCAGAGCTCTCACGGCTGCTGAATATTCCCTGTTCTCTTCCTCACGAGGGCCAGACCATTTTCTCCATGTGGTATTCCAAGGTTTCCTGCTGCCACTTGGGAACCTTTTCCCAGAATCCCACCCCTGCCCTTGGATCAGCGGTGCTGCCTCTCCCCTGCTCCCAGGGCAGCAGCCCAGAATTTTGAGGGAGAGGGACGAGGTTTGTCCATCAATTTTCCCTCTTTTACACAAAGGGTTTGCGTCTGCTGCCTCTTGTCCAGGGAATCTGCTCTCCCAGAAGGATTCCTTTGGAATTACGGAATTCTTTGACGCAGGAGACAGCCCTTATCACCAAGCAAAAAGGACTGCACTAGGACGCTCCACCCTCTTTATCTTCCTACGGTTTCCTACAGCAGATTTAACCCAGTTTTCCTATTTTTCCAATTTTTTTTTTTTTTTCAGATGGATTCTAATGATGTTGAGGACTCACTGTTGATGTGAATTTTGGGATACCTGGAAACTCAGTGAGTGCAGATCGGGCACTTCACCACTGGGAAAGGGACTTTGGAAAAGGGAGAGTGGCTTTAAACTGAACTAGAGCAGGTTGAGGTTGGATTTTGGGAAGGAATTCCTGGCTGGGAGGGTGGGGAGGCCGTGACACAGGTTTCCCAGAGAAGTTGTGGCTGCTCCATTCCTGGAAGTGTCCAAAGCCATGTTGGGTGGGGCTTGGAGCAACCTGGGATAGTGGAAGGTGTTGGAAAAAGATGGGCTTCCAGCCCTTCCAAACCTTCCAATTCTTCCAACCCTTCCAGCTCTTCCAACCCTTCCAGCTCTTCCAACCCTTCCAATCCTTCCAAACTTTCCAACTCTTCCAACCCTTCCAGCTCTTCCAACCCTTCCAACCTCATCCAATCTGGGATCTTATGAATCCAAAGCCCTTTCCCAAGCCCGGAGCACAGTGACAGGCTGTTGGAGTCCAGGGCGTTCCTTTGGTTGCCCTGGAGGGTCAGAGACCTGGGCAGGGCGGTCTGGGACCCCAGCCCAGAGCTCAGAGAGACACTGGATTTGATTTCAGTCCATGGGAGAGGCTTCTTGCACTGCAGGAAGCATTGCAGGCCACAAGAGTGTGAAACATAGGAGTTTAGTACATCACAGGGTGAAAAAACAGTGAGTTTGGGATTTTTGGCATTGAAGTGAATGGGGCAAGATGGAGAATTTAGGGCGTTGTCTCATTCTTCTTCCTTCTTGTTCCCTCACTCCATTTCTGCAGTGACGTTGGCACAAAGTAGTCAGTGAGGATTGGGTCAGAGTAAAGATGACCTTTTTAGTAATAGTGATAGACATGAGTAAGAAATAGTAAATAAAGAATACGTAACAATTAGTATAAAAGATAAGGACAGCCCAGAGACGACAGAGGAGGAGATGGAGAAGAGAGAAGAGAGGAGAGGAGTCACCAGATGTCCGAGCCGCGGCAAGCATCTTTTGGACACTGAGAAAATTGTAAGATAAGAACTAATAAAAGAAGCATGTAACCTTGAAGACTCCGTCTTTTCCTCCGTTTGGCACAGAGCTTTGCAGAGGGTCAGAACTCTAAAACCACCTGAATGCCGGGGAATTTAAACTCCTGAAAAGGAGCCCCGACAACAGGCCCACTCAGGGACACAGGAGGTCGAGGCAGATACACAGAGGTTGTGTCCTGTAGTAGCCACTCCCCCGTCCCGCTCGCACTCACCCGTCCTGGCCGAGGTGGTGATCCCGGGGCCCTCCCCGGAGCCGAAGAGCACGGACAGAGAGATCACGTACTCCGTGTCTGGGGCCAGGCCGCGGAGCCGCTGGGACGTCACCGACCTGTTGAGGGCCAGGTGACGGGGACGGTCCTTGCCAAAGAATTCTTTGTAAGAGAAAATAAAGCACAAGAGGAGAAGGAGTCTGGAGAACAGCTCTGTCACATCCTGGGAAACCCACCGCGTTCCCTCTGCTGGAGGACACCTGTTCCAGGACAACGCAGGAGGAATTTCCTCATGGAAAGGGTGCTCCGGCCTTGGAAGGGGATGCCCAGGGAGGTCTGGAATCCCCATCCCTGGACTTGGAGGCTTTTTCCAGTCTCAGTGATGCTGGCATTCCATGAGTTCACCGGGGCAAGGGAGAGTTGTCCTGTGGCTATTTATTTTGGAATTTTAATACCTAAATGAACCAAACCAGCTGGGAGGAACTGAATCCAAACCACCACACATCCAGGGACCACAGGAATCTGTGAATGTTCCCTGTCTCCTTCCTGGGGACTCACTCTCTGTTGGGCGGGGGCCGGGTTGGTGCCTCAGGGCCAGGAATAATCCCTGGCTTCAGTTCCCGCCCTGGAAGTGTGGGAGAGGCTGCTCGGAGCAGTTCACGAGCTGGACCTGGCCTACTCCCAGCACTCCCGAGGCTCTCCCAGTCCAGGGAGAGCAGAGACGGATCTCACCTGGTGTGGGACCCCAGGCCACCCTGTACCCGGTGGCTCCCGCGACCGAATCCCAGGACACCAGGAGGCTGTTGATGGAAATCTCGCTCACTTTGAGCATCTGGACGGTGCTGGACGCCACTGCAAGGGAGAAGAGTTTCCCAGTTCCATCAAGGACCCAGCGATGCGGGGAAGCAACAGAAGTGACACCAACACCTCCATGTCTGCGTGGGCACTCACCCGTGGTGGCTTTGCCTGTCACCACCGGTCCCTCCACGTCCCCAAAGATGGGGTTGATGGTCACCGTGTGCTCCACGCCCGGCTCCAGCCCCTGGATCATGTAGTAGCTGTAGGAGCTGCCCAGGGTCACGTCCTGGATGCTGCCCTCTGCCAAGGGAAACGGAGACCCCGGCTCAGCCCAGCCCACCGGGGCCACTCCGGGTGGGTGCGGGTGGAAATTATCCGCATCCGCCCGGGAAGAGCTCAGGGATCACCCAGGCAACTGGTGGATTTGCAAAGCCAAGGGAATAAACCAGGAAAATCCCAAACCGGGCACGTTGAGGTCTGGGAGTGATCCCATAAAAGGATCCACGCCCTGCCCAGCCCTGGGTGAATCCGTGCTGGAGTCATCCTGCATTCCCGGCGGGAATTGAAGCCAGCCATGCTCCAAAACCCAGATTTGCTGTGGGCTAAACCCAGCTTAGCTAGACGTGCCCAGCAGGAGGAGAGTTAAACCCGAATTCCTGCTGATCCACCCCTGGATCCGGTTCCCAGGGGCAGGGAGATGCAGGCAGCGGGATGTTGAGGAAAACCTCTAGAGGGAAAATTGCCTTTTCCAGTTTGGTCACTGGATGGTGCCACCTCCCCGTTTTCTGTTCCAGCAGCTCCCGGAGCCCCATCCCCCTTTTCCCACCTGCTCTCCACATCCCACATCCCCACAGCTCCCGTCTCCAGTCGGTGTTTATCTAATCCCGGGTTTAAAAGTCAGGCGAGGAAAACCAAACCCCTCCCGTAGTTGGGATGGGCAGCAGGGTCTGGATCCCATCAGCACATCCCTAATCCCGGGGTGGGATGGAGTGTGGGATGAGGAGCCAGAGGCCAGAGGGGGGCTGCCCTTGGGATTTTTCCACCCCTGGAATTGGGGTGAGCTGGGAGCAGGTGAAAAAGCAGCTGGAATTTCGGGGTGGAGGTGACGTGTTCTTCCCACAGGTTTGTCCCACTGTCCCCTCAGTGTCCCCACTCCCTGACCGAGCTCCATTCCCTGAGCTGGAATACGGGGCACGGTCCAGGCAAACTGCTGAGTTTTGGGGTGTGCCGTGAGGGGGAAAAAAAAAAAGTTCATTACAGAGCCATAAAAGCTGTTTTATGTCTTCCCTGTGAAGATTTTCCCCCCCCGGTGACCTTTGGAGCTGTTCTCCCACTAATCCCCCCTCCTTTCCTGGTGGGAGACGTCTCCTTCCATCAGAACCGGGGGAGCTGAGGGAGAGGAAAACGTGGTTTTTATTCAAAGCCTGGGATAGAGCCCAGGTGTCCTGACATCCCGGAGCCCCAGAAACATCCATCTCCCAAGGCCAAAATCTGCCACCAAACTGGAATTCCTCACTCCCGCTCCGTGGAAAACACGTTTGGGGTTCGGGGCAGGGGAAAAGCTCCAGCTGCAAAGGTGGATCTGTCTCCAAACTCCCAAATTTGCCTAAAAATGAGGATTCTGAGGGATGCAGCCTGGTTTTGGTGCTGCAGAGAGAAAAGCAACAAGTGCAGGCACTTCCAGGCTGTCCCCCCCAAAAATCAGCATCCCCAAAAAAGGGGTGATCCCAAATACTATGGGGCTGTGCAGATCTGCAGGGAGGGTTTTCCCAGCCCCTCTCAGCCATTCCAAGGTTTCTCAGTTCCAGCAAATCCATGGAATACAAATTCCATGGAACAAGGCTGGATATCCACCAGCCGGCCCCATGCAGAGCCACAGCAGGAATTTTTGTGTCCGTGGCAGAGAAAACTCTGCCGGTCACAGATCCCGCCAAAAAAAAACCCCTCCATTTCCCTCTGGGCAAAGATGGAATCCAATCCAAAGTGCAGCCAACACCTTGGGAATCTCACAGCTCCCATCTTTCCCTGCCCTGCTCACTGAGACACACCCCTAGCCGTGGCTGTACCTGGGATGTCCAGGTGAGCCTGAGTCCTGAATCCTGAATCCTGAATCCTGAATCCCACCCCTGTCCAAACCTGCTGATGTTCAGGTGAGCCTGAATCCTGAATCCCACCCCATCCATACCTGCTGATGTCCAGGTGAGCCTGAATCCTGAATCCCGAATCCCACCCCTGTCCATACCTGTTGATGTCCAGGTGAGCCTGAATCCTGAATCCTGAATTCTGAATCTTGAATCCCACCCCATCCATACCTGCTGATGTCCAGGTGAGCCTGAATCCTGAATCCCGAATCCCACCCCTGTCCATACCTGTGGATGTCCAGGTCAGCCTGTATCCTGAATTCCACAGTTGTCCAAACCTGCTGATGTCCAGGTGAGCCTGAATCTTGAATCCCACCCCATCCATACCTGCTGATGTTCAGGTGAGCCTGAATCCTGAATCCCGAATCCCACCCCTGTCCAAACCTGCTGATGTCCAGGTGAGCCTGAATCCTGAATCCCACAGTTGTCCATACCTGCTGATGTCCAGGTGAGCCTGAATCCTGAATTCTGAATCTTGAATCCCACCCCATCCATACCTGCTGATGTTCAGGTGAGCCTGAATCCTGAATCCCACCCCTGTCCATACCTGTGGATGTCCAGGTCAGCCTGTATCCTGAATTCCACAGTTGTCCAAACCTGCTGATATCCAGGTGAGCCTGAATCTTGAATCCCACCCCATCCATACCTGCTGATGTCCAGGTGAGCCTGTATCCCGTTGCTCCTCGGACAGGGCTCCACCGGGCCTGGAGCGTGTCCGTGGTCTCATTCTGCAGCAAGAGGTTTTCCACAGGCAGGAGCTTCACTGGAAGGAGGACGGGAAAGAGACTTTTCAGGACATCCACTCGGGAGTGGAGGGCTTTGCTGGCTCTCCATGGATGTTCCTCCAGCTCAGCTGGGTGAAGGCAACACCTGGAAGGAGGTGGCCAGGTGGGACTGGGCTCTGCTCCCACGGAATGAGGGACAGGACAAGAGGGAATGGCCTCAAGCTGTGCCAGGGGTGGTTTAGGTTGGATATTGGGAAAAACTTCTTCATGGAAAGGGTGGTCAGGCATTGGAAGAGCTGCCCAGGGCAGTGGTCCCTGGAGAAACCCATCCTCCATTCCTGGAGGGATTTCAAAACCACGTGGATGTGGCATTTAGGGGACATGGCAGTGGTGGGAATGGTTGGATTCGGGGATCTTAGAGGGTTTTTCCAGCCTTTATTATCCCACGAGAGGGACTTCCAGGATCTCCTGGGGCTGAAGGCATCTCGTAACCTCCGAGCACCAACCTTATGAAGACCGGTACAAGAATGATCTCCCACGCTCCCCCAAACTGCAGGATGGTGTTGAGGATGCCCACATCCGAGATCACGGACGTGGGATAACCGTGTCCAAGGTTATGGATGTGAGGGAAGAGTTAGGATGGAACTGGGAAGGTCTTGGAGTGCAAGGGCACCAGCTCTGAGGTGGGGACAAAGGGGACCAAGTGCGGGGTCACAGCTCTTACGTGTCCTCCCCAGGGCAGCCACGGGCTGGCTCGGGCCCTCGGGATACACGGCGTAGATGCTGATGCTGTATTCCCTGTCCTCCTGCAAGTTTTCCAGCAGGTGGGAAGAGACGTCGCCCCGCAGGATCTGCTCCAGGGTCATCCCGGGCTTGTTGGCTGCGAAATCAAGGGGAAGAGGGGTGGTGAAGATTTTCCGTGAGGCCAAATCCCACAGGGAGGATTTCACACCATGGAGACAGCTCGGGGGAGTGGATGGAGTCTCCCAATCCGTGCGGCGCTGCTTGGAATTCCGGCTGTGCTGTCCCAGCCCTCAGATCCCACAGAGGGGAGTGGGAGGCATCCTGAAGGCTTGAACTCATCCCAAATCCCTACCAGAGTAGGAAAAACATCTGGATGTGCCAGGGCAAACAAGGAAGTTGCAGCATCATCCTCAGAAAAGTCCTTCCAAGGACTCTCATCTATCCTGGATGAACCACAATATTTGGAAAAGTCTATCCTGGACTCTTCCCAGAGTCATGCCAGGAGTTAACAGCACCTTCCCTGTCCTTGGATCACCGCTTCTTTTAAACCAAGCGCCAAGAAAAATGGAGGAGAAATGATTAAAAATGGATTAAAATGAATAGAATCAATTAAAAATGGACAAAACTCACCCCTGGGGATGTAGATCTTGTAGCCCTCCAGTTTTCCCAGGGGAGGTGTCCAAGCCACCTTCAGGCTGAAAAGTCCTTCTTCTACCACACGGAAATTGGTGACTGGAGGCACGGGAGCTTTGGGGACACAGAAACGAGGAAGAAAGTGCTGGAATAACGGGAAAATAGATCCTTGGAAAAAATATTTTTTCCTGTCTTCTGGGACAGAGAGACACAAAGAGGAGAAGCACCAACACTCCCCTCAGCCGATTCCTCAAAACCAGCAATCCCCCTCCTCCCGACCCTCTTCCCACTTGAAAATAGGGATGAACCTTCCCAAGGCAGAAAGTTTGGGAGTTTCCTCTGGGAATGGTGTTGGGATCTGAAACACTCTCTCACGAGCAGAGGAAATCTACCCCGGGCAGGGAGAACTCGGCAGTTCTTGCAGACTGAGCAGGAATCAAAGCCGTGAATCAGAGCCCGCTTTGCTCCCGCGGCCGCAACTCCAAGGGAGAGGAGCCCATCCGGATCCAGCCAGCCATGGCAGACGGATTTATAGCTCCCGCCTCTGGCTTCGTGTTGGGGATAATAAGAGGAAAGATCAAACGGCTTTGCTTCTGCCCATAAAGACATTCCATCTTCTTTCCTGGCAAGTACGGATGAGTCGAACCTCATTGAGGAGCTTTATTTATTCATCCTGTCAGGAGACCTTCCCTCAAGAAGACAAACAATTCCAGACATCGCGGGCGGTGGGAGGGAGGAGGAACAAAAGGCAGGGAAGAAAGGGAAAAATCCTTTGCGAAGCTCCTTTGGCAGAGTGGGACTCGTGCTTCTTCCAGGGATGGGAGCGGGATTGGTGAACCCCTAAAACCCTGGGGATCCCCAAAAGCAGAGGTGATAAGAGCCCAGTCCCACATCCAGATGTTCTCCTGATGTATGCCCACGTCCCTTCTTGGGAATGGAGATCCCTCCTTTGGGTGGGGACACTCCTCAAAGTCACCCCTGGAGCGTCAGCAGAAGAGATTTGCCCCTGGACATTGGTCTGGGTGAGTGACACCAACCTCTACTTCAATAATTTCTTTTTTTTTTTTGCTAGTTTTATTACGATTAATATAATTAATACAAAATAATTACTACAGTATAATTACTTTGATAAAGTGCACATCTCTGTCCTGTCCTGGTAGTTTTAGCTTCTCTACCGCGTAGTAAATAATTCTGATTAAGATCTTTTTATCTACTCATTTATCATAGGAAATAATTAATTTTAATATAAATATACCTGGTTTGCCATCTTTAATCATCGGACAAAGGTTCAACCACACCTCTATAATTCCTTAGATTTAATCCGTTGACAATCCGAGGATGGGATTGGATCCAGCCCCATCCAGGCTCCTCTTAGAGGAGTTTGGGAATCCAAGGAGTCCTTCCTGCACCTCGGGGCTCAACGGAAGCTTCTCTAATAAACTCTGAAGCTCCAAACCCATGCTACCATCCATGCCACCATCCATCCATCCATCCATCTTACTATCTATCTGTCCATCTGTCCATCCTGCCCTCCATCCCTCCGTCCATCCATCTATCCATCCATCCACCATCCCTCCCTCCCTCCCTCCCTCCCTCCATCCACTACCCCTGCCTTCACCATCCATTCATCCCTCCATCCATCCATCATCCCTCCATCTCTCATCCATCCATCCTTCATCCATCCCCCATCCATCCGTCCCTCCCTCCATCCCACCAACCATCATCCATCCATCCCTCAATCCTTCATCCATCCTTCCATTTCTCATCCATCCATCCCACCAACCATCCATCCCTCATCCATCTACCCCACCATTCCACCATACATCCATCCCACTATCTGTCCATCCATCCTGTCCTCCACCCCTCTCTCCATCCATCCATCCCTCCCTCCCTCCATCCATCCCTCTATCATCCATCCATCCATCCACCTGTCCATCATCCATCCATCTGTCCATCCCTCATCCATCCATCCATCCCTCCATCCCACCATTCCACCATACATCCATCCCACTGTCATCCATTCATCCATCCGTCCATTGTCCATCCATCTATCCATCCATCCACCTGTCCATCATCCATCCATCTGTCTGTCCATCTGTCCATCCCTCATCCATCCATCCATCCCTCCATCCATCCATCATCCATCTATCCCACCGTTCCACCATACATCCATCCCGCTATCTGTCCATCCATCCCGCCCTCCACCTCTCCTTCCATCCCTCCATCCATCCATTCATCCCTCCACCCACCATCCCTCCTTTCCTCCTACTACCATCCATCCATAGGTCCATCATCTGTCCATCTGTCCATCCATCCATCCATTCATCCATCTGTCCATCCATCTACCCCACCATTCCACCATACATCCATCCCACTATCATCCATTCATCCATCCATCCATCCGTCCATTGTCCATCCATCTATCCATCCATCCGTCCCTCTGTCATCCATCCACCCATTCATCCATCCATTCCTCTATCATCCATCCATCCATCCATCCATCCATCCATCCATCCATCCATCCATCCCACCGTTCCACCATACATCCATCCCTCAATCCATCCATCCCTCCCTCCCTCCATCCGTCTGTCCCTCCCTCCTCTCCAGCTCTGGGGTGGGTGTTTTCCCCAGGGATGTCCCAGGGGACACTCACTTGTTTTCCCTTTGATGGCGGCCGGCTCCCCGAGGGCGCCTCCGTAGCTGGCCCTCACCGTGAGCACGTACTTGGTGCTGGGCTTCAGATCCGTCAACAGCACTGTGGTCGTGTCCCCGTCCACGTCCGTCTGTCACGCCGGGGACAAGGGACAACGTTACCCCGCCATGTCACCTTCCACACCTGCTCAAGGTGGCTTCCACCAGCAGGAGCCTCTTAAACCCCTCACCAGGACGTTGTGAGCCTCAGCTTGTGGAACAACCCATGGAATAGCCCAGGAAATAGAACATGGACAGGGCGTTAAGGGTAAAGGTGACCTCAAATTCCTTTGAAGGAAATGAAGGGAAAACAACCCAGAAAGTTCCTCTTAAGCTCAGAGAAGGAAATTTTGATCTAACCGGAGGGCAAGGGATGGAAACAGGGCTTCAGGATCTCGTAATAACAGGGAAAACACAGAAGCTGCCAAGGGTGATCATTCCCGTTAAATACAATTTTAATAATTAATACAATTAATAATCTTCGCCTTAATAATTTAAGCTTTCATAGCTTTGTTCTATTATTAGGAATCAAAGCTTTTAGGGCAAATATCTTCTGCCCTTCAGTCTTACTCTCAAACTTTGTGCAGTATGGGATGAGCTGGAGCACATGGCAGCATCCCACACACAAGGACATGCAAAATCCCCAAATCCATGGAGATCTTACCAAAATGAACAACTCTGGCAGCAGGAGATGCTGCTAGGGAGGCTGGATGGGATTGAGTGGTGGGATCATAAAGATAAGGAGAGAAAGGATGGGATATTGGGAAGATTGGATGCCACCTCCTAACCAAGCACGACCCCACAACATTGGGAACTGAAACCCAACACTGGAAGTCGTAACTGGCGGATCCCATGGTGGATCCACACCCACGGTGGATTTACATCTTCACTTCAATCCTCAGGAATTCCTGCCAATCCCACTGTGCCCAGGATGGCTGAGGGATGTGGTGCCACCTCCTAACCCAGCTGTGCCCTCAACATGGGATGAACCCCCAACACTGGGGACTGAACCCCAACACTGGGAACTGAAACTGGCAGATCCCATGGTGGATCCATACCCGTGGTGGATTTACACCTTCCCTTCAATCCTCAGGAATTCCCACCAATTCCGTTGTGCCTGGAATGGCTGAGGGACAGAGTGTCACCTCCTAACCAGGCTGTGTCATCAACACGGGATGAACCCACAACACTGAGAACTGAACCCCAACATTGGGGACTGAACCCCCAACACTGGGAACTGAAACTGGCAGATCCCGCAGCTTCACTTCAATCCTCAGGAATTCCTGCCAATCCCACTGTGCCCAGGATGGCTGAGGGATGTGGTGCCACCTCCTCACCCAGCTGTGCCCTCAACATGGGATGAACCCCCAACACTGGGAACTGAAACTGGCAGATCCCATGGATCTACATCTTCACTTCAATCCTCGGGAATTCCCGCCAATCCTGCTGTCACTGGGATGGCTGAGGGACATGGTGTCACCTCCTCAGCAGGCCGTGCCATCAACACGGGATGAACCCACAACATTGGGGACTGAAATTCAACACTGGGAGCTGAACCCCAACACTGGGAACTGAACCCCAACCGGTGCTCCAGAAAACGGGAACGTGACCCTACCTGCCGCTGGAGCTCTGTGTCCGGCTGCCCCGGTGGCAGCGAGGGCTGGATGTGGACACGGTACCCTGTCACCCTGCCCGTGGCTGCCACCCACGAGAGCCGCAGGGAGCTGTGGCTCTGCTCGCTGACATGCAGGTCCCGAGGGCCCAGGATCTGCTCCGCTGTGAGGACACAGAGGAAAGAGTTTGGATTGGAAGTTCATGGATGGAGTCAACATGTTCCGCACGGAGAAAGCCGTGGGTGTCGCTCAGGTCGGGAGCTGTTTCCAGACAGGAGATGCTCCAGCAGAAATTTTTTTTTTTTGGCCGTTTTTTTGACAGCACAAAGCAGGAAAACAAAATTGGTTCTGGTTACGCTTCCCCAGGGAAAACCTGGATAACGCAGCTCCTCCTTGCCCTTCTCCTTCCCGACACTGGAGAAATCTGCCAGGAAGTTTGGGCTCTCCATGGAATGTCACAGGAAGCCTGGATTTTCCATGGAATGCCACAGGAAGCCCTGAAGTGCTGCAGAACCGCAGAAGGAGCCAAAAAACCCAAAAAACAACGGGATCCTTTGAAGTCTCAGGTGAAATTCTCCCCATTCCTACCCCAAGCTTTTAACTCAGCTTCTCGTGAACTCATGAGCCAAGAAGGGGCAGGAATTCAGTGCCATCCCCTCGGGATTCACTGCAGTGCCAGGATCTCTTTGAGGAGAGATCTGGATCTCTTTGGAGATCCCTTTGGAGATCCCTTTGGAGATCTCTCTGGAGATAACTTTGAAAATACCTTTGGAGATCTCTTTGGAAATCTCTCTGGAGATAACTTTGGAAATACCTTTGGAGATCCCTTTGGAAATCCCTTTGGAGATCTCTCTGGAGATCCCTTTGGAGATCTCTCTGGAGATCCCTTTGGAAAACTCTTTGGAAATCCCTTTTGAGATCTCTTTGGAGATCTTATTGGAAATCTCTTTGGAAATCCCTTTGGAGATCCCTTTTGAGATCTCTTTGGAGATCCTTTTGGAGATCCCTTTGGAAATCCCTCTGGAGATCCCTTTGGAAATCCCTTTGCATCCTCAGCAGGGAATTAAGTTCTTCCCGAGCCCCTGAGCTGTGTTGCCGGAATCCCCTGCAACAATCCCACAGCGAAATGCCCCAAGGAGCAGAAGTGCATCCCTTTTGTTTGATCCAGCATCGAAATTCCCAGGATCCGATATCCCTACCCAAACCACGGAGAGGCAGCTGCAAGAAGAACACCCAGGGCCGCTGTCCCAAAGCAGGAGCTGCTCCAGGAGCTGGCTGCTCCTCTGGGATCACTCAACACCTCAAGATCATCCCCCATGGAAGCACATCCAGAGGGTGGTCTGAGCGGATGGAAAGCAGGATCAAGGGAGAACCCGGACGCACCTGGCACCCTCAGCTTGACAGGACGCGGCGGCTCCGAGGCGGTGAAGCAGAGCCTCCGGGAGAGTTTGGGAGCCACATTTGGGAGCAGCTGGAAATCTTCCACGTAAAGCACGTGCTCCGCACTGGGATCTGAAGCAATCCTGCCCAACTCGTCCTTGTCGGCATCCTTGATTCCTAGGGGAGGGAAAAAGCAGGAAAAGAGGAACATCAAACCCCATCCATGGGGCAGGGCAGGCTTGGGAAAGGGCCGGGCTTGGAGTCTGACACCAGTTTTGGGTTGTGCTGCCAAGGATAAGGAGGGAACAAGGAATGGAGCCTCAGGCTGGATGGGGGAAGCAGAGGAAACCTCTTCCACCAGGGAAAAGAGGTCAGGATTCCTCCAGAGGCGTCACAGAGATTGTCCCAGTGCTGCTAACGGGCTGAGAGGTGGAAAAAAAGGGAAAAGGGCAGGATCCGGCCTTGTCCTTCCCATTTGGATAGAGACGTTCCTGTGCTGAGCAGACAGCGGGATTTTGGGAGGCTGTTTGAAAATTCCCAGGTGTTCCCTGTGGCTGAACCAAAAAGAGGGGGAACAACCCAGCCAACAAACCAACCATTCCCCAAATTTTCACCTCACGTTGGTTCAGTTCGACCCGATTGTTCTTTGTGTCAGAACCCCGCCGCCATTCCTGTCGTTCCCTGAAATATTTTGGGAAGGGAAGGATTCGGCTGGTGGAATTTCACTCTTGGGGATGGGCGGGGGAGCAGTGGAACTTTTCCTTGCTCGTGGAATTAATCCAAAGGACGTGTTTGAGTCAGTCTCTGAACCCCATTAAGAGAAACTTTCAGAAGCAAAAGCATTTGCAATTTTTTGGGGGGTTTTTTTGTTTTTGTTTTTTCTTTAAATGTCGCATCAAAACATTTTGACTTTTATGGAGCCATTTATTGAACTCCCTCCGAATTCCCAAGCGGCTTCGGCAGATACAAAACCAGAGATCCGCACCCAATAAACCAGTTATTTACGACAACAACAACAACAAAAATATCCAAGAACACAACGATTTCCCTGGACTTGATGTGGTTTTTTCCAAAGCCTGGGGATGGGGAGCAGTTTTCAGGAAGGGAGTGTTGTGAAAATCAGGAATATTCCCCAGGGAGAAGAACGAGGGTCGGTCACACAGAGGGTTTTGGTGGCCACACGTACCCACAGCAAACACCGTCACCCCCCCGTCCTGCAGGATCCGCGCTCCCTCTTCCACGGAATCGCCGGATTTCCCATCCGTGACCAGAACCACCACCTGCAGGAGTTGGGATAAGGAACGGGCGCAGCATCAGGAGGTGGCAGTCAGAGCCGTGGGGTTTTGCGGCGATGAAATCCCTCTCTTGGAATGAAATCCTTCAAAAACCCAGCAGCTCCGAGGAAACCCACATGGAATTTTTCCCATGGGCTGGGAAGGAGCTGAGCTGCTCCTCTGAGGATCTTCTCTGCATGGCCCTGGTGCCCTTGTGTCTCATCTCTGGCTGAGGCAGGAATTCCAGGAGGAAATTCCCGCCAGCACAGGGGGAGGACTCATCCCTCA
Source organism: Delichon dasypus (assembly GCA_037837765.1). Classification (NCBI taxonomy): domain Eukaryota; kingdom Metazoa; phylum Chordata; class Aves; order Passeriformes; family Hirundinidae; genus Delichon; species Delichon dasypus. The sequence goes on from JBBAXF010000005.1 coordinate 1,119,544, forward strand.
TCCCCACAAGAGCTCCCAAGGGAGGACTAGGTTTGGATAGTAGGAAGGAATTCTTCCCAGTGGGGGAAGGGACAACTTGCAGGATCATGGAGAGACGGGACGAAGTGGGAATGGCTTCCCACTGCCCGAGGGCAGGGATGGATGGGATCTTGGGAAGGAATTCCTGCCTGGGCTGGAATTGCCAGAGCAGCTGTGGCTGCCCCTGGATCCCTGGAAGCGTCCAAGGCCAGGTTGGACATTGGGGCTGGGAGCAGCCTGGGACGGTGGGAGGTGTCCATGCCCATGGCAGAGGGGTGGCACTGGATGAGCTTTAACTTCCCTCCTGATCCAAACCATTCCAGGATCCCGAATTCTCGCCCACCTTTGCTGCCTCCTCTCTCAGGGTGTCCTGGTGGGACAAGGCCTGAGCTGCAAAAGCCAGGGCTGAGCCGGTTCGGAGGCTGCTGCCTTGGAAGGAGAGATCCCAGACTGCATCCAGCGTTTCCTTGATGGTCTCATAATCCGTGAGCTCAACGCTCATCCTGGGAATGGGAAACGGGGGAATAAAGAGCAAGGGATGCACTGAAAGTGGCCATAACCACTAATAACGTTGACATTTCATTTCCAGTTGCCCAGGGAAGCTGTGGCTGCCCCTGGATCCATGGAAGTGTCCAAGGCCAGGCTGGATGGGGCTTGGAGCAAACTGGGATAGGGGAAGGTGTCCCTGCCCATGGAAGTTGGAATGGGATGGTCCTTAAGATCCCTTCCCACCCAAACCTTGTGCTATCCCAACTCCCTAAAAAGCAGGAGAAGGATTCAAGGCTTTCCTTGAGGTTTTTCCTCTCCCTTTTCCTGTGCGGGGGCTGGAACCAGCTCTTGGAATTCAGAGGAGGAATCAGGATGGGATCTGTTTTGGCACTGAGCAGAGCCCTGACTCCTCCATAAACCCCAGAGCAGGAATTCAGGCCCTGAATTCCTTGGGAGGTGCTCTGCTCTCCGGATGATCCCAACCTGAGAGGATTCCAGGCAGCAATCACAGGCACCGCAGCTCCATGCCAAGACGTTTGTGGAATCACCTGGCTCTTTCCTGCTCCAAGTTCTCTTCACAGTGGGCAGGGAACGAGCCCCAGACCATGGAACCACAACCCAGGACCCAAAACTTGGAATTCGAGCGTTAAACCCATCCTTCCTGCCCCGAAAGAATTCCCTGTGGCCGAGCGCCTCTGGATGACTCCGCTGAGGGTTCGGCTCTTGCCCGGACGTTCCCCAGAGCTCATCCATGAGCTGGATTCCAGGAGAGGCCGGAGGAGGATGGTCAGACCCACCTGGGTGTCTCCCCATAGACAGCCAGGCCCAGCCGGACGCCTCCTCTTCCCATCTCCGCGTTCTGGAAGGATCTGGCCGCGCTCCCGATGAAATCCCGGAGCAGCCGGGAGCTCTCCTTGCCGGCGCCATCCGACTGCCCCACGAGGAACAGGACATCGGCCGCCTCCGCTGTCCTGCAGGCTGGGGGAAAAGAGAGGGACAGGGAGGCTCATCCCACGCCACGGGATGAGGGAAAAGCCCCCTGGAGCCACCGGAATTCCCACGATACGGAAGGGAAGGAGATGGAGAGACCGTGTTCAGGTGCTTCCCAGAGTTAACAGGTGTTGTGTTCTCCTTGATTCCCTCCTAATTCCTCATTTGGAAGTTCTGACCCAGGAGAGGTTCCTCAACCAGAGATGCTCCATCCTGGGAAATGTCCAAGGCCAGGATGAGCTGGGATTATGGGAGGTCCCTGTCCATGGCAGGACTGGACTAAATCACCTCTAAAAGGCTCCTTCCAACTCCAGCTATTCCGTGATTTCCAGCACAACCCCCAAATCCCAGCTCCAGCACAGCATCAGGCGTGTAGGATGTACTGGGAGCAAGGGAATTCCAGAGCGGAATCCCGGCGAATTCCACACTCCCAGAGCCAGGCACAGCCATATGGGCCAGCCATAACTGGAATTTGGGAATGTGGCAGCTCTGCCATCCCGGGATTCATACCAGGGACACTGAGAAGATGTAGGAACCCCCCTCCCTGGGCACGAGCAGAATTTTGTGCAAGGAAAGAAGAACCGGAGCGTTTTTCCCAGCTATCCCAGGACAGCTCTGATGGCAGGGAAGGGGCAGGAGTACAGCGAAATTCCCTGGCATTTTTCCCTTCCCAGCCTTCCCTCCCACCTGAATTCCATATTTTTGAGGGATTGCATAAATCCATTCCATAGACAGGGATGTGATGACTCTTAGGGATGCTTAAACTCTTGAGGACTCTGCAAGGGATATGGAAAATTTGTATTTTCCTTGGAATTTCTCTCCATTGCAGGTGATTATTCCAGACCCTGCTGGAGGAGGGGGCCAGATCTTCCCCACTGGGATTGGGATCAACCTTTTCCCATCCTTTTTTTTCCTATTTTGTGTCATTTTGGATTTTACCCAGCCTCGACTTCCACCTGCAGCTCTGGAGCCCCAACATCTTCCAGCTGCGGATGGATGCTATCCAAGGATTTGGGGGTTTTCATCCTCCTTTTTGCCCCCTGACGCCGAGTCCTTCCCAACATAACTCTGTTTGCCGTGGAAAAACAGGGATTGGCTCTTTTTTGGGGGGGTGAAATTTGGAATATAAAGCACTTTCCCTCGGGAAAAAGAGGAGACAATTATTTCAATTTCCCTTCCCAGAGATCTCCCTTGTCCGGGACGTTTGGAAGCAGCTCAGCTGCCCGTGGATCGCCGCGAGCTCCTTTCCCAGATGCTGCCCCTAATTCGGATTCCTTTTCCTCAGCTTTGGGGTTTTGATCTCCCTGTTCCCATGGAAAGATGGAGGGAAGCGAATCCCAGTCCCGACCTTGGTCCTCTGGCAGCTTCCCGGGGTAACCACACCCTGTATTCCCACAAGAAATTCCCAACAAAATCCAGAACAGCTCACCTCTTGGAGCTAACCCAGGAAGTGCAGGTTTTCCTGCTTTTTGGGCCCTGATTCGGAAAACATCCTCAAGGTCGGTATCAGAGGGGTCTTTGCTGCCTCATCCACATCCCAAATTCCCAGAGAGCTTCCTCCACCCATCCCGACTTCTGAGAGTCTTCCTCACCCCACCCTCGTTTGCATCCAGGGATAACGAGGAGGGAAACAACAAACACGGGATTCCAAAGGGTGGGACGGCGCCCTTTTCCCTACAAAGCGCCAATCCCAGCCCGTTCCGGGGGCTTTCCTTTTTTTTCCTGCTTTTTTTGGCAAATAATTCCCCAAAAACCTCGGAATTCCTGCTGGGATCAGGCACCCGGAGCCGCCACGGGAAAACGCGGGATGTTAAAGGATATTTGGATTGGTAACTCCTGGAGAGAATCCCACCCCTGGACTGCTCTATTAATCACAGGGGGATAGGACTGGATTCGGAATTTTCCGTGCGCTTCCAAAACCATCCCGGCTCTGCCGGAGGCATCTCCAAAGGTTGATTTATTGCCCCGCTCCCAGCCCGGAATTAAACGGCGTTGGTTAATTGATGGACGGCAGCTTAATCAAGGTAATTCCCCAGCTGATGCTGAAGATTCCGTTAACTCCTCGCTGGATTTAACGGATTTAGACGGATTCCCACCTCCACGCCTGGGGGTTGTTGGGAAAAGGAGGATCCCACCCAGCCTGGGACAATCCTGGGAGCTCTGGATTCGCTCTGGAGGATTCTCCCGAGGACCTCCCACCCCCACCGAGACCAAAAATACACCCCGGGTCATCCATGAGGATCTTCCCTGGAATTCTTTCTCCCTTTTTTTTTTTTTTTTTTGGATCCAGCCCCTCATCCCCAAAAGCTCTTTGAGGGTTTGCACGGAGCCAGGGAGGTGAATCCTCGGGCCATCCCATCTCCCTAAAAAGCAGGAGAAGGATTCAAGGCTTTCCTTGAGGTTTTTCCTCTCCCATTTCCTGCGTGGGGTGGATGGAACCAGCTCTTGGAATTCAGAGGAGGAATCAGGATGGGATTTGTTTCGGCACTGAGCAGAGCTCTGACTCCTCCATAAACCCCAGAGCAGGAATTCAGTCCATAAATTCCTTGGGAGGTGCTCTGTTATCTGGATGATCCCAACCTGAGAGGATCTCAGGCAGGAATCACAGGCACCGCAGCTCCACGCGTGGATCCGCGCCGGGAGCAGGAAAATCCGCTTGGAAAAGGGATTTTCCTCCCCGAAGCGTCCCAGGTTGTCGCTGTCACTCACCTTCGTGAGCAGCCCCAGCTCGGAACGGCCCCGTGGCCACCGCCAGCACGAGGATCTGGGCACACAACATCTCCCGCGGGAAGCAGCTCCCGGAAATTCCTGGAAGTCAGCGCAGAGCCTGGAGAGTCCCTCACCTGCAGAGGGAAGGGGGTTGGAGCTGGGGCCGCCGCCCTCAGCGTCAGGAAAAGCTTTACTCCAGCTGAAAAGGCTCCTCTGGGCTGGGAATATTGGGATTGAGATCCATAAATGCCTGAATTCCTTCATTTCTTTGCTCATGCCGAGGGTTCGGCCTTGCCCCCCCCTTTCCCAACATCCACCCGAGGCAATGAAGCCCAAACGGGAATATTGGTGGGATGAAAGCAGGAGAAAATTCCCACTTCAATTAAGCCAGGAGAAAAGGCCAGGAAAATCAGGAATCACCTGCATCCAGCCCTTTTCTCCGGGCTCCTAAATCCGGGATGAACATCCCTGAGGATCCAGCCCACCGTGCCAGAGGAGTCTGGAATTCTGGTTGTTGCCGGTGGTTTAATGACTCCCCAAAACCGCTGCAGAGTTCCCCCTCTGGAAAACAGGGAATTCTCCCTGCGGAGCCGAAGTGGTGCTGCCAAAAGGAATTTTATTCCTTTTTTTCAATGGGCAACCAAAAGTTCTTCTCCTGTTCCGGGCCTCACCTGCTCCCAGGGAAGCACGGACAACTTCCGAGGTGGGAATCATGGATTCAGGGAAAAAAAAAAAAAAAACAAAATAAAAAAATCTCAGTGGTTTCATCCATCTTCGCTCTTTTCCAGGGATTCCACTCCAATTAACACCAGGGATTAATGAGAACAAGGAGCCCCTCTAAGATTCCTGTGACAAGGAATGTTCCAGGAGTTTGGGACGGAGGATTTCACCTTGGAAGAACCCAGGGGAAAAGTAGGAAAACAGCTGGGAATGACATCCCAGACCCTCCTCTCCTTATTCCCTTCTCCATGGTGACTCCCCCCCACGAATCAGATTTTCACATTAAAATCACATTTTTTTAAAGCTAAATTTAAATTTTGATTTCAATTTCCAAGCAGAAAATCCCAGTCGAGCGTTTCTTGGGAAGATCATCTCCAGGCAGAACCCTCCTCCCTCTCCAATTCGAGGGAAATTTGAGGGAAAAAAACGCCGGATTTGCCCGGGCAGCTGCTGCAAACCCTGAAGGAAGGGTTCGGTTCCCACCCCTGAGCTCCAATTCCTGCAAGAAATTCCAGGAGGGGAGTGAAGGTTCGGGGTGGGTGACTCCAAAGGGGAATTTCCTCGGGAATCACCGCTCGTGGTGGAATCCATGGAACAAAGAACGGGATATTTGCAGTTTTGTCACCCTGCTGCCACGCGGGGACACCCAGGGCGTGAGGTTTGTTCCTCTGTTTTCCCCTAAAAAAAAGTGGAATGGGATTATCAATTCTCCAAAAAGGGAATATCTCCATGGAAGCAGGATTCACGGCCAAGGAGAGGTGGGGATTTGTGGGAAAACCGCTGAACTTGAAGGAGGTGGGGGTTTAAAAAAATTGGGAAGAAAAAGGGTTTGGAAAGCGATGGATGAGGAGATTGAGTGCTGGGCTGGCATCCAGGGCTCCGCTTCCTCTGGCTGGAACTTTTCCAGGTTATTCACATTTCCAGGTGCTCCCGAGGGGAACAGGAGGCTGGGAGGAAGGAAAACAAAGATCCCAGAGGTTCTGCATCCCCTGGGAGCCTCCTGGGTCTGGGGAAGGAGAAATTCTCCCAGCGGTCAGGAAAAGATCCGCCAGTCCCTGAGCTGCAGCCAAGGATCCGAACCCAAACCTCGGATTTTTCCCGTTAGTTATTGATTCCACAGGAAGGTGAGAATATCCCACAGCTCCGGCAACACCTGCAGCTCCCTCATCCCAAATCCCAGAGAGTCACACTCTGTCTGTCCATCCATCCCCTGCTCCCCTGGGCTTTCCCATTCCCAGACAACGGGAAGGGGAAAATTCAGTGATCCCAAAAAGGAGCAAGTGATGCCCAAAAACGGCAGTGATCCCAAAATTCCAGTGATACTGCCAAACAATGGAATTACACCCAAAAACCTAGTGACAGTAAAAATCCAGTGATCCCAAAATTCCAGTGATTCCCAAAAAGGACCAAATGATGATCAAAAATCCAGTGACCCTAAAAACGCAGTGATCCAAAAATTCCAGTGACACCCAGAAAGAAGCAAATGACACCCCAAAACCGCAGTGATCCCAAAATTCCAGCGACACACAGAAAGGAGAAAATGACACCCAAAATTTGACTGATCCTAAAAATCCAGTGATCACAAAATTCCAGTGGTCCCAAAAAGGACCAAGTGACACCCAAAACCCACAGTGATCCCAAAAAGGACCAAATGGCACCCAAACCCGCAGTGATCCCAAAATTCCAGTGACACCCAGAAAGGAGAAAATGATGCCCAAAATTCCAGCGATCCCAAAAATCCAGTGACACACAAAAAGGACCAAATGACACCCAAAATTCCAGAGATCCCAAAAGAACCAAATGACACCCAAAAATGCAGTGATCCTGAAATTCCAGTGATCCCCAAAACAACGGAATTACACCCCCAAACCTAGTTATAGTAAAAATCCAGTGATCCCAAAATTCCAGTGACACCCAGAAAGGTCCAAATGACACCCAAAACCACAGTGATCCCAAAATTCCAGTGACACCCAAAAAGGACCAAATGACACCCAAAATTCCAGAGATCCCAAAAAGGACCAAATGACACCCAAAACCGCAGTGATCCCAAAATTCCAGTGATCCCAAAACCAACGGATTTACACCCAAAAACCTAGTGATAGTAAAAAATCCAGTGATTCCAAAACTCCAGTGACACCCAAAAAAGACCAAATGACACCCCAAATTCCAGAGATCCCAAAAAGAACCAAGTGACACCCAAAATTCCAGTGACCCCAAAAAGGATGAAATGACACCCAAAACTGCAGTGATCCCAAAGTTCCAGTGACACCCCAAAAGAATGGAATTACACACAAAAACCCAGTGATCTTAAAAATCCAGGGATCCCAAAATTCCAGTGACACCCAAAAAGGACCAAGTGACACCCAAAAACCACAGTGATCCCAAAATTCCAGTGACACCCCAAAACAATGGAATTACACCCGAAAACCTAGTGATAGTAAAAATCCAGTCATCCCAAAAAGGACAAAATGACACCCAAAACCCAGTGATCCCAAAATTCCAATGACATCCAGAAAGGAGCAAATGACACCCAAAATTCCAGTGATCCCAAAAAGGACCAAGTGACACCCCAAACCCCAGTGATCCCAAAATTCCAGTGACACCCCAAAACAATGGAATTACACCCCAAAACCTAGTGATAGTAAAAGTCCAGTGATCCCAAAAATCCAGTGACACCCAAAAAGGACCAAATGACACCCAAAATTTAAGAGATCCCAAAAAAGATGAAATGACACCCAAAACCGCAGTGATCCCGAAATTCCAGTGATCCCAAAACCAACGGATTTACACCCAAAAACCTAGTGATAGTAAAAATCCAGTGATTCCAAAACTCCAGTGACACCCAAAAAGGACCAGATGACACTCAAAATTCCAGAGATCCCAAAAAGGACCAAGTCACACCCAAAACCCGCAGTGATCCCAAAAAGAACCAAATGACACCCAAAATTCCAGTGACCCCAAAAAGGATGAAATGACATCCAAAACTGCAGTGATCCCAAAATTCCAGTGATCCCAAAAAGAACCAAATGACACCCAAAATTCCAGTGACCCCAAAAAGGATGAAATGACATCCAAAACTGCAGTGATCCCAAAATTCCAGTGACACCCCAAAACAATGGAATTACACACAAAACCCCAGTGATCTTAAAAATCCAGGGATCCCAAAATTCCAGTGACACCCAAAAAGGACCAAATGACACCCAAAATTCCAGAGATCCCAAAAGAGATGAAATGACACCCAAAACCGCAGTGATCCCGAAATTCCAGTGATCCCAAAACCAACGGATTTACACCCAAAAACCTAGTGATAGTAAAAATCCAGTGATTCCAAAACTCCAGTGACACCAAGAAAGGTCCAAATGACACCCAAAACCACCGTGATCCCAAAATTCCAGTGATCCCAGAAAGGACCAAGTGACACCCAGAAAGGAGAAAATTATGCCCAAAATTCCAGTGATCCCAAAAATCCAGTGACACAAAAAAAGGACCAAATGGCACCCAAACCCGCAGTGATCCCAAAATTCCAGTGACACCCAGAAAGGAGAAAATGATGCCCAAAATTCCAGTGATCCCAAAAATCCACTGACACAAAAAAAGGACCAAATGACACCCAAAATTCCAGAGATCCCAAAAGAACCAAATGACACCCAAAAATGCAGTGATCCTGAAATTCCAGTGATCCCCAAAACAATGAAATTACACCCAAAAACCTAGTTATAGTAAAAATCCAGTGATCCCAAAATTCCAGTGATTCCCAAAAAGGACCAAATGATGATCAAAAATCCAGTGACCCTAAAAACCCAGTGATCCAAAAATTCCAGTGACACCCAGAAAGAAGCAAATGACACCCAAAATTTGACTGATCCTAAAAATCCAGTGATCCCAAAATTCCAGTGGTCCCAAAAAGGACCAAATGGCACCCAAACCCGCAGTGATCCCAAAATTCCAGTGACACCCAGAAAGGAGAAAATGATGCCCAAAATTCCAGTGATCCCAAAAATCCACTGACACAAAAAAAGGACCAAATGACACCCAAAATTCCAGAGATCCCAAAAGAACCAAATGACACCCAAAAATGCAGTGATCCTGAAATTCCAGTGATCCCCAAAACAATGAAATTACACCCAAAAACATAGTTATAGTAAAAATCCAGTGATCCCAAAATTCCAGTGACACCCAGAAAGGTCCAAATGACACCCAAAACCACCGTGATCCCAAAATTCCAGTGATCCCAGAAAGGACCAAGTGACACCCAGAAAGGAGAAAATTATGCCCAAAATTCCAGTGATCCCAAAAATCCAGTGACACCCAAAAAGGACCAAATGACACCCAAAATTCCAGAGATCCCAAAAAGGACCAAGTGACACCCAAAACCGCAGTGATCCCGAAATTCCAGTGATCCCAAAAAGAACCAAATGACACCCAAAAAAGCAGTGATCCCAAAATTCCAGTGACACCCAGAAAGGAGAAAATGACACCCAAAATTCCAGTGATCCCAAAAAGGACCAAGTGACACCCCAAACCCCAGTGATCCCAAAATTCCAGTGACACCCCAAAACAATGGAATTACACACAAAAACCCAGTGATAGTAAAAGTCCAGTGATCCCAAAAATCCAGTGACACCCAAAAAGGACCAAATGACACCCAAAATTCCAGAGATCCCAAAAAGGACCAAATGACACCCAAAACCGCAGTGATCCCAAAATTCCAGTGACACCCAGAAAGGAGAAAATGACACTCAAAATTCCAGTGACCCCAAAAATCCAGTGACACCCAGAAAGGACCAAATGACACCCAAAATTCCAGTGATCCCAAAAAGGACCAAGTGATATCCCAAACCCTAGTGATCCCAAAATTCCAGTGATCCCAAAAAGGACCAAGTGATATCCCAAACCCTAGTGATCCCAAAATTCCAGTGACACCCAGAAAGGAGAAAATGACACCCCCAAATCCAGTGATCTTAAAAATCCAGTGATCCCAAAATTCCAGAGATCCCAAAAACGACCAAATGACACCCCAAACCCCAATGATCCTAAAAGCCCGGCCAGGACATCCCTATTCCAACCCTCCAAACACAACCTCCGGCCTTTCCTGAGGATCCCTGGAGCTGCAGGAAATTTTGGGAAGCCCCAAAATTCCCAGTCCCTTTCCTGTTCCTCCTCCGACGCGCACTGACCGGACGCGGGGAGCAATTCCTGCAAATTCCACCCAAACCACCCAAGGGCCTCAAAGGCTTTGGAGACATTCCAGGAATCATCTCCTGGCGCTCGATTTCCTCCTCTCCCTGGATGAATTCCCAATTGCAGCAGAATTCCCGTTATTTTGGGCCCAACCATAGGGAGCAGCAAAAAAACCAAACAAACAAAAAAAACAACTCCAAAACTGCGAATCAAAATGAAATTTGTGAAATTTGTGGAACGTCATTCCAGCATCCACAGGGAAAGCTGGGAATTGGGAGTGGATCTCGAGTTTCCACTGGTGGTCCTGAGGCAGGAAAAGCTGGATTGGGAAAGGAGCAAATCCACAACTGGATGTGGATTCCAGCCAATCAGTCAAACCTGCAGTGGGAAAGGAGAATTCCAGCCTGGAATTTGGGAGTTCTCCAGCCAGGAATGGTCCCAGACCAATGCTTCCTGCTGCTTCTCCCACTGAAATATCCATTTTCCTGGAATTATCACCATTCCCAGGGGATTTGCTCCGTTGTTGTCACGGCTTTGATCCAGGAATTGCTTTCGGCTTGTCTCACACAGGACAAGACCAGAGGGAAAATCCATCTCCTTATCCCAGCGGTGGGAAGTTTTCTGGGATCAGATTCTGCCCACTCCATCCTCAGACCCCCTGGAGCACCAGGAATCAGCTTCTTCCCAAAAAATACCTCAAAAACCCCCCAAAACAAAACCATGGGAATTGTGGCAATGCCGAGAGAGCTCAAGGAGCATTTGGGCAACGCCCTCAGGCAGGTGCTGGGATTTTGGGACTTTGGGATTTCGGGCAGGACCAGGAGTGGGAATTCAGTGACCCCTGGATATTCCCTGGGAATCTCCTTCCCGACCTCTCCTTGATGGCCCTGGGCCCCGGGGAAGGGAAAGGTCATCCCAAAAATTCCAATTTCAGACGGGTTTGGGGCACCAGGGGGTGCAGTGCAGGGGGAAGCCGGGGCTGCTTCTGCTTCCTCCTCATCTCATCCTCCTCATCCTCACCCTCCCCACTGGGAGCTGCTGCTCCTCAACCTCTTCTTCCTCCTCAGTCCCCCCATGTGCTGCCTCCTCATCCTCATCCAGAGCCGCTTCCTCCTCATCCTCCTCATCTTCCCCTTTGGAAGCTGCTGTCTCCTCATCCTCTTCATCCAGGGCCACTTCCTCCTCATCCTCCTCTTCTTCCCCATCAGGAGCTGCTGCCTCCTCATCCTCCTCATCCTTCTCCCTGGGAACAGCTGCCTCCTCATCCAGAGCTGCTGCCTCCTCATCCTCCCCTTTGGAAGCTGCTGCCTCCTCATTCTCTTCTTCCTCCTCATCCTCCTCATCCAGAGCTGATGCCTCCTCATCCTCCTCATCCTTCTCCCTGGGAACAGCTGCCTCCTCATCCTCCTCTTCCCCCTCATTTTCCTCAGCCAGAGCTGATGCCTCCTCATCCTCCTCACCTTCCTCATCCAGAGCTGCTGCCTCCTCATCTTCCTCATCCTCCTCCCTGGGAGCTGCTGACTCCTCATCCTCCTCATCCAGAGCTGATGCCTCCTCATCTTCCTCACCCTCCCCTTTGGAAGCTGCTGCCTCCTCATCCTCTTCTTCCTCCTCATCCAGAATTGCTGCCTCCTCATCCTCTTCCTCTTCCCATCAGGGAGCTGCTGCCTCCTCATCTTCCTCATCCTCCTCCCTGGAGCTGCTGCCTCCTCACCCTCCTCTTCCTCCTCATCCAGAACTGCTGCCTCCTCATCCTCTTCCTCTTCCCATCAGGGAGCTGCTGCCTCCTCATCTTCCTCATTCTCCTCCCTGGGAGCTGCTGCCTCCTCATCCTCTTCCTCTTCCCCTTTGGAAGCTGCTGCCTCCTCACCCTCCTCTTCCTCCTCATCCTCAGCTGCTGTCTCCTTATCTTCCTCACCCTCCCCTTTGGAAGCTGCTGTCTCCTCATCCTCCCCATCTCCAGCTGCTGCCTCTTCTTCCTCTTCCCATCAGGAGCTGCTGCCTCCTCTTCCTCCCCGTCAGGAAGCTGCTCCCTTCCTCACCCTCCTCTTCCTCCTCACCCTCCCCCATCGGGAGACGCTCCCTCGTCATCCTCCTCTCCTTCCTCATCCTCCTCTCCCTCCTCATCCTCCTCTCCCTCCTCCTTTTCCTCATCCGGAGCTGCTGCTCCTCATCCTCCTCTTCCTCCCCGGGCCTTCCTCCCTCCTTCCCCTCCGCAGTTCTTTAACCGCATCTCGAGACTCCCCAAAAAAAACACCCCAACGGACGGACGGACGGACGGACGGACGGACACGGACAGATTTCCCACATTGCTCACCCGGCCCCGCGTCGGCTTCTCCGCACCCCCGGGAGCCGGAGCGTCCCAGGATCCCCGCACCGGGAAAATCCGGCGGCGGAGAAACTTCCCAGGGCTCGGGAAGAAAAAAAAAGAAAAAAGGCAGGAATTAGGAGGCAGGAGGAGGGGCTGCTCCAATGCGGGGATGGAGAGGAGGGGGGAGAAAAGGGAGAAGGGGGAAAAAAAAATTAAAATATTTTTACCTCGTGGGCGTAAAATGATAATAAAATAACTGGGATGTTTGCAAGGGAAAGGGGGGAGAAGTTTGTTCCCAGGGAGATGAAAACTCCGGGTGTCAGCACCTGGAGAACACCGGGAATGGCGGGAAAAAAAAAATCTGATTTATGGTTCAAATATTGGAGTCTGACACTGCCGGGGGGCTGGAGGGGAGCGGGTGAGGGCGTCACAAATGAAATCCTGATTTGTCTCGTCTCCCGACAGCAGGGATTCTTAAGGAATCGTCTCCCTGGTCGGGATTGGGAAGCAGAGAGAAACTGAGGCAGGGAAAGGGGAGTTTGAGGTTCAAACGTTTAGGAAATGACCCAAAAAGGATCCAAGCGCCGCACCCGGCTCCTTGGGGTGGGGACAGCGGGGTGACCCCCGAAGATCTGCGTGGGGTGGGCAGGGAATGTGTGGGACACATTCCACACGGATTCCAGGGGAGGGAGAGCGGCTTCAAACAGGGTCCCGGGAATAAATCGGAATTCTCAGCCCTGGATCCAGACAGGATCCCGGGAATAAATCTGAATTCCCACCCTCCTTGGACGCCCAGATCCAGACAGGATCCCAGGAATAAATTGGAATACTCATCCCTGGCTCCAAACGGGATCCCAGGAATAAATCTGAATTCTCAGCCCTGGCTCCAGACAGGATCCCAGGAATAAATCGGAATACTCATCCCTGGCTCCAAACGGGATCCCAGGAATAAATCTGAATTCTCAGCCCTGGCTCCAGACAGGATCCCAGGAATAAATCTGAATTTTCACCCTCCTGGGACAACCAGCTCCAAACAGGATCCCAGGAATAAATCTGAATTCTCACCCCTGGCTCCAAACGGGATCCCGGGAATAAATCTGAATTCTCACCCCTGGCTCCAAACGGGATCCCAAGAATAATCTGAATTCTCACCCCTGGCTCCAAACGGGATCCCGGGAATAAATCTGAATTCTCACCCCTGGCTCCAAACGGGATCCCAGGAATAAATCTGAATTCTCAGCCCTAGTTCCAAACGGGATCCCAGGAATAAATCTGAATTCTCCCCTCAGCTCCATTCTCCTCCTGCAGCCAAATCCGGAGCTTCATCCCAAGGCAGCTTCCAGCCACTGGGAAAACCCCAACCCAGCCGCCCCTGGAGCTCCCACTACACAAACAGAGGAGATTTCAGCTCAGGAAAAAAATAAGAATAAAAATAATAATAAAATAGGAAGAATTCGAGACCCCATTTCCCCAAAACTCAGCAGTTTTCCTGCACCGAGGATTCCCGTGCCCCTGGGAATTCCAGAGCTGATGAGGAGCAGATCTCGCCCTGGTGGGTCCCATCCATCCCTAAAGATCCTCTGGCCAAAAAGGTCAAGGACACAGGAAAAGGGAAAACCAGGAGCCTCCAGGGTGAACAGGAACACCTCGGCTTGAGGGGGCGGGGGGGGAAAGAAAAAAAAATTCCAGGGAATCCCAGCCCCACCTGGCTCCAGGTGGAAGCCAAAGGATCAGCACAACTCCACTAATTAATAACTGAGAGCCGGGAACAGCTGCTAGAAGAGATTTAAATCATCCACCGGCCTCCAGGTGTTCAAATATCCACGGGTTTAAGAGTTGGGAGAGGTGGAATTTCGCTCTTCCCTGCAGGGAAATCGCTTGGGCTGATGTTCCCCAGCTCCAGCAGAAAAATCCCAGGAATTAACCTCTTCCTGCCCACAATTGTCCGCAAGTTTTCCTCCCCTCCAGACAGTTTCTGCCTGGATCACCCCGAGCTCTCCGGGATAACTCCGGTTTTTAGGGAGCGACGCCCATCCCAAGTTTCCAGAGGAGCACTCCGTAAACCCAGGCTGAACAACTGAGCCCAATTAAACCGCGCCAGCCTCCCCAAAGCCCTGAATGCCTCGTTAGGGAGCTGAATGGGCTTAATTGCAATCGGATCTGCATTCAGCACCGAATCCACTCCCAAACCCAGCCTGGGGCAACCAGGAGGCGTTTGTGCAGCTCCAGCGAAATTCCCGACAGGATCGGGGGCTCCGGCTGCCTTTGGAGTTGTGGTTTTAACCCCGGGTCCAGCCGGGTTTAACCCTGGAGGGGTTGGGAAGAGGTGGAGATGTGGCACCTGGGGACACCCCACGTCCGCAGGACCTGGAGCAAATCCAGGGAAATCCATGGAGCTGCTACAGGGCTGGAGCCGGGCTGGGAATGCTCACCTGGAGAAGGAAAGGCTCCAGGGAGAGCTTCCAGAACATTCCAGGGCCTGAAGGGGCTCCAGGAGAGCTGCAGAGGGACTGGGGACAAGGCCTGGAGGGACAGGACACAGGGAATGGCTCCCAGTGCCAGAGGGCAGCGCTGGATGGGATCTTGGGAATCAGGAACTCCTGCCTGGGCTGGAATTCCCAGAGAATCCCTGGATCCCTGGAATGTCCAAGACCAAGTTGGACATTGGGGCTTAGAGCACCCTGGACAGTGGGAGGTGTCCCTGCCCATAAATGTTGGGATGTACCTTTCCCCACGGATCTGGGCTCATGGAATTTTCATGCTGGGCTCTTGACAGGTGTGATGGGAACACCTGGAGCTGAATATTTCCGTGCTTTTATTCCCAAACCTTGGGGCCAAACATGCTCCATCAAAGGCCCAGGGCAGGGGTGAAGAACAGAACAAGTTCTTCAATTGTCAAAAAAACCAAATCCCCAAAAAACCCAAGGAGGGGGAACATCAAACTCAGGCCAAATTTTTTGGAAAACCACAAAAATAAACGGTGAAAGCCGCTGAAGCAAATTTGGGAGGTTTCCAAGCCAGGTCCCTCCGCTCCTGGAGCAGTCGGGAATATTTGGGAGCAAGGCAAAGCAAACAAAGAGCAGCATCCACGTGCGGTCACCGCTTCCCGGCATGCCAGCCCCTCTGGAGAGAGGGAAGGGTTTCCATCCGCTGGAATTCAGGCATCGAGCGAATCCCAGAATCCCTGAAGGGGTTGGAAGGGACATTAAAACCCATCCAGTGCCACCCCATCCACGGGCAGGGACACTTCCCACTGTGCCAGGCTGCTCCAACCCGGCCTTGGACATTCCAGGGATCCAGGGGCAGCCATGGCTTCTCTGGGAATTCCTGGATGTGGCACTCAGAGCTGTGGGCGGGGGACGAGGTGGGGATCGGGCACAGCTTGGACTGGATCCTTGGAAGGATTTCCAACCTCAAGGATTCTGTTAAAAAAAAACAAAAACAAAAACAAAACCAAAAACAAACAACAACAACAACAACAAAAAAACCAACCCCCCCAAAAAAACAAAGAAAAAACCACAAAAACCCAGCATTAAGTTATAACTAAAAAATTCTCTTTCTGCCCCAAAAGGAGTCGTGTCCTCACTGCCTGCTCCTCGCCCTGCGCTGGATCTGGGCATTCTTTGGGAATTCGACTTTTTTTTGGGATGTTTTCATGCCAGGAATGGTGCTAATCACGGAATAAATTGCCCGCCCACGGATCTGGGAGCCCAAATCCCACGGGATGACATCTCCGAGACCCCCACAAGGGGAGGGGATGAGGGTGGAGCAATAAACCGGGATTTTGACGCCATGTCCCTTCTCTGAGCAAATTCCCAGAGTCAAGGAAAAGTGGGACAAAGCCAGGCA
The DNA here is from genome assembly GCA_037837765.1 of Delichon dasypus. Classification (NCBI taxonomy): domain Eukaryota; kingdom Metazoa; phylum Chordata; class Aves; order Passeriformes; family Hirundinidae; genus Delichon; species Delichon dasypus. The sequence goes on from JBBAXF010000005.1 coordinate 1,135,811, forward strand.
GGAAGAGATGGAGAAGAACCATGGGGAAAGGATGGGGTGGGAGAAGCTTTCCAGCCCTTGGAGTGACATCCCAAAAGTTTGCTGGAGCCCACAGGCTCCTCATGGAATGCTGGGATTCCAAAAGTCTTTATTGGACCATGGAATGTCTTCCAAAAAGACAGGGAAGTCAAATTTTCCAAACCCTCCTCATCCTGCAGTAAATTGAAACTAAAGTTTTGGATCTGTGAGGTTGGAAAGAGCTCAGATTCCCAAATTTTCCAAACCCTCCTTGTCCTGCAGTGAATTGAAACTGAAGTTTGGTTCCATGAGTTTGGGAAGAGCTCCAATTCCCAAATTTTCCAAACCCTCCTCGTCCTGCAATGAATTGAAACTAAAGTTTGGTTCCATGAGTTTGGAAGCGCTTGAATTCCCAGATTTTCCAAACCCTCCTCGTCCTGCAATGAATTGAAACTAAAGTTTGGTTCCATGAGTTTGGGAAGCGCTTGAATTCCCAGATTTTCCAAACCCTCCTCGTCCTGCAATGAATTGAAACTAAACTTTGGATCCATGAGTTTGGGAAGCGCTTGAATTCCCAAATTTTCCAAACCCTCCACGTCCTGCAGTGAATTGAAACTAAAGTTTGGATCCATGAGGTCAGGAAAAGCTCAGATTCCTAAATTTTCCAAACCCTCCTTGTCCTGCAGTGCCCTGAAACTAAAGTTTGGTTCCATGAGTTTGGGAAGAGCTTGAATTCCCAAATGTGGGAGCCAAAAGCAGAAAAAGTTGGAGAATTTTTTTTTTTAATTTTTTTTTTAAGGAAAGGAGACAAATCCCAGAGAAAAAAACATTTTAGGGATTGTTCCCTTGGATCCCACTGAAGGCAAAAAATTCCAGATCCAAACATGTTTGGATATGGATGGGTCTGATTCGCATTCTGGACAAGGACAAAAAACCCCCCAAAACAACAGTTAAAAAAATACTAAAAAATCTCTTTTTCTCCCTTTTGCACTTTTTTAAGGGAATTTTAATGGAAAAGATTCCCATCAATCACCCCTCTGGAAAGTCGCTTGCCTAAAGCAGGGAGAGACAAATCCGATTCAGGGAGGTTTTACCGAAGGGAAAAAGCACTTCAGGTTGGAATTTTTCCAGCTCATTTACAGGGATGTCAAATTTAACAACCTTGAGGAATGAGGAGGAGGAAGGGGAGGGGATGGCTTAAAAAAAAAAAAAAATAATTAAAATTTAGTTATTTCAATTTTTTTCCCCCAAAATATGCCCGGAGTTTTCAGGCTTTCCTATTTTTGACAAGTTCCAACACACATGGGCAGTTCGGAGCAGCAAGAAAAATTTGGAATTCATCCCCACTCCCCCCCAAAAAAACAACAAAAACCCCAAAAACCTGGCAGAGGAAAATAAAGGGAATAAAAAATGGATGGGGAATTTAAGAATTGAGGAGGAGGAAGGAGTCTGGAACTTTTGGCTGAGGGAAAAACTCTGGGAAAAATCCAGGAGTGGGGGTAAAAAAAAAAAAAAATTCTCCTGGATCACATGGAAAATGAAACGTTGGGAAAGCAGGGATTTCTCCTGTCCACCCAGAGAAAGAGGAATAATTTATGGAATGCCAAGCTGAGGAAAGCTCCGAAAACAATGAGACAAATTAAAAAAAAAAAAATTAAAAAAAGGAATTCCTGGGAAATTCAGAAAATAACTGGAATTCCTGGGAAAATCCCTGCTGAGGAGGGAGCAGCAGGGAGAGCTGGGGGAGCTGGAAGTTTTTGATGGAATAAATAATCCCAAGGACGTGAAAATTTAAGGAGAGGAGAGAGACTCGGCCCTCCGAAAGCGCCTAAAAATATCCGATTTCTTTGGGTAATTTCAGGTGACGCGATAGGACACAAAAAAATGGAATTTAAAGCCCACGACCACAAAATCTTCCCAAGGAAGGAAGGAAAAAACTCCTCCAGCTGCAAAATTCCAGGGGCTGGGGAATTTCCAAGGGAAGCGGGGTCGCGCTTCTGGAATTCCCGTTGTGCACATTCCCAAAAGAAAGGTGAAGGAGCCAGGATGGGAAGTTTTTTGGAGCTGAGGGATTTAGGGCAGGAGTCGTCTCTCCCACCAGGGCTCCGGGATGGAGCAGTTTAGGATTCAGGAACCAAAAAGGATTTGATTTTTATTTTTTTTTCCCATAAATACTCACCCCTGCCACGGCAATAAAAATAATGAGGAGAAATCCAAATCCCAGGATCTGTTCCCTGTTTTTTCCCCTCATGATGCGGCTGAGTCTCTGTGTCCTTGGCTGTGGTGGAATCCTGGAATGGTTTGGGTGGGAAGGGACCTTAAACTCATCCAGTTCCACCCTCTGGACACTTCCCACTATCCCAGGGTGCTCCAAACCCCATCCTTGGATATTTCCAGGGATCCAGGAGCAGCCACAACTTCTCTGGGAATCTTGTGGGAGAATCCTCCCACCTAAAGCCACTAAAAAAATGGAATTAATAACAGGATGCTGAAGAGCTGAGGGCAAAAATCCCTAAAAAATCCCCGAATCCAACTCAGCATCCCAAATCCCACAGCTGGCTGTTATCCCACTAAAAGCCAGGGTGCTCTTCCTCTTTTGCCCTCGCTTCGTCTCCCAGAAACTCGGGATGAAAAGCAGGGAATAAAGCCCCAAATTCACCTCCTGAACTTCATTTCCCAGCTGGTTCCAAATCTCTTTTTATCCTGAGGGGAATTCAGGTCCAGGGAACAATTGCCTGGAAGAGAGGAGAGGTCCAGCCTTGTCTGCACCACCAAATCCCACGGGAATTCTTCGTCTTTCTCCTGGAAAAAGCAGCAGGACGGGATCCAGACATGGGAATGGGAAGGAGAGGAGCCAGGTGAGGGATCTCACCTCGCTGGGATTTCGGGAAAATCGGTTTTGAGATGTTTGAGGGCTTTTTTTTTTTTTTTTTTCTTCCCCCCAAGCTGTTTATTGAGTTATTAAATCCCACTAAAACCCGGGAATTTTCGAGGTGCTCCAAACCCATGAATCATGAGGATTCATCTTCTCTCAGCTCCTAAAACCACAGAGAGAGAGAACAGAAAATCCAGGTCACTCCAGGTGCCCCATCCAGGGGTGGAATTTCCTCTCCGCGTCCCCAAAGTCCCGTTTCCCGGTGTTTTATCCCCATTTTGCCCCATTTACCAGGCTGAAAAAATGAATTCCTGCAGATAAAACGAGATTTTTTATTTTTTTTTCCCCCACACGGGACAAACCAGCTCTGCCTGGTTTCCCTCATCACTGGGTTTGTACCCGAAGGAAAGTCCAAAAAATTGGCTCTTTGTGGAGTCAAAGCTGGGAAAAGTGGAAAACTACCAAAAAAAAAAAAAAAAAAAAAAAAAGAAATCTGGGATTCTGAATTCCCTGCTCCCGTTTTCTCACTGATCACTCAAATTGTGGTTCTGGGCCACAGCTGGGGGGTTCCTGATCCTTAACCCAACATCCCAAGAGGCCACAATTCCGGATTTTTCCTTAATTCCAGAAGTCAGGAACTCAAATTGCTGCCAGGGCTTATCCCAAAGCTTGGAGAGCCACGGATTTGTAGCAGTGAAGGTGAATTCTTAAATTATTTTTATTTATATATATAAAATCAGATCTATAATATATATTTTTTATATATATATAATATAGCATAAAATACAACATAAGTATATAACATAAATATATAATGTGCAATGTGATATATAATGTGTGATATATAGTATATAATATGTGATATATATTATATAAATGTATTATATATTATATAGAATATAGAATACAAAATATAGAATATAAAATATAGAATATAAACATACAATATAAATATACAATATACAAGATACAAGACTACAAGATACAATAAATAAAAATAAAAATAAAAATAAAAATAAAAATAAAAATAAAAATAAAAATAGATATATAGATATATATAGAGAGATATATTCTATGTATTTTGTAGAATATATATATTCTAGTCTACATAATATACATTATATATCTAAATAAATATAATTAATATGTATATATATTAATAGCTCTATATATAATTTAAAACATTTTTTGTAATGTTATTTTGTCATTTATTTGGACGCCACAGAATTGATGCGAACAAATGTCATTTGTTCATTTGTTATGAACAAATTAATTTCAACTTTTATGGGAGTGAATTTTATTATTAAATCTCCCTCCACAACTCCGTGACAGGAGGATGGAGCCAGGCAGGAGTCGAGCTCTTCTCCACAAGGAATAAGGGACAGGATGGGAGAAAATGGCCAAAAAACCCCCCAAAAGCTGCCTGAGATGAAAATTCGGGATTATTTTCACACTGGAGCACTTCAGAAACGCTGACTTGTTGTGTGGCTTTCATCCAGCTTAGAGCCAAGGCGCTGCATTTTTGTGTGGCAGCAAAACCACCTCAAATTTCCCCCCAAAATCTCCCCTCGGAAGCTCCAAGAAAACAAAATTTAAAGTCCAAAAGCAGCAAGAGCTGATTAGTGAAGGGAACAGAAAAAAAGAAATTCTGAAAAAACATCATCCTGACCCGTGCAGAACTGAGGAGAGGGAAGCAGGAAAGCCTGGAAACCTTAAAAAAAAGTGCCAGGAAAGCCCAGAAATCGGCTTTGTCTGCAGCTAATGAGCCTTTTAATTAAAAATAAACCAATTCAAAAGGCTTGATGGAAGATCAGAGAAGTCACTTAGAGGGTTTCTCCCTTGAGAGGGGTCAGAAAACACCGAATTATTTTGTCAGGTGTGGGCACAATGAACTTTGGTCAAATCCAGAGCAAGAGCTCAGCAAAACCTTCGGGTTTCTGGATTCTCACAGAATTCCCAAAGAATTTATTTCCCGTCAGAACATCCAAGCCAAAACACCTGGAAATGTCACACAGGAGGCTCCAAATCCCCTGGATTTTGGTACAATTCCATCAAAAGACTGCGGGGTTTTCTATCTGCGGGCAAAACCCCCTCGAGATATCCAAACATTTCTGGCTCTTGGCCCTTCAGTTTCCAGGTTTTAAAGTCCTGAGCTCCGACCGATCTCCGCTTCCAGCCCCCAGGTAGGAATTCGAAACCTTGGCCCTTCAGTTTCCAGGTTTTAAAGTCCTGAGCTCCGACCGATCTCCGCTTCCAGCCCCCAGGTAGGAATTCGAAACCTTGGCATCTCCAGTTTGGAGCGAGAGCCCAAAAACTCTTCCAGTGAACCAAAAAATAAAAAAGTTAAAAAAAGGTGATTCTGGTAGTTTCACCCTGTCTTTAGCAGCTCTGAGCAGCAGAGGAGCTGCCAAGGTTTTGTTCGCGTTCTCTGGAGGTGACAAAAAAAGCAGCGCTTGATTCTTGGATTGAGTGCGGCTCCTTGGAATTTCAAACCTGTGGTTTTCAAAGATGGGAAAGAGCTTCAGGTCCGATTCCGATTGAAAATGGATTGAAAAAGGAGTATCTGTAGGACGGAATTCCCACCTCCGAGTCGACGCGGTTTCCACTGACCGCAGAGTAAGGACAGATGATTTTGAGGAGATTCCGCAAAACCTGAGAACTGGAAATTCCACCACGATGGAATTATGGGGTTTTTTTTTTGGGTGGGAAGGGATCTTCAAGCCCATCCAGTGTCACCTCCTGCCACAGGCAGGGACAACTTCCACGGTCCCAGGCTGCTCCAATCCTTCCTTGGACATTCCAGGGATCCAGGGAATGATCCACAGCTGCTCTGGCAATTCCAGCCCAGGCAGCAATTCCTGATTCCCAAGATCCCATCCAGCGCTGCCCTCTGGCACTGGGAGCCATTCCCTGTGTCCTGTCCCTCCAGGCTTTGTCCCCAGCCCCTCTGCAGCTCTCCTGGAGCCCCTTCAGGCCCTGGAATGTTCTGGAAGCTCTCCCTGGATCCCTCCCTTCTCCAGGTGAGCACCCCCAGCTCTCCCAGCCTTTCAATAATAATTACTATTTTGAACAGCGAAAGGATTCTTTGGCACGGAATCCTTAGGAGCTGCCTCTAGCTGGAGTTTTGGGGTCACCGAATAACCCCAAAAAGTCAATTATTTACGAGCTGCTCCTCACCACCACCAATGCTTGAGCCGCGCCTCCCCCTGACGCCACCTCAGCGCCGCCATGACACCTTTTTACCGCAGAACTACAACTCCCATCATGCCCCGCGGCGGGGCGCCCGCCGAGAGCCGCGCTGAGGGGACGCGGAGCCTGCCGGGAGTCGTAGTCCCCGCGGACTACCGGCGGCCGGAGGAAGCGGGGGCGGCGGGGCCGGGGCCGTGGCCGGGAGCGGGGCAGAGTCCCGGGATCGGGATGCGGGCGCGGCCCGGGACGCCGCCTCGTTGCCCGGAGCGACACCATGCACCCGGCCGTGGCGGTGGGGCTGGTGTTCGGCGGCTGCTGCAGCAACGTGGTGTTCCTGGAGCTGCTGGCCAGGTGCGGGGCCGCGGAGAGGATTGGGGGGGGGGGGGGGGGGGGCGATAAAGGGTGCAGTGGTATCGGGGTTTGTGAGGGGACGCAGCGGTGCCGCGGTGGGTTTGGGCGGATTTGGGGTGTGGGGGATGGAACTGAGGGGGGTTTTACCCCCTCAGGCCTTGGGGTTCCTTCTCGATGAGCCCAGACGTGGATCATCGCTTTGTGTCCCGGCTGGATGGGGTTTTTTGGGGGTGTTTTGGGGTTGTCCCCTCGGTGTGGGCTGTGTCGGTGACCTGGCCGAGCACGGGGGATTTCCCCTCTCCACCGGCTTGTCCCCATCCCATCCCATCCCATCCCATCCCATCCCATCCCAGCTCCCGGAGCGGGCACCGCTGAAATCCCAAGGAAAAGCCCTGCAGGAGCTGACCCTGGCGACAGCAGGGAATGTTTTCCGTCTGGAAGCGCGATCTTGGGAATCGTCACTCGCTGCAAAGTCACCGAGTCCCCTTGAATTCCCACACTGGAGGAAAATGATTTTGGGGATCTCGCCATCCTCACCTTGATGTTTTTGGGGATCTCTCCATCCTCACCTTGATGTTTTTTGGGATCTCGCCATCCTCACCCTGATGTTTTTGGGGTTCTCGCCATCCTCACCCTGATGTTTTTAGGGATCTTGCCATCCTCGCCCTGATGTTTTTGGGATCTCTCCATCCTCACTGATGTTTTTGGAGATGTCACCTTCCTCACCCTGATATTTTTTGGGATTTCACCATCTCTTCACCCTGATATATTTTGGGATCTCTCCATCCTCACCCTGATGTTTTTGGAGATCTCACCTTCCTCACCCTGATGTTTTTGGGGATCTTGCCATCCTCACCCTGATGCTTTTGGGATCTCACCTACCTCACCCTGATGGAGGAAGGCTGGAAAGGCTTGGGAAAGGGCTGGGGAAAAAGCTGGGAAGACCTGACTGGAAAAAAAAAAAGAAAAAAAAGTGATGCCTGAACTGGTTTGTTGTGTAAAATCCCAGTGAGTGTATGTGGGGTTGCACCCCCTGAGCCCTCAGTGCACTTCAGCTTTCAAAAACAGCCTCAACTCCCTCCCAGCCCATCCAAATCCCAAATTATTGAGGGAGGAAGGCACTGCAAAATCCAGCAGTTGGGATATTTCAGGTTGCACAATCCCTGGATAAACCAAGAAGCAGTTCCTGGAAGAAGAGGCTTTGTGTGAGGAGTTGTCTTTCAGGGATTGCTCCAACCTCTGCCTTTCCTGCCTGGCCTGTGTTGCAGCATCAGCGACAGGAGGAGGGATCAACCCTTTGGAAGCAAAGCTTTGGATTTGGCTTTTTGCCTCCCGTGTCTCCTCCAAGCAAACTTTAAACCAAGGCATTTGGCCCTGTTCAAAGACTGAATTGTTCAAAGGTGGCTAAACCCCAGGGCAGCAAATTCCAGGAGTCCTATCGCAGACTTCAAGGAAAAGCTGCTTTTCACACCAGACCTTCTTTTAAAACCCCTCTCGTCCGCTTTTAAAAAATTCCTCCCTTCCCAACAGCTCGATTCCTGCGCCTTTTACTTGCCTTGCTCACCTTTAGTCCCAAAATTGGGATAACACCAATTGTTTTGTTGGGGTCTGGAAGGAAAAGTTCCTCCTGCAGGTGGAAAAGTTCCTCCTGCAGGAACAAGCAAAATCCTGGAGCAGGATCCCAGGAAAACGCAGGACCAGGCCGGTGAGGAGTAGCAAAGGTGATTGGGAAGAACTTTGCTCAGGATTTATGAGGGAGGTGAAGGAACGGGAAGTGTTTATTCTGGAAATGCCTGAGGGCAGGCAAAAGACTTTAAATATGAGGAGAGGAGAGAAATAATTCAGCTGGGCTGTGGGGGCAGAGCAAGAAACCTCAAATGTCTTCATTTAAGGGGCTTAAATTTCTGTGGGAGTGATGCAAATCAGGCCCCAAAAAATCAGATTTTCTCCCTTTCCATGTGGCGAAGTAGGAGAGAGAACAGGGAAGCTTCTTGCTGGGAGGACTCTTTCCAGTTTTCTACAGCTTGTGATCCCCTCTGGAGGGAGGTGAAAGGTTGGAGATAAGGCTGGAGCTAAGGTTGGGGATTTGCAATCCTGGAGCTTCCAGCTCCGCTTCAAGGTCTCTTCTCTTTCCCCCAGGAACTTTTGGACCTTTCAGCCTCGGGGTTGAAGTTTTGTGGGTAGTGAGATATCCGCGTTTTTATGGATAAAATAAAACTTGCTTTAAAAGTGGAAAAAAAAAAAAAAAAGGGTGGGAATTGGCAGGTGGGCAGAGGGGAGGGGCTCAGGGTGGTGCCTATCCCTGGGAAAAGCAGGGAAAAAGGGATTTTTCCAGGTGCTGTTGTGCCAGCCCTGCATTTCCCGGGTCGCTGCTGCTCCTGACAGCTCTGCGGGGTGACAGAGGAGAATTCCGAGGAGGCAGCTTGGAAATTCCCGTTTTCCAGGGCATCTCCCAGCTTGAATCCTGCATCCGTGAGGAGCGGGGCTCTCCCAGGAATCCTTGGCCTCGGTTTCTGTCTCTCACCAGTAAAGAAAAAAAGGGAAAGGTTCCCTAAATCTCTCTGCCTCTCCCAGGAGTTTTCTCATTATCTGCCCTGTCGCTCCCTCTTCTGAGCTTCCCAGGAAATCCTTCCCAGCTCCCTGGGAGCTCCTTAGGGAGGATCAGGGTGCAGGGAGGCTTTGTTTGAATTCCCTGGAATTCCAGGATCAACACAAACCTCGCTCTGCTCGGAGGTGGTGGTATTTCTGCATTCCTAGGGGGACAAAAAGGGGCTAAAAGGGGCTTTTTTGGGATCAGGCAAAATTCTGGGGATTTGGAAGCCGCGTGGAGCTGGTGTCACATTAACAAGATCCGTGGATGTCACTGTGGCATTTACTGCCAGGACTTTTTTGTGGGCTCCTGTGAGGAGTTTTAATCCCTTCTAGAACCCACAACCAGAGTTTTGGGGATTTTGGGGTTTTTTTGGCATCCAGAAATCCCAGGGGAGCTGAAGCTTTTTTTGAGGGAATTGATCCAGCCTGAACCAGGGACTCTCTGCCAGCACAGCCCTGACCTTGGAATGAGGAATATTGAATTTCCAGCTGCCTTTTCCTCCCGGAGAGGCAGATCCTCTCGGATTGCCTGACCTCTAACAAACCCAGCAGCTTTTAGGAAGGGACAGATTCCTCCTAAAGCCACGGGAAAGAGGGAGATCCGGCAGTTTTTCCTTTCACTTCCCCGCCTGACTGACCGGTTCCTCTTGGGAAGCGTTTGAGGAGCACCCTGCCGGTGTTTGCACGAGCTCAGGTGAAGAATCAACCCTGAGTTCATCCTCTCCGAGGGGTGATTCCAGCTCCTTTTGTTGGATCCTGGTGCTGGTTCTCCACGGAGTGGCTCTGACCCTTGTCTCCCCGTGCCTGCAGGGAGTTCCCGGGATGTGGGAACATCGTGACCTTCTCCCAGTTCCTCTTCATCGCCGTGGAAGGTTTCATCTTCGAGGCCGACTTCGGGAGGAAGCGCCCGGCCATCCCCGTCAGGTACCATCCCAACGTTTTCCCCCCACAAGCAGGAATCGCCTGGATCTCTCTCTTAGCCCCTTTTCCACGGAATGGCTTTCCCACTTTTCCCGTGCAAATCCCGTCCGTCCTGCAGCGTCTGCGGAGCTGCCGGGCCGGATGAGACACGCGCTGGTTTATCGGGAATTGTTAACGGGGAATCGCCGTCGGATCCTCCCCTGTCACGGGAGTGGGGGCGAAGTTTTTGTACAGGGAAGAGTTTAAAAGAGAAAAAAGAACTTTTTTTTAAACTCTGGGATTTGCTGGGAGTGGGAAAGGGAGAACTTTCCTTGGTAAATCACCCAAATTCACTTCACTGGGGATGAGCTCGGTGACAGACCCAGGAGCTCCGGTCCGCTCCGGGCCTCTCCCTGCATCCCACAATCATTCCTGAGGGGTCTCTCGGCGTCCCAAGGAGGTTCCTGCTCACCTGCCAGGTATTTTCCCACGTTCCAGGAACTATTTCATCATGGTGGCCATGTTCTTCACCGTCAGCGTGGTCAATAACTACGCCCTGAACCTGAACATCGCCATGCCGCTGCACATGATCTTCCGCTCGGTGAGCCCCTTCCTCCTCCTCCTCCTCCTCCTCCTCCTGGGGCTCCCATCCCATCCTCTCTGCTGGAATTACCCCTGCTCCACCTGTCCTGCCACTGGAGAGCACCGAACCCCCTGTGGAAATCTTGAATTCCATCTGGTGGGAGAGCAGCCTTGCTTGCCGAGCTCCGGGTTTCCCTTTATGGGGTTGATCGTTAAATTCCAGCTTTCACGGACAGACAGGGAAGCGGGCTCAGACGGGCTGTGGAATTCCAGAGGTGAGGGGGGAAGTGACAGTGACGGAAGCAATCCCAGACTCTGGTTGGCCAAAGGGATGCAGCTTTCCTGGCCACCAAGTCTCGAATGTCGCAGCTCAGAGAGCGTGGATTTGGGATTTGGGATTTGGCCTAATTCTACCTGCACGGGTCTTTGCTTTGGAAACAAAACAAAACATTAAACTGCATTTTCACTTAAGTGTGGATGAGTGCCAGGCTGAAAGCCCAGGTTGAAAACCCAAGGAAATGGAGCCCCAGCTGTTGGGAATAACAAAATCTCCCGGTGGGAGCTGTTTTCCTGAAGGGCTTGGAAATCCCTTCAGGGATGAGGACTCCACCCCTGCCCTGGGCAGCTGTGCCAGGGCTGGAAAACCCTTTCAGGGCAGGAATTTTCCTGATATCCAAGCTTAAGGGAGCTGTTCCTTCTCCCTGGCAGCTTTTCCTGCTTCAAACCTGGTGTTTCTCTTGGTGTTTCAGCAGCCACCACGCGGAGTTTGCAGTGTCCCTTTGGGATGAGCGTCCCAATCTGGGGAATTCTGGCCTGCTGACCTCCTGTTTTTTGGGTTTTTTTCCCCTCCAGGGTTCCCTCATAGCGAGCATGGCTCTAGGGATCATCATCCTGAAGAAAAGGTAAATCACAAACTTCTGAGGGAATTCTCTCAGTCCTGGTGGGTGTCCCATGCCATCGCCTTCCCTGTGAAATACTCTCATTTTAATGATGGGAAACAGGGACAGAGAGGCTGGAATAGCTCAGTTTCCGCCTCTCCCTCGTTCCTTGGGTGGAATTACGGGGCTGGGAAGGGAATTTTTCCCAGCTGCAGCTGCAGCGTTCACTCCTGGCCCTTCTGGAAGCGCTCCTGGGTCTGGGATGGAGCTCAGTGCCTCCCTTCTCTGGGGATTGTGGCTGATAAAACACTGATAACACACTGATAAAATGCTGATAACACGCTGATAACTCCGAGCTGTCCCTGCACAGAGCCAAGGAGCTGCAGCTGTGGGATAAACTGGGATAAACTGGGATTAAACTTATTTAAGTGCCGAGCTGGAGTCAAGCCGGCCCCTCCCAGGGTTGGGAGGTGGGAATGTGCCCGCTCTCCCGGTCTGGGAGCAGGGATTCAGGGAAGCAGGCGAGGAAGGTGACGTGTCCCTTGTCCCCCTCGCAGGTACAGCGTGTCCAAGTACGCCTCCATCGCCCTGGTGTCCCTGGGAATCTTCACCTGCACGTTCATGTCTGCAAAGCAAGTGGTAAGGGCTGGGCAGGGACGAGGGAATTCCCTTTTCCTGGTTATTCATGGAGACGTGAGGAGGTGTCTCCTGCCTCTGCTTCTGCTCCCCTGAAGCTTTCCCCCCTTCCCCTCCCCGGTTTTGTTTTCCTGGGGTTTGGTCGCGCAGACGCGTGGGATTTAATTTAATCTTCGCCTGCTCACGCTGCTTTTTGTTGGGAATAAGCATCTTTTTTTGGGCTCAGAGGGAACAGGAGGAAGCTGCTTTTCCTTGGTTTGGAGAAGGGTGAATCCTAAGCAAAACTCGGCCGTCTGAAATCTTCCCTCTTTTCCATCCCGCGAGGAATTGTTGCCTTTCAGGCTGGATTTTTTGCGGGCCTGTTGTCATCCAGCCTGTGCTTGGAGAGCAGGAGGGAGGGAAGCAAATCCGTGTGGAGCGCACCCGGGGCTTTTCCTGGGTCAGCACGCACGGGCCCAACCCTGGCAGCTGGTGACAAGAAAAAAAAATAATGGAACAAAGCAAAAATTGGCAACACTTAATCCGTCTGGGAGAGGTTGGGAATGGAAAGGAGCTGTCAAAGCTCCGAATTCCTCATCAGAGCTCCGAATTCCTCATCAGAGCTCCAAGTTCCTCATCAGAGCTGCAAATTCCTCATCATTTCAGAGATTTTTATCCTTGGAATGACTGAGAAAAAGCTGGGCTCCGGGATAATCCAGGGCTGGAATTTTGGGTGGAGCTGGCAGTTGTGGCAGAGGGGAATAATCGGATTTTCCTCTGAACCGAAGGGAAAAAGCTGAGGGAAGTTGGGCTGGAGTTGTGGCCTCAGCCCGATTTCCTCAATTTCTTGAGCCTGGTTTTAGGGCTGGTTTTAGCTCCTGACTGGGGTTTGGGAATGGGGACACAGGAACTGGGAATGGGGACACAGAAACTGGGAATGGGAGCACAGGAGCTGGGAACGGGGACACAGGAACTGGGAATGGGGACACAGGAACTGGGAAGGGGAAACAGGAACCCAGGAATGGGGACACAGGAGCCTGGGAATGGGGACATAGGAACCTGGGAATGGGAACACAGGAACTGAGAATGGGGACACAGGAACTGGGAATGAGGACACAGGAACCCAGGAATGGGGACACAGGAGCCTGGGAATGGGGACACAGGAGCCTGGGAATGGGGACACAGGAACCTGGGAATGGGAACACAGGAACCCGGGAATGGGGACACAGGAACTGAGAATGGGGACACAGGAACCCAGGAATGGGGACACAGGAACCTGGGAGTGGGGATACAGGAACTGGGAATGGGGACACAGGAACCTGGGAGTGGGGATACAGGAATTGGGAATGGAGACACAGGAGCCTGGGAATGGGGACACAGGAACCTGGGAGTGGAGATACAGGAACTGGGAATGGAGACACAGGAGCCTGGGAATGGGGACACAGGAACTGAGAAAGGGGATGCAGGAACCCGGGAATGGGCTGGATTTTAGAGCTGCCAGAGTGACCCTGATTATTTTTGCAGTTGAAAGAGCGGAGTCTCCTCGAAGCAGGCCGCTCCTTTCAGGAATAATCCTGGTGGGATCAGGCTCTTGAGACGTTTTTGCTGGAATCTCTGCATTCCCTGGAGCAGGGTGGGAAGCTGGAGCTGCTCCCAGCCCTGCTCCGGTAGGAGGATCCGGCTGGCTCCCGGTGACTCTTGTGTCTCCCTTCAGGCGTCTGACTCCAGCTTAAATCAAGAGGATGGACCCCAGGCTTTCCTCTGGTGGTTGCTGGGTAGGTGTGGGCCACTTTTCCGGGATGCTGGCAGCGTTCTTGGAATTCTCTTGGCAAAAGCAGCCCTGCCTGGAGCAGAGAGGGAGAGGGGCTGGGGCCGCTCCGGGTGTTCCTTCAGCACAAGGTTTCACGGAGGAGGCTTTAAAGTCTGGATTTCTGCCTCCACCCTGGGCGTGTTGGCGGCTCTTTGGGAATTCTGGGATTCATTGTTACCAGCAGCGGCACAAACTGCATCCCTGGTGTTTTTAAAGAGCTCTCTTGGATCCCGATCAAAGCCTGGAGCCGTTATCAGTTTTCCTATTGATCCTGGGCCGTTTCGTGTTTCGTTTTTCCTTCTCCTGAGGGGCAGATTTGGTGAGCTGAAGCTGCAGGGCTGTGCTTCCCTTCCAGGCATTGCCGCCCTCACCTTCGCCCTGCTGATGTCTGCCAGGATGGGGATTTTCCAGGAGACGCTCTACCAGAAATTTGGGAAGCACTCCAAGGAAGCCGTGTTCTACAACGTGAGTCCCTGGGGCTTTCCCTGCTCCCTTCTGCTCCTGGATTGGGCACGAAAAAGGATCCCACGCTGCCAGGGTGGAGCGGCGAGGAGCCTGCTGTGATCCAGCTGCTTTCCAGCAGGGAATTGGGCTGGATTCCCATCCCCTGATCCCACTGTGGATTTGTTTCTCCCCTCAGCACGCCTTGCCGCTCCCTGGATTCCTGCTCCTGGCTCCCAACATTTACCAGCACGCTGTGCTCTTCAGCCAGTCCGGTGAGTGCTGTGCCGTGGGATCCGTGCTCCCGGGCCTTCCCATCCTCCGGAAAATCCACTGGGAAGTTTCCTTCCCGCACGCCGGCATCTTGGGGTGTTCCCAGCCCATGTAATTTCGAGGGATTTGCAGGAAGGAGGCTGGGGAGGGGCTGGGATGGAATTCCCAGAGAAGCTCCCTGGATCTCTGGAAGCGTCTAAGGCCAGGCTGGATGGGGTTTGGAGCACCCTGGGTTAGTGGAAGGGGTGTCCCTGCCCATGGCAGGGGATGGAATTTCAGGAAGCATTCCACGATTCCATCACGGAAGCTCGAGTTTCTCACCAATTCCCACACACCAGCCAGATCCAAGAGTGATCCCTGGGAAAAGGAAGGTGGTAGCCCAAAAGTGGGAGCATCAGGGCCTAATCCTCGATGAGGGACGTAAACGTGGACCTGCTGGGATCTTTTTTTGCCGGTGCTTCCCGGGATTTGCCACAGGAGCAGAGTGGATTCCTCCAGCCTGAGGGCTCTGACACAGGGGAGCAAGACTCAGCTTTTCTCCTAACATTTTTCCTAATTTTCCTTTCTTCCCTCTGGAATTCCGGGCAGAAGGGCTGTGTAGGGCTGCAGGGAGTCCTGGATCGTGGTTAGTCCTGGGAAGAGGAGAGGGATTCCTCCAGCAGTGAGCTCATCCCATCCTTTTTCCCTGCAGAGCCGTTCCAGGTGCCGGTGATCGGCCTGACCCTGCCAATCATGTGGTTCTACCTCCTCATGAACGTCATCACCCAGTATCCTTTATCCCAGTGGGATAAAGCAGGGCTGGGGCTGGGATCCCAAATCCTTGGAGTCGTCCCTGCCTTCGGGAGCTGCTCTTGGTGGAACTCCAAAAATACGGGGAAAGGGAACTTCTGTTCTGGAACTTCTGTTCTTTAGGTTCATTGATCCCAAGGGTCTTTTCCAGCCTGGTTTGTTCTGGGATTTTGGGACTCCCGCTCTATGGAAATGGAGGAGTCTGGAGCTTCCCTTGGCTCTGTGGCTCAATAATTCCAAGGGTCTTTTCCAACCTGGTTTGTTCTGGGATTCTGGGACTCCTGCTCCATGGAAATGGAGGAGTCTGGAGCTTCCCTTGGCTCTGTGGCTCAATGATCTCAAGGGTCATTTCCAGCCTGGTTATTCTGGGTTTTTGGGGGCTCCTGCTCCATGGAAATGGAGGAGTTTGGAGCTTCCCTTGGCTCTGTGGCAGGGTTAGGTTCAATGATTCCAAGGGTCTTTTCCAACCTGGTTTGTTCTGGGATTCTGGGACTCCCTCTCCATGGAAATGGAAGAGTCTGGAAGTTCACTTGGCTCTGTGGCAGGGATAGGTTCAATGATCCCAAAGGTCTTTTCCAACCTGGTTTGTTCCGGGATTCTGGGGCTCCTGCTCCATGGAAATGGAGCAGTCTGGAGCTTCCCTTGGCTCTGTGGCTCAATGATCTCAAGGGTCTTTTCCAGCCTGGTTTATTCTGGTATTTTGGAGACTCCCGCTCCATGGAAATGGAGCAGTCTGGAGCTTCCCTTGGCTCTGTGGCAGGGATTGTCACCCTTTCCCAACACAGTGGGATAACTTGGGATGTCCCTGAGTTTGTCCCATTCCAGCTGATCCCAGGAGGGAATTCCCCCCACCCACAGCAGGCTGCCCATCTCCCTGCCCATTCCCATTCCCAGAGGGAATCCCCCATCTCCATCCCTGCCTTCCCTTAACCTCCCGCTCCCAGGTACATCTGCATCCGCGGCGTCTTCTTCCTGACCACGGAGTGCACGTCCCTCACCGTCACCCTGGTGGTGACGCTCCGCAAGTTTGTCAGCCTCATCTTCTCCATCCTCTACTTCCGGAACCCCTTCACGGCCTGGCACTGGCTGGGCACTGCCTTCGTTTTCCTGGGAACGCTGATGTACGCCGAGGTGTGGAACAGCTTCCGGCTCCTCCTGGCCCGCTGCCGGGGGAGGAGGAGGAAGGGCGAGTGAATCCAGGGGTTTTTCCAGAGCGGAGCAGCAGGGAGCTCCCCTCCTCTCCCTCTCCTCTGGGGGGTGTTTTTATAACAGGAGGGCGTTGGCTGTGCCAAGCTCCTGGGAAAACGGGGAGCCTCCGCTGGGAACTTTGGGAATGGATCATGGAGAAACAATCAGGTTATTTTCCTGCGGTTTTGTTTTTTTTTTTTTTAATCAACCCCTTGTGATTCCAATTTTTCCTCCTGGTGTGGTGGTTTTTTTTGTTTTTTTTTTTTGGAATAACCCTTTTTAAGGAAAACTGGCCCAGAGCTTTGCTGGGAGCCCAACTTCCGTGCTGTTGGCTTGGGATCAGCCATCCTTTGATTGTCCCAGTGCCTGGAGCTGATGGCTGAGCCCCGTTCCAATGGGATCTCTGGAATCCCTGTGCTGGGAGGATGTGGGATGCAGCCCCAGCTGGAGCTCCCAGTGGATCCCGAGAGGGCTGGGTTTGCTCTCCTGGGTTTCCCGGTTATCCTCCTATTCCCTTGGGATCAGCTTCCCCGTGGTTTTTGTGTCAGCCTGGCTCAGGCTCCCTGTCCCTCAGTGTCACCCTTGGTTGGTTTTCCTGGAGTTTCCCCGCAGTTTTCCTGGAGCAGCACCTTGTTCCCATGGTGGTTGAGACATCCGGGAGGGATAAAACGGGTTTAATAGCAAAGGAAAAACGATGGGAAAAAAAAGAAATCCCAAACTGATGGAAAGGCAGCGCCTCCCTCCCAGGCATTCCCTGAGCCATGGCCACCTTTCCAAAACTTTCCTGATTTTTATCAGCTGTCTGGGATAATCCCCTTCCCGGCTTTCTGTGGCCTCATCCTTGCTGGGAGGCAGAGTGGGAAAAGGGAAAGGCTCCATGCTGTGCTGGGAGCACCGGTTTAGCTCCGACCCCAAATCCCAGTGTGGGAAAAGGGAATTCCATCCCGGGCAGAGCCAGCCTGGTGCTGCCAGGACCTGCAGCTCCATCCCGAGATCCCGAAGGATTTATTTTTTCTCCCCAGTTCCTGTTTTTCCTGAGCCTGAAAAAGCTGGATTTCAAGTGCCATGGGATTTTTCCATGGATTTTGTAGATGGGGAAGCTGACCTGGTGTAGGTCAGGTGTTGTTCCAGCTGCTCGTGGTGGCTCCAGGAAGGGCCCAGAGAGAGGCAGAACCTTCATCCCTGATTTTCATCTTCCCAGCTCTTCACACGGAGCTCCAGCTGGCACTGGGGAGGTGGGGAAGCCCACAGAAATTTGGGATGAAGGATTTTATGGAGTAGCTGGTGAGGTTCTTCAGGGATCAGACGCGGCGGGGAAACACCGGCGCCGTAACTCAAGGTCTGGGGGTGTTTTATCCAGGGACTGTTTTATCCAGGGACTGTTTTATCCAGGGATTGTTGGATCCAAGGACTGAGCAGAGCTGCCACGGAGCTGCTCCCAGGTGTGACACTCTGTGCATTCTCCGGATCACTCCTCCTCTCCAAGACCTTGCACGTTGTCCCCAATTCCCGTGGGACGCGGGAATATTTTTTGGAGGGATTTGGGCATTCCCTTTTTTTTTTTTTTTTTTAAATTAATATTTTTAACCACATCCTTTTCACTTCCAACACATCAACCTCAGGTTGTTTGTTGCTTTTCAGGGGCATTTTTTTTTTTTTTTTAATCTAAAACTCCCTGGCGTGATCAGCGCGTTCGGAATATTTATGGAGTCACAATACGGAATATTATATATCGCAGGAACGGCAGCGAGACTGGGAAAGCTCTGGGCAGAAGGGCCTTGTTAACCAAAATTAATTAAATCCAGGCCCCCGCTCCAGGCTGGGGCTGCTGATTAATTTGGTTTTAACGTTCCTGCAGAGATCAGAGCACCCATTTTTTATCCGAGGCCGGAGAAGGGAAGGAGCCCGGCCGCCCTTGGGGTGGCTGGTTGGGATTAGGGTGACATCTGGGTTGGTTCTTTTTAAAGTGAAATAAACCCGGATCCTCTTCAAAGGGTTTGTCCCTCGTCTCGTGCTTTGCGGGTGGCTGGGAAATTGGTGGAATCGTGGAATTGCTGAGGTTGGAAAAGCCGTCTAAGGTCATCCAGCCATTCCCCGTGTCTCCAAGCGCCGCGTCCTCATGGCTTTGAAATCCCCCAGGGATGGGGACTCCGCTGTCCCGTTCCGGCCCTTTCCATGAAGACATTTTCCATGAATATCCAATCTAAATGACAATGCACCGTTTTTCTTTAATATGAGAGAAAACAGGAGAGACTCAGCTGGGCTGGGTGGGGTTCAGGAGAAGACCCCACCGTCAGATCCAAGTTTCCCTAAATCCAGCACCGAAGGGAGCAGTTGGGGCAGAGGAAATTTGGGATTTGAGGTCCCCAGGCAAGACGCAAATCTTCACAAATGTCCAGGTTTGAGGTTCCAGGCAAGACTCGAATCTTCTTCAGAGTCTGAGGTTCTCCAAAAAGACTGAAATCCTCAAAACATCAAGGATTTGAGGTTCTCCCAAAAAAGTCAAATCCTCCGGTCAGAATTTGAGGTTCTCAAAAAACCTGAAATCCCCAAAACATCAAAATCTGAGGTTCTCCAAAAAGATTCGAAATCTCAAATCAGAATTTGGGGTTCTCCAAAACACTTTAAGTCCTCGAAACAACAGAATTTGAAGTTCTCCCAAAAGACTCAAATCCTCAAATCAGAATTTGGGGTCCTTCCAAAAGATTCAAATGAGAATTTGAGGTTCTCAAAAAATATTCAAATCCTCAAACCATCAAAATCTGAGATTCCCCAAAAGGAGTCAAATCCTCAAACCAGAATTTGAGATTTTCCAAAAAGTCTCAAATCCTCAAAATGCCAATTCCAGGTTCTCTCAAAAATCTCAAAATATTTAAATAAGAATTTCAGGTTCTTCAAAAATACTCAAATCCTCAAACCGTCAGAATTTGAGGTTCTCAAAAATACTTTAAATCCTCAAAACCTCAGAATTTGAGGTCCTCCAGGAAAATTCAAATGCTTAAAACATCAGAATTTGAGGTTTTTCCAAAGACTCAGATCCTCAAACCATTGGAATTTGAGGCTCTCCAAAATGACTCAAGTCTCCCTCAGAATCTGAGGTTCTCTGAAAAGGATTCAAATCCTGAAAACATCAGAATCCAAGGTTCTCCAAAAGGATTCAAATCCTCAAACCATCAGAATCTGAGGTTTTCCTAAAAAACTCAAATACTTAAATCAGAATTTGAGCTTCTCCAAAGACTCAGATCCTCAAACCATTGGAATTTGAGGCTCTCCAAAAAGACTCAAGTCTCCCTCAGAATCCGAGGTTCTCCAAAAAGGATTCAGATCCTCAAAACAGAATCCAAGGTTCTCCAAAAGGATTCAAATCCTCAAACCATCAGAATCTGAGGTTTTCCTAAAAAACTCAAATACTTAAATCAGAATTTGAGCTTCTCCAAAGACTCAGATCCTCAAACTGTTGGAATTTGAAGCTCTCCAAAAAGACTCAAGTGTCCCTCAGAATCCGAGGTTCTCCAAAAAGGATTCAGATCCTCAAAACATCAGAATCCGAAGTTCTTCAAAAATCTTTAAATCCTCTGTGAAATTCCAGTTTGAGCTTGACCAGCTGAAGGTGTGACTCTGCCGTAATCCGAACACTCTTCCCTGCCAATAACACCAGAATTCCCTGGAAAAAAAAAAAATCTGGGAAGCGGAATGTAAATATTAGGAATACAACCGCAGTTCTGCCTTCAGCCTCAGCCAGATGTTCCACACTCGGGGATGCAGGAAAGGGCAGCGCAATCCGGATGTTTTGGGAGGGAATTTGATGTTTGGGTTAGGAATTTGATCCATAGTCCAGGAAGGGAGCACGAGAGAAGGAATGGCAGAGGAGCCGAGGGAGGAAAGGCAAGAAAACGATGATTTGTTGAGTTCAAGAAATGCATCTTCTGCCTGGGTGCTTTTAAAATCCCTTTTCCTATTTCAGTGCAAGGTCTGCATTCCCTGGGCCACGCGTGGGATCTCGTGTGGACGTTTTGGAAGCTCAGGGCTCGAGAAGTGATTGCAAAATAGGAGATGAATTTCCCAACATTATTATCTGAAAGAAATGCAAGCGAGCTCACGGAAAACAAATAATTCCTTTTTACAGCTGAGAAATAAGAGGAATATTTATCCTCCACCCGTATCCTTGGCTCCCTAGAATCCAAATAAAGATACAATTCCTGCACTGGAAAGTTTAAAATTTCCTGTGAATAGGAGAAGGTTGAATCGCTGAGGTGACTCAAAGAGGCACAAGGATTTTGCAGGATTCTGGACTCCAAGATGAGGAAATTCCGGGAGAACTTGGGTTTGTTTTATGCAGGAGGGAGCAACTGTTCCAGGAGTGGAGAGCTGGGGATGGATGTGGAAGTGAACTTGGCTGGGAGATCTGGGCAGGGATGGAAGCAAAAGGAAGGAGAGACTGACCTGGCTGGAATGCTGCATCCAGGTCGGGATCCAACAGCAGCAGCACCTGGAGCTGCTGGAGCAGATCCAGAGGAATCCATGGAGCTGCTGCAGGGCTGGAGCTCCTCTGTTCCCAGGGAGTCAGGCTGGGAGAGCTGGGAATGCTCCCCTGGAGAAGGGAAGGATCCAAGGAGAGCTTCCAGAACATTCCAGGGCCTAAAGGGGCTCCAGGAGAGCTGCAGAGGGGCTGGGGACAAGGCCTGGAGGGACAGGACACAGGGAATGGACTGGGATTGGGAGATTTGGGTGGGATCTTGGGAAGGAATTCCTGCCTGGGCTGGAATTTCCAGAGCAGCTGTGGCTGCCCCTGGATCCCTGGAATGTCCAAGGCCAGGCCGGATGGGGCTTGGAGCAGCCTGGGACAGTGGGAGGTGTCCCTGGACACTGCATGGGATTTAAGGTCCCTTCCCACCCAACGATTCCATGATTCCGTGGTTTGCTGCAGGATTTTGGGTGTTTTTTTCAATCCAGTCCAGCACTCTCTGAACTGTCTTGGCCAAAATCCCCAAAAAACCAAACCACCCAAATTCTGCAGTTTTGTCTCTGTGCCCCAGGGCTACGGAATCGCTTCTTGTTCTCCCAAAATCCACCATGAAAATCTGGAGCCTTGGAAGAGCTGCTGATCTCCAGCTTGAGGATCCAGCCAGCTGCTCCATACTTCCTAAAAAGCTTTGGAATTTGAGGCTCCCTGGATCTGAATTGCTCACCCTGAGCTGCTTGGTGCCATTCGTCCAGTTTAACCAACAAAACCCCCTTGGCCACAAGGGACACTTCGGGCCCTTCCATGGCTCCAGACTGGGACAAAATCCCGTTTCCTGTGCAGGGAAAGGGCTCTGAGGAGGAACCTGCCGAGGCAAAAGGGCTCTGGAAGTAGAAGGCAACGGAAATTAATCAGGACAAATGTTAGTTCAGGAGTTTTATTGTCTTGTGAAAACCCAAATCTTCACTCACTTCTTCCCCCTTCTGCTGGCTCTCAATAATTTTCATTTTTGCTGATGACCCCTCGCTAGGTTGTTTAAATCCACTTGCAAATCTAATAATTGTGACTCAACCACATTTTCCTTAAGAAAAATCCCCAAACTCTGATCTGGTTTTTCACTCCCGGTCTCCCTCTGAACATTTCACAAAATCCCTCCTCTAAATAATTCACCAGTTCTACAATGCAGACGATATTATTAGGAGCCCTAGCGCTTCCACACCTCAATTAAATCTATAATATAGAAAGAGGAAGAAAGAGAAAAATTAATGGAAGATACAATCCCGGGGTTGTTAGGAAAAAAAAAAAATCTCCACCATTTCCCAGCCGAGAGTGCCCAGGGAAATAATTCGTGGCTTTTGGGAAATAACAGAAATTACTTTTTAATAAAGATATAAATAAATAACTTTTTGTTGTTGAGAGTTCATCAGAAACGGATTCAGCAATAATCTTTGGTGGGTTCTGAAGAGAAGGAGATGAAAAGCAGCGTTAGGAGAAGTCAGTGTGGAAAAATCTGGGGTGGAAGTGGCCGTCAGGGATTGGTGCTTTTCCGTCCGGGCGGGATCGGAGGCAGGACAGGTTTGGAGCGGGAGCCTGGCTGGGACTGGAGCTGGGGCACAGGAGAAGAACCCAACTTGGCCTTGCTGGATTTCCTCTGGAGATTCTCACCAGGCGCTTCGGTCCCTGCAGGAATTAGGGAAGGGGAGAGGGTTTATTCCAATGAAAAATGAAAATCTACCACGGATTTGCAGTGGTTTTGGGGGGAATATCTCCACCTCATCCATTCATGCCCAAGCAGTCACTGTTTTTTTGGTGGGGTTTTTTGGTGTTTTTTTTTTTTTTTTGTTTTTTGTTTTTTTTTTTTTTTTTAATTAATTTGGATTTTTTAAAATATTAATTTGGAAGTGTCCAGCGTTGGATGTGGCTTGGAGCACCCTGGGATAGTGGAAGTTGTCCCTGCCCGTGGCAGGGGGTGGCACTGGATGATTTTTAAGGTCCCTCCCGACCCGAACCGTGAACGTCACTCCAACCTTTCAACGTGCCCGCTCCTTTTCCAGCTCCTCCTGGCTGCTGGCGCTCGGCTTTGGCTTCTCCCGGGAGCCGTCTCTGAGGAACGGGAGGAACCTTGGCCCACGGAGCTTCCCCAAGAGCTGCCCCAGGTGGGACAAAAACACGTCTCCTGGTACGCCCAAATTCCCTAAAGCGGAAGGGGGAAAAGATTCCTGGTTTAAAATAGGGGGGGAAAAAAGGGAAACTCGTCGTGTCTGACAGAGTTACCGATGTTGCGGTTGCACGGCTCAGAGGAGAGCGTGAGAAATGAACTCCAGCACTTCCCCACCCCACAAAAGCCGATCCCGATTCCTCGCGGAACTCCGGGAGTTGGCGGAGGCGACGCCTGCATCCCTCAGCTTTCATCTCCTGATTTGATTAATCGAGGGAAATGAGGAGGTTCAGCAGCAGATGGGGGATCAGGATTGGAGCTCCCTGTTCCCAAAGCTCCTGCTTCATGAACGGGGGGATTTTTCTCGCCGACATTTCAGCTGCAGGAAAGAATTCCGAGGGAATAAAAGAGGGATTTCCTTGAAAAGTTTCCTGTAATACCCCAGGGACGATGCAAACCTTGAGGAGCGCCCAAGGCACCTCTGAGCTGTTGTATCTCCCTGCAGAAAAATCCAAATTCCTTATCTGCAGAAAATCCAGAGCCAAAATCCAAGTGCTCAGACCCCGCCGGGAATAACGACCCCACCGGAGCTTGCTCTGATCAAAGCTTCCCGTTCCCAGCCAGGTGTCATCAATTTATTCCAAGGAAAGCAAGGGAAAGGCCTGGACTGATGAAGGATTTCTCTGGCAGTGCTTCAGACGTTCCAGAATCTCTCTGGATTCATGGATTTATGGATTTATCAACCTGGGAGGGAGTTTAAAGGTTATCTCCACCCTGATCCCATCCGCGGTGCAGAAATCCTAAAGGATTCCATCCCGACCTCCTTGGGAGGAGCATTTCAGCTTGTGGGAATGCTGTGATTACAGGAGGGAAAAAAAAAAAAAAGATATTTCAGTGGTGGCTTAATAAATCCGCGCACCAGGAAGAAGGGATCAGGGAAGAGCGGGATAAAAAGTGTGGAAATTCCACGAGAAACAGGGAATTCTTTGCTCCCAGAGGTACCGGGGAAGTCTTAGAGAATTTTGTCACTGCCCTCAAGGGGAAGGAATCTTTTATCCTGGAAAAAGAAATATTTTATCCTGGAAAAGGAATATTTTATCCTGGAAAAGGAACATCTTATCCTACAGGACTTCACTGTGTCAAAATCCAGAATCCTCCAGAGTTCAAAATATTCCCTGTCCCTTCTCCAAGGGTGGCAGATCAGGAAAACCATGGGAAGTCATTTCCAGGCTTTTTTAGTCCAAGTGTCACCAGAAACGTGGAATTTAATTAAGATTTCTTTTAAAACTACCCCACGACTTGTAAAACTCATTAAAAAAACTTCTAAAATTCCTCCAGGATGTCAAAAATCTGGGGGAAATCTGGAGCTTAGGGGTTCTGTGCCATGGAGAAGTCCGAGGTGTTTAAAAGGAATGAAAACCTCCCTCTCCTTCCCGATTTTTCCCTATAAATGAGTTTGGATAATGTGAATTTAGTCCTGCCAAATTTTAGATTTCCCTTCAGTAAAATTTCCTGTTCAGCTGCGTGGAAAAGAAATGAAAAATAGGAAGACTAAAAATAAAATAAAATAAAATAAAATAAAATAAAATAAAATAAAATAAAATAAAATAAAATAAAACAAAATAAGATAAAATAAAATAAAGTAAAAAATAAAATAAAATAAAATAATATAAAATAAAATAAAATAAAATAAAATAAAATAAAATAAAACAAAACAATGTTTACTGGGGAAAGTGAGCAGTGAAGTACAGCAGACAAGAATTTATTGTTTACCTTAAAGGACAGTTGTAGGGTATTTTTCCCTAATCTGCTCTGCAGGGATAAATTGATTAAACCTGGAAGCTCAAGCCAAAAAAATCCACACTTCCATCTGTGGGAGAACCCAGAAATCCCTGGAAACTGCTGTGGAATCAGGAAAAATAAATTATCAGGGGTTGAAGATCAGAGCTGTGAAATTAGAAATTGTCCTGCTGAAAACTGCAGGTCAGGGGGAAGGTGTCCAATCAAAACCTTTCATTTTTACTTGAATAAATTGAATCAGATTTATTTTAATTGCAGAGCAGAGGCAACAGAACAATGGCAGGACTTGATTCCAAGGAGTGTTGATGACCTGAGGAATGATGAAGTTGTTCCCACACAGCCAAAAGTTTTAATTTCTTTAAATAAAAATTGTCAGATTGGACAAATAATGAAAAAAAACCTCCAAAAGTGGAGTTGGATTTGGTAATCTCCGAGGTCTTTTCCAGCCTTAATGATTCCATGACTGGATTAATCCCTGATGTTGGAAAATGTCATTTCCTTCACTGGATATATCTGGAGCTCAACACATTCACGTTCTTACCCCTTGATGGCTTTTATTAGTTTATTCTTTCTTCCATCCCAAGAGTTGGAAGCATAAAATTGGAGAGAAAGAAAGAAGAAGAAAAGAATATATCAAACCACTTCAACATTCTTTAAAAAAAACCACTACAGGCCGGACCAGAATATTCCAGAAAGGGGGGATTTTTCCCACCAACATTCCAGCTGCCCCTATACCGGAGGATTTTAATCAATCATCCCTTTAAAATCCAATTTTTTTTAAACGAATTTTCCGTATTTCCGTCACAATTTTGCTGCGAGGCCTAGGGAACGGCTCGGATGAGCAGTTTGCTGTTTTTCCCCTCCGCTCTCAGTTGTTTCTGCAACTCTGTTACTGAGAGCGTTAAACGCAAACGCTGCTCGAGTCACAGCACCCAGACGTGCTGGGGTGGAAATGCGGGTTTTTCTCCCATCTGCCAGGGGCGGGACTTTTCCAGCTTCCTGCTTCCAGGTCTTGCTGAGGATGGATGATGCAGAATCCCTCAGCAGCTCATTCCACACCCAATTCCTCTCAGCAGCTCCCTCAGCAAAAATTCCTGGGATAAAAGGATCTGCAGAGGCCTCCGGATCCAGATTTTTCCAGGGTGCTAATGAGTTGCTCGTAATTAACATTTGTACGCCGCATCTGGGGAAGTGGCTGGGATATGGAAGGGAATTCTGAGGGTTTTTTTCTTAGCTCAGAATTCTGCTTCGAGATGAAGGGAATGAGTGGAAACATCTAAAGATGTTTGAGCCTTTCTCACGTGATTTAATGTGAAAAGCACCTTGTTGTTTAGTGTGATTGTTGTTTAATGTGATTTTTATTTACTGTGATTGTTATTTAATGTGATTGTTATTAAATGTGATTGTTATTAAATGGTGATTTTTACAAGGTGTGAGAACGTGTTGGTGAAAATCCATGGGTTGGTGTTTAAAAATCCATGGGTTGGGTAGGAGGAGAACAAGGAATCAGGCCTGGGATTGAGCCCTGCATCTAATTCTTCCCTGGGAGAGGACTGGGATGGAATTCCCGGAGAAGCTGAGGCTGTCCCTGGATCCCTGGAAGTGCCCAAAGCCATTGGACATTGGAGCTTGGAGCACCCTGGGGTGGTGGAAGGTGTTCCTGCCCATGGAACTGGATGATCCTTAAGGTCTTTCCAACCCAAACCATTCTAGAATTCCATGAAATTCCCATTTGCCGCAGGGCACAGACAGCAGCTGACTCTGAATTCCAGCTCTCAGATGAGCTTTGGGGTCATTCCAAAGAGCCTGGCCCAAGGCACAGCCCTAATTCCAGGTTTGGGATCCGGCCTGCTCCGCTTCCCCAGTGCTGCGTGTCCCATGTGGGCGTGAGGTGAAAACAGAGGGCCAAGAAGGGGGAAAAAAGGGATTATCCAGGGAAAAATGCAGTGTCCCTGGTCACAGCCAGAGCTCGGGTCTCCTCCTGGAACAGGAGCAGCAGAGGAAGCCACAGACTCCTCGTGAGGGGCAATGCCAAGGAAGCATTGGGAGCTGAAGGGCGAAAAATGGTGAAGATGATTCCTCTTCAAATCTCCTCTCTACAAGCTTCAAATGGCACAGGAGGTGACATCCCCCTTTGAGTGGCACAGGAGGTGTCACCTCCTTTCAAGTGACACAGGAAATGTCCCTCTCCTTCAAATGGCACAGGAACTGTCACCTCCCTTCAAGTGACATAGGAGGTGTCACCCCTCTCCTTCAAGTGACACAGGAGGTGACACCCCCTCTTCAAATGGCACAGGAAATGTCCCTCTCTTTCAAATGGCACAGGAGGTGTCACCCCCCTTCAAGTGACACAGGAAGTGTCACCCATCTTCTAAAGGCACAGGGAGTGTCACCTGCCTCCTTCATATGACACAGGAAATGGCACCGCTCTTCAAGTGGCACAGGAAATGTCACTGCTCTTCAAGTGGCACAGTAAGTGTC
Organism: Delichon dasypus; assembly: GCA_037837765.1. Classification (NCBI taxonomy): domain Eukaryota; kingdom Metazoa; phylum Chordata; class Aves; order Passeriformes; family Hirundinidae; genus Delichon; species Delichon dasypus. The sequence continues at coordinate 1,163,192 of JBBAXF010000005.1, forward strand.
ACCTCCCCCTTCAAATGGCACAGGAAATGTTCCTCTCCTTCAAGTGACACAGGAGGTGTCACCCCCCTTCAAATGGCACAGGAAGTGGCACCTCCCTTTGAGTGGCACAGGAAGTGACACCCCCCTTCAAATGGTACAGGAGGTGTCACCCATCTTCAAATGGCACAGGAGGTGACACCTCCCTTCAAATGGCACAGGAGTGACACCTCCCTTCGAGTGGCACAGGAAGTGTCACCTCCCTTCAAGTGACACAGGAAATGTCCCTCTCCTTCAAATGGCACAGGAAGTGTCACCTCCCTTCAAGTGGCACAGGAATTGTCAACTCCCTTCGGGTGGCACAGGAATTGTCACCTCCCTTCGGGTGGCACAGGAGGTGACACCTGTTTGGCAGTGGAATAAATAAATAAACGAGGGTGTTCACCACCCAGGGGCAGAGATGATTCTCCAGACACGAGGCTGAGGGAGGGCACCGCAGAACTCCAAACACCACCCATTTCAAGGTTCTGGGCTCCGTCCCTGAGGAATTTCAAGGTAATGGAATCTCCCAAATGCCGCTCAGCAGGAACTGCGGTAATCACGTAAAGAGAGAATAACCCTGAGAGCAACATCCGAATAAATTAGCTTTAAAACCACATTTCTCACTCAAATTCTGTTTTTCCACACCTGGACCGAGTTTCTTTCAGCATCTTTTTTCCCCTTCAAATACCCCCTGCAAAGAAAGCTCTTGGAAAATCCCTTGCTGTGGCCGTGAAGGATGGGAAAATGAAACTGCTCCTATCCATACCAGGTTTGTTCCATGCTGCAGCGCCCCGGGTTTAATCGGGACGTTGATGGTGTGGCATTAACCCTCATCCCACCCCAAACTGAGCTCACCTGCTCTCTGGGGTAGCCAAGTTCTGCTCCTGGAAGACACTCCTGGCATCAGAGGGCAGAGATGGAATTGTTTTTTTCGGGAGGTGGTGATGGGAGCCCACGGATTCAGGATCCAAGTCCCTGGAATGATCCGAAAATAAAGTTCTTGTCACACGCACGACACAAAGCAGGAGAGGGCAACAAGCTCAGAGAGATATTGAGGTTTTTTTTTTTAATTTAGCACACCCCAAATGAGGTGAGATTAATCTCACCCCGTGTGGGATAGCTCCCAAAGTGAGGAATTTGTTTTAGAACCACTAAAAATCAGCATTTCTGGCAAATTTGTGTTGATACCGCTTCATTTCAAGGCTTAAACCAGAGTTAAACCCAAGAGAAGCAGCAAAATGAGAGAAGCCCTTAATGAAATGCTGAGCTAAGAGGTTTTTGAGGTCCTTTCTCACCTTAATGATGCTCTAAATCTGTGATATGGAAAAATTAAATTAAAAACACACAAAAACAAGCAGCGAAATCAGTCAGAGCAACCCACCAAACACTGCCTGGCAATGAGACATCCAAATGACTTTAATTACACCTGCACGCAGCCAGAGGCAAAGAATAATTTGGATTTAAGGACCCAAATTTATGCAGATAAGCCTGCAGGGTTGCCATAAATAAAATAAGTTGGATTCTTGTGTGACGCCACCTCAAATTTTCTGCCAGACTCAGGAGAACCGAGCAATATATTTCTGTTTAAATTAAAACGTGCAACGAGGAGATTCATCTTTTAATATTCACTGACGCACCAGAAAGTCAAAGTTCTAAGTGTGCTCAAGGAACTTTTTTGCTAATTTTGGCAGCAGTCGTAGATATTTCGGATTTTGATTTATTTTTAAATGGAAGAGGGTTCTTTGGCCTCTACCAGTTCTGGTCACAGGCAGGAATTTCTGCTCCCAGTGCTTTCCCAGTATGATTCCAGCACAAATTGGTTTTCAGAGAGGGAGGAAAGTTGATTTGGCTGAAAAAAAAAATTTTTTTTTCTTTTTTTTTTTTCCTTTTTTCTTTCTTTCTTTTTTTTTTAAACCTGACCTATAGCTCCATCCATTCATCCCAAACTGGCACTGGAGCCAGTGGGAGAAAAGGAAGGGCAGGGGTGGGTGAGCCAGCATTGCCACTGATGAAATATTAAAATTACTGAATTCTTCCTCATTTCATGACAGGAAAAAATGCCTGGATTAAAAAAAACAAAAACAAAACAAAACAAAAAAACCCACAAAACCCCCCAAACCAAAACAAGCCCTCCAAAAAACCCAACAAAAAAAACCCCAAAACAAAAGAAAAACTAAACTAAATAAGAATCTGCTTTGCACTGATAGCTCTTTTCAACCAGAGGAATCAGGATCCAAATCCTCCAATAAAACAAAGCTCAGAACATTGATACAGCTAAAATCTGGTCCAACAGTTAAAAAAAACCAAACCAAAAAACTTCTATTGTGGAAGATTATAGCTCACCAAATTGGTATTTCCACGTGCTAAAAAATACAAAGAATCTGTAACCTGTATAATTAATGAATTTGGGCTTTTGAAATTCTAATCTTCTTTGTAAAATATATTTAGTTTAATTGGTTTAGGTTGGTTCAGGTTTCCTGCAAAGTTCTCAGAGCAAAGCTTTCTGCTATTTCCCCAAATAATCTGAAATTAATCAGCTTGAATCGATTTTATTCTCCTCATCTACCTCAACAGCATAGTTTGGGTGGGAAGGGACCTTAAACATCCCGAGGGCAGGGACACCTTCCCCTATCCTGGGTTTTTCCAAACCCTCCCCAACCTGGCCTTGGACACTGCCAGGGATGACTCCATAATTCCATATCCAGAGAAAGATCCAGCAAAACCCTAGGGCAGTTTTCCAAGGTGAAACAACTTTCTGGTGGGTGTTTAAAACTTGATTTCATTCTGATTTAATTCCATTTAATTCTGATTTAACTCTTGATTTACTTTTAACAACCACACTCCAAAGCACGAACCAGGCAGCAAATACTCGGCTGGGCTGCCAGATTCCAGGTTTTTTGCTAATTCCTGCGTTCCAGGATTCAGATTCTCCCCCAGAATTCCGAGTATTTGATAACATTCCTGTTTGTGGCACCTCTGGACATGACTCCTGCATGGAGTCCTAATCAATTTTTGTCTGCTCTTGTCTCCCGTTCAGGTTTCCTGCAAGGCCCTCAGCACAAAGTTCTCTGGCATTTCGCAGGATAATGTGAAAATAATCAGCTTGAATCCATTTTACTCTCTTTGTCTGCTCCACAGAATGGTTTGGGTGGGAAGGGACCTTGAAAATCATCCAGTCCCACCCCTGCCATGACAGGGACACTTTCCCCTATCCCAGGTTTTTCCAAACCCTCCCCAATCTGGCCTTGGACAGTGCCAGGGATGACTCCATAATTCCATACCCAGAGAAAGATACAGCAAAACCCTAGGGCAGTTTTCCAAGGTGAAACCTCTCTCTGGTGGGTGTTTAAAACTTGATTTCATTCTATTTAATTCTTGATTTAGTTCTGATTTTACTCTTGATTCACTTGCAACAACCACACTCCAAAGCATGAACCAGGCAGTAAATACTTGGCTGGGCTGCCTGGTTCCAGTTTTTTTGCTAATTCCTGCGTTCCAGGATTCAGATTCTCCCCCAGAATTCCGAGTATTTGATAACATTGCTGTTCGTGGCACCTCTGGACATGATTCTCGTGGGGACTGGGGTTTGTCTGCTCTTGCCTCCCGTTCCCACCTGTCCCTCAGGGCCAGATCTCCGCAGGAAATGCTGATCGGGGCTGACAGGATTTTCTCTCACCTGCCCCAGAGTTTAACTCCAAAATCAGCTTCCCACAGGAGTGAAAATTGTGGGATAAAGGCAGCAAAAATCAATAATTAAAGCAAGCTGAGGCGAGGAATTTGTGCTGTAGATCAAACCCCAAACTTCCCGCAGAAGAAAACGGCAATTTCCATTTTTTCCTTCTCATTTCAAAATAAATCCAAAAGTGAAAGAATCAACTGCTTAAAACCCCTTTTCTTTCAGTAAAGGTTTGCAAAATTCATCTGCCTATGAGCTTGAACCCATTGGTTTTCTAGAGGCAGTTTAATCCTGGAGGTTTTAATTATTTCCTTCCTTTTTATTTTTACAATAAAAAAACTCCAGACTCTGCCACTGGAATAATCCTCACCAGCACATCTGGAACGTGGAGCTGGTGGCTGGAATGAGCTGGAATTTTCTATTTCTTTTGTTCCTGTAAATTCCACCACTGTGAGATTTTCCATGGCAGGTAGGGAAAAAAATTGAGTTAGGAAGGTTTACACCAGGGGGAAAGGCAGGAGAGCCATAAAAAGATCAATCAAAGAAGATTTATCGATATTTCTAGAGTTTTGACCAATTTTTGGACGCTCTGAGCACAAGGAAGAAGAGGAATAAAGGCGGCCAATATGACATCCATTAAAAAATAGTAAAAGAAATTAAATTAAGAAGTGGAATCAGCATTAAAAATCCTTTTTAAACAGAGAAAAATCACATTTAAACTGCTTTGTGTTGACCTTCCAACACTTAATTACCGGTGCTAAAAAAATCACCTCAGGGACTGTGAGCTGCCAAAAAAATGCTCTTTTTTCCTTCTCTCAGAGAAACCTGTAATAATTGCATCATTTTGGCCAAGTTACTTGCGGCTGGGAGGTTTTCAGTGCTCATCTGGGGACTGCTGCACTCCCAAGTCAAAAGCTGTGATTTATTTGGAGGACTGGATTGAAAAAAAAATGAGATTTCTCAGTGAGATTTGCTACCCCTGGCAGTTTGTGATCCCTCATCCCTCAGAGGAATGGAGAAAAAAACCCCTAAAAAGGCGTTTTGGGGTTGATTGCAAGGAATTTCATTGGAATTATTCCAGGTTACCTGTGGAAGAGAAGAGCCTGATGTGCTGCGGAGAAACGTCTTTGGAGAGAGGCTTCCTCCTGGGAAAGAGAGAAAAAAGGGGAAAAAAAGACCAAATTTACGCAGCAATTTAAAATTATTTGTGGTGATTTAAATGTCTGGGATCCTCCTTTCTCCTGCTGAGGTTCCAGAGGGTTTGCATTTAGATATCCAGGGAGAACAGCGGGGCTGGGCTAGGACTAACGAGGTGCTGGATTTAAAATAAATAACATAAATGAAATAAATGCCATAAGTAAAATAAACAATAGATAAAATAAAATAAACATAAAATAAACAAAAACTAAACTAAAATAAATTTAAATAAACCAAACGAAACCAAACTAAATAAAATAAAATAAAATAAACATAAAATAAAATAAAATAAACAAAAAAATAAACATAAATAAACAAAATGAAATGAAACTAAACTAAACTAAATAAAATAAAATAAACATAACATAAAATAAATATAAAATAAACATAAACATAAAAATAAATAACAAATTCAGGTCTGAAATATATTTTTTTGGCTTGGAATGATGCAGTTTTTGATCTCTAGTGAAGCTTAACTCCATCACAGGAATCGAAAAACCTCCACAACTCCCTGACAGGAAGGAGCAGGGGAAGCTCAGGGTGGATTTTAGGGAAATCATGGAAAACCCCATCAAGCGTTGGAAGAGCTGCCCATGGCAGCAGTGGACTCACCAAGCCTGGAATTGCTGGGGAAAAAAAAAGAAAAAAAAAAGTGAAAAAATGTGAAAAAATGAGGATGTGGCACTGGAGGCCATGGTTTAGTGGTGACCATGATCTTGGAGGTCCTTCTGAGACATAAACTTTAGAGAATCAAGGATTTTTAGAGGGGTTAAGATTTTAGTTAGAGGTAAGCTTTGCTGAAATTAACTAAAGTAGATGGGTAGGCTTTGCTGAAATTAAAAGTTAGTAATTAACTAAGAGAAGTTGGGTTTGGGATCACTCTTCCATATTAGAATAACTGATTACTTGTCAACTTTGTTTGGTTAACTGGGTTTATAATGAAGAATATTGAAACTGATGAACAGCCTTTAGGAACATAAGACAGTTGTAGGCCTCCTCTGCCCAGAAACTCACTGAACGGTCATGAAGACATGAAGTGGGAGTCCTACCAAGGGTTCATTTATCACATTTGCATTGAAAAAGTAGAAAGGTCAGAGCGAGGAAGACTTCTTTACTTCCTCATTTTGGTGACCCCTCCCCATGAAAAGGACCACCGACCCATTTCAAGGAACAAACTACGCATGTTTAATAGCTTTTGAGCTAATTACCATACGAAGCGGGGAACGGGATGTACCAGGGTTATGAATATGCATTTGTATTTTGAGTATCCAATGCTTTTGTAAATAAAAGGGCTCTGTAATCACCTGTAAATTGCGGTGTGAATTTGGGAGCTATCCCGCACACTGTCTGGCGTCGTAATAAACATACACTTTCTAACTTTAAACTGTTAGAGAGTTTTTGTCCGTCACAGTTGGGTATTGATACTAGATCAATACCCATATTTTCTTTAATAAGTCACTTCCAACCTCGATTCCGTGAAAGAAGGAATTTCCTGGAGCAAACTGCAACGAGTTAAGAATGGCTTTGGACAACGAGATCTCACCAGGCGGGGAGTTCCAAGGGTGTGTTAATTACCGTGTGCTGTGGGACGAGGTAATTTGTCAGGGCAGACAAACCCAGCACCACGGTGAGCTGAAAAAAAATGGAATTACAGGGGAACCTTATTAAATCCTGCTTCGTTATCAGCTGATAGCGCTGATAGTTATCAATTTAATGGGGAAATCGTGGCTGCAGCAGAGGTGTTTTGTCATGGGCTGAGACAGATCACAGTTAATCTGCTCGACGTTCTCACCACAGTTGTGAATTCCTTCCCTATTTACCCAAGTAAATAATTTTACTCTGCTCAGATGCCCACTGAGCTTGGTTTAAACTTCATTTTATTCTGTTAAACGTAAAATTCTGACCCTTTTTTTTTTTTTTGTTCCTGAGCTTGGTTTTAATTTCATTTTATTCTGTTAAACGTAAAATTCTGACTTTTTTTTTTTTTTTGTTCCTGAGCTTGGTTTTAATTTCATTTTATTCTGTTAAATATAGAATTCTGACCCTTTTTTTTATCCCTGGGTGGATTACAGGTAGAGAACATTTCTCTTCTCACCTTTTGTAATTAATTACTGCCAGAGAAAATGAGGGCGGGGCTGGCCTCAGCATGAGGGAGGAGGAATCAGATTCTTATTTTGTTCATTGATAATTCACGTGAATCTCTTATTTTTTTTTATTTCAGTTCTCCATGTAGTGAGAGGAGTGTGGTTACTGCCGTGACAGGACATTGTTTGGGTGCCAAAGTCATTAACAGCCCCAAAGGTAACAGCTGAGCCAAAATTTGGCTTTAGAGTTGCAGAAATATTTCTATTTTCCCCATTTAATTTGGTCTAGGCATCTGGGCTTCACCTGTGAAGCTTTCGCTGTGTGGAAAAACAGAATGAAAACTCAGAGCTGTAAATAACGCAAAGGCATTCCTTGGAAAAGGAGAATAATAATAAAAAAAAGAACTTTGTGGCCACCAAGTGAGTTAAACCTGAGGCAAAGAATCCATAAACCACTTCACAAATAGTAAACTATGAAAATAGAAGTGAAAAAAATAGAAATTGTTGAGGTAGGAGCGATGGCAGGGAGTCACCGAGGAAATATTTTGGCTTCTCCCTCACCTTCGACCAGCGAAGCTTTGGATGAAGATGAACAGCACTGCTGGCGGTGTGGGAACTTTGCACTTTGAAAAGAGGGATTCCATTCCAGGAAACTGAAAGCTGGGAGTTTCCCTGTCTTGCATTGCCTGTTTTCTCAGCCGTAACTTTCTCCCAAATCCTGGGAAAAGGGGGGCAGGGGTTGTTCCTCCCCCCCCAGCGCTGATTTTAAACATCAGAGGAGCTACAAACGCACAGAAAAAACGGAATTGTGGTGCCTGCCAAGCCATCCCTCATCCTAACAACGGCATCACCCCGGAATGGGACTGATTTTACAGCTTTTGGGGTTTTTTTCCTCTTTTTGCTGCTGTTGTCCTGTAAAAAGGAGCAGCAGCCACAGGGGGAATGTCCTGGGGAAAAGGACTATTAGGGAGAAAGATAAAAAAAAAAAGAGGGATGAAGCTGGAGTTTACGGAGGTTGTTTGAAGTCCAAGCATTTTGCTGATTGAAAAAGCAAAACCAGGTGAAAAATGTGATGAAATTTGATCCCTGGCAGATATCACTGGAATAAAACTGGGAAGGGCTCGGCTGGATGAGTTTTCCACTGCCATGGGACGATGTTGATCAGGAATCCTCGTGCTCCTGTGAAGTGCATCAAGCTGCTCCCGTGGAACGGGACAATTCCACGGCGTTGTGTAGATCTGAGAGATGAAATTCTGCTCCTTACACCAGTACACAAACGGATGAAATCATTAATGGATTTATTCTGGGGTAAAAACGGTCAGAAAATACGATTTGTGCTCTTCTCTGAGTTTTGCTGCCTCAGTCCCAAGGGAATGGAGGGACAGGACAAGGGGGACTGGCCTTAAAAGAGGGAAGGGTTGGATGGGATCTCGGGAAGGAATTCTCCTCTGTGAGGGTGAGGAGGCCCTGGAATGGAATTCCCAGAGCAGCTGTGGCTGCTCCATCCCTGGAAATATCCAAGGATGGGGTTTGGAGCACCCTGGGATAGAGGGAAGTGTCCAGAGGGTGGAACTGGATGAGTTTAAGGTCCCTTCCCACCCAAACCATTCCAGGATTCCACCACAGCCAAGCTGAGGACACAAACAGAGACTCAGTCACATCATGAGGGAAAAATTAGGGAACAGACCCTGGGATTTGGATTTCTCCCCTTTATTTTTATTGCCGTGGCAGGGGTAAGTATTTGAGGGAAAAAAATCAAATCCTTTTTGGTTCCTGAATCCTAAACTGCTCCATCCCAGAGCCCTGGTGGGAGAGACGACTCCTGCCCTAAATCCCTCAGCTCCAAAAAACTTCCCATCCCGGCTCCTTCACCTTTTTTTGGGAATGTGCACAGCAGGAATTCCAGAAGGCGTGGAATGGCAGGGGTGGCGCTGGATGATCTTTAACGTCCCTTCCACCCCAAATCACTCCATGATTCAGAACTGGGAAATGTTGTAGAGGTCAAAACGGGACAGAGAACAGGAGCCAATTTTCCCTGGAGAAAGAAAGGTTTGACTCCAGCTCCTCATTTCTAAGGCGAGAAGAACTGCTCCTTACCACAGAGCCTGGTGGTGCAATCAGCACTTCCAGGAGGTCTCTGGGATAGCTTTTGGCAAAAGGGTCCAAGAAGTCACCGAAGGATGGAGTCCGAGTGCGTGCGGGAGTTCCTTTGCCTGGGGACGACTCTTCCTCTGGGAAGAGCTGAGTTCTGGAACCTGGGGTGGACAAGACAATGCTCAATAAAAACATTCTGAACGCAAGCAGGAAGGAGCAGTGTCTTAGGCTGCAGTGCAAGATGTAAACAAAAATCTGTTGGAACTGGTTGGGGAGGGGTTTTCTTTATCTCTTCCATGACCCATCCCTCATAATTCCCGGGGGACGGGGTGGGTGTCTCCTGGTCATGGGCCAGCTGATAAAACCAGCTGGAGAAGTGTTTTTATCCCTTCCAGGATCCATCCTCCCTGCAGGGGAATCTGCTGTTCATGGGCCGTCAAGGCTCAGTGCATGCCTGAGACAATTCCATCGTCCCAGGGGAGGAGCCCGGCATTCCCAGCTGGATAAAAGCTGGGATTGGGAACAGCAGCGCAGCCTGTGTGCACTGGATTGCCAGAGGAGAACCCGACCCAGCTCAGCACCACTGGAGCTCCAGAGGGAAACTTCACCCTGCTCCAGGATCATTGCTCCGACAGAGCCACACCTGGCGCTGCAGGAGGATTTATTGGGGCTGCTCTCAACACCCCGACCAACAGTTCTGACCCTGTCAGTGCTTTATTTTTGTTTGTTTGGGTTTTTTTGTACTACAGCATTTTTAATTTTTAACGTTCCTAGTAAAGAACTGTTATTGCCATTCCCATATCTTTGCCTGAGAGCCCCTGAGTTTCAAAATTGTAGTAATTTGGAGGGAGGGGGTTTACACCCTCCATTCCAAGGGAGGCTCCGGTTTTCCCTGTCTTTCCAAACTGGGACAAACAGTCATTTTCCACCCCTGGAAGCGGCCAAGGCCAGGTTGGATGGTGTTTGGAGCAACCTGGGATACTGGAAGGTGTCCCTGCCCATAGCACTGGATAAGCCTTAAGGCCCCTCCACACAACTCAGTTTTTAAAACCAAAATGTTTTCGAATAATTCAAATTATTTCAAAAATTGAAAAAACCAAAATCTATAAACTGGGATTTGTCCTGTGTGTAAAATCACATCTAAATATGAAATTAAACCATAGAAATAACCTTATGAATATTTTCGTTTGGCATTCTTTCCTCTGAGGGTTCTGGCACTGGTTTCCCAGGAAAGTTGTGGATTTTCCCATCCCTGGAAGTGTCCAGTTCCAGCTTGGAGCACCCTGGGATAGTGGATGGGCTTTAAATTCCCTCCCAACCCAAACCATTCCAAGATTTTAATAGTTTCAAATCACTGGATCCCATGGATAAAAGCAGTCAATGGAAGCACAAAACATTATCAGCTCAAAAAAATGTTCTACTTCTGCTATTAAAAAAAAATAAAAATAGAACTTATCTCTTTTCTCCCAGGATTTTATTTTTACTCTGTACACCAGCAAAAGATCTTGCCCAGCAGTTCATTAAAACAACAAAAAAAAATTATAAACCTCTCATAATCTCCCACAACCAGTCCTCCCCCTGCTCCAACCTCACTAAAAAGGTCTCATTTTAAAGACAACCTTGGGGCAAGGTTTGGAAAATAAATTATTTCCCACAGTCCATGAGAAGAGAGGATCTCTAGAAAGAGGAGAGTTAAACTTATTTAAACACCTATAAATGGGGCTCTAAGTGAATTTAATGGTGTGTAGTAAATTTAAAAGTTGCTTTATGAGCAGCAGAATTGCCCAAATCTTGCAGCGTTAAAGAAGTTTCTGTAGTGACAAGTCACTCTCTGAAAGGGTGCTGAGGAGTACAAAGGCCTTTAAAGGAGCTTCAGATACTTCAATCTATCTCCAGAAATACCAGGATTATATAAAAACCTTTCCTTTTTAATGCTCACCCTTTTTTCTTCTTTTCCTAATAATCTCCCTAGGGTTTGGTGGGGTTTGTTGCCTTTGAGACAAAATGTCCCCAGAGTTTTTAAGGCAAGAAAATACAATATTGTAGCAAATAAGGCAAGGAAATCACCTTTTTCATTTCAGATGGGCCTGGAAGTTCTGGAAATTAAAATAAAATCTACTTAATTTAAGGCTAAATAAGATTTTTTCAGCCAAATCCTCACTGCTGTAGCTCTGAGAAGCCACAATGTGTGCAGAAGCTTTTCCTGTGCCCACTGGGAAATTAATATTATTAATTCTTCCAGGATCCAAATTTACATGAAACGATGAAGTGATGAATATTGCACCACCCTTTATTAAAATTTTCAGACATTTTGCCCTTTTTTCAGCTGCTTTTATTTGCAGCCTTCCCGAGCCATGCGGGCTGTGGATATTGGCTCTGTGCTCCTGAGGGAACTGATTCTCCGCCCTGTTCCAATGGATGTAAAATGGAACTAAATCCATAAACCATGGGAACTCCTGGAGTCAGAGGGAAAAGTTCCTAAAAAGGAGCTTCTTTTTAATTAATTTTACACTTGCTCTTTTTACCATGATGTCTTTTTGTTAGGGTTTTTTTTAAATTATTTTTTATTCCAGTAAAGTTCTTCTCCCTCCCTCTCCCCGCTGGAGCCAACTCTGTGGCTGCAGGATCCAGGAATTGATCTGTCTGAAAGTTTGGGGGTGTTTTGGGATTTGTTTTTCCTGTGTTAATTTAGGAATTCACATGAGGAGGATCTGAGGGCGCTCGGTTTGTTTGGCCTGGAGAGGAGGAGACTCCTCGGGGTCTCTCCAACCTCTGCTCCCTGTGGCAGGGACAGGAAACAACTGGAGCTCTGCCCGGTTTAGGTTGGATTTTTTAGGAAAAGTTTTTCCCCCAGAGGGTGGTGGGCACTGGAAAGACTCCCCAGGGAATGGGCACATTCCCAAGGCCGCTCCAGGAGCGTTTGATCAGGGATGCACAGACTGTCTGTGCCTGGATGATGCTTGTGGGTCCCTTCCCACTCAGGAATTCCATGAAATTTTGCGTGGAACCATTCCCTGACCCAAGCTGCACAAGCAGGAATGACAGCAAGCACTTGGATTAGCTGGAGGTTCCAGCCTCGGCCGTTTAGAGGTTAAAAAGCTTCTTTGAAACACACCACAGATCATTTGGGATCAGTGGGTCCCAAAAGCATTTGGAGTGGATTTTTGAGTTGTCTTCCCATGTCATTATCCTGATTTTCCTGCTCTTTGTGCCATCCTGGGGAAAAGAGTAAAACGAGGTTCTGGTGCCATCCCAGTTTCTTGTTGCTCAAATTTGGGAGGCACAAAGTTCAGCCATGAGCACCCCTCACTTGGGATTTATCTGGAATGGGAGACCCAGAGTCCAAAACCATCCTCAGAGGAGTCAGGCAACTCCATCCAGAGCCCAAAACCATCCTCAGAGGAGTCGGGAAACTCCATCCAGAGTCCAAAACCATCCTCAGAGGAGTCAGGAAACTCCATCCAGAGCCCAAAACCATCTTCAGAGGAGTCAGGAAACTCCATCCAGAGCCCAAAACCATCCTCAGAGGAGTCAGGAAACTCCAATCAGAGCCCCAAACCATCCTCCTTGAGGAATCAGCCTGGGGGAGCAATTGCAGAGCAGCTCATGGAGGTTTCAGGTCTCACAGGCTGCATCATTTACAGATTTCAATAAATCAATTAACAACAAGTAGGAATATTCTGCTGATAAAACCAGTAGTTCCCAGCTACTTCACCTGCCCTGCTCTTGGTGCCCTGAATATTGTCCGAAAATTCAGGTTGCTCCAAGCCCAGGTAGATCTTCACAAGGAGAGTCAGCTCTGTGAATGCCTCATCCAGCTCATCTGCAGAGAGGGAAATGCATTTCGTGGCAGAGAGAAAAGAAATGGAATAAACCCCAGCTTTTCCCTGGTGCAAAGATACAAATCACAGGAGTTTGACACAGAAATATGTTTTTAACTTATCCAGAAAACACAGAAATGCATTTTCTGGCACAGAAATACATTTTTAACATCTCTTGGGGAGAAAAGCCTTCACCGTCATAAACAGCACATCCAACAAAAGCTGAAAGTCAGGCTCTGCACGCACCTAAATATTTTCTGGTTTATTTCTCTAGGGCCGTATTTAAATTGTAAGCTCAGTGTGGGTCTTGGGTGGCAATGCAAGGTGTAGCCAAAAGTAAATATTCTGTTACCAGCTGTTAAAAACAGTTGCAGAAGTGATTTCTTTATCTCTTCACAATTCCCTGCAGGGGAATCTGCCGTTCATGGGCCGTCGAGGCTCGCTGCATGCCTGAGACAATTCCATCGTCCCGGGGAGGAGCCTGGCATTCCCAGCTGGATAAAAGCTGGGATTGGGAACAGCAGCGCAGCCTGTGTGCACTGGATTGCCAGAGGAGAACCCGACCCAGCTCAGGACCACTGGAGCTCCAGAGGGAAACTTCACCCTGCTCCAGGATCATTGCTCCGACAGAGCCACACCTGGCACTGCAGGAGGATTTATTGGGGCTGCTCCCAACACCCCAACCAACAACGCTATGTTCTGACTCTGTCAGTGCTTTATTTTTGTTTGTTTGGGGTTTTTTGTACGACACCATTTTTTATTTTAATATTCCTAGTAAAGAACTGTTATTCCCATTCCCATATCTTTGCCTGAGAGCCCCTGAGTTTCAAAATTGTAGTAATTTGGAGGGAGGGGGTTTACACCCTCCATTCCAAGGGGGACTCCTGTTTTCCCTAGCAGACACCTTCTTCCCAAACCAAGACAGTGCCATATTTACAAATTCACAATATTTTCCACCACAGCGCTCTAATTTAATCTGGTGAACCCCCCCAAAAACCACCTCAACAAAAGTTAAGTCATGAGAATGAATTACAGAGGGATTCTTTCCAGAAAGAATTCTGCCACCAGCTGTCCTTAATTCCTAATTATCCCCAAAGGAAATCAGCAATTAACTCACCGGTGTTGATGACTGCATCGAAGTATCCCGGAGAATCCTGGTTTATTTGGAGGTACATGTCCACTCTGGACACGGCCTCTTCAATCTCTGGCCTGCTGAACAATCCCGTCCTCCTGAGGTGTTCCTCGTATTTCCTTTTGTCCTTTGGTACCAACAGGACATACCTGGGTTTAAAGTGGGTAGTTTTCAAGCTATGAACACCCTTGAAAACAAAGCAGAGAAAAACCAGTTTGTTGGTTTTTTTTTTTTTCCTTGAAACTCAATGCTTGTTGAACTCGGAGCTGAGTTTTTTCTCCTTGAAAATAAAGCAGAGAAGCGCAAGGGATTTATTCCTGAAACTGAGTGCTTGTTGAACTTTTGTTGAAAAAAACCCCGAGTTGTTTTTTTCTGTGTGTTTATCCCAAGTTACTGGCTGGAAGTTGCTCTGCAGGCATTGGTGGCTACCAGAGCAAAAGGGGAAGCACTGCAAACATTTAATTTAATTTAAACCAGAACTGGGTGTCAGACCTGCAGCAGCCCCTCTGACTGCAAGTGTAGGCTCAGCAAGATTTTTAACTTTTAAAAATCAGTGTCAGTCTCCTTTATCAGCCCAAGATAGACTCTAGATGAAAGGGAATGAACAGCTCTAAATTTTCAGTCTCAGCCCACGGCCCATAATTAAAATTTCCTTTAATGGTGCTAAATCACTTTTGTTCTGAGCCCTGCGGCAGATAATGGACTCAGCACCTTCTATTCCCACTCATAACTCACAATTATTGTTTCTCGGAGCCTGCAGTGATACAAAACTCTGCATAATTCCTGTGTGATCTCAGAACTTCAGTGACAAAAGGGGGTTTTAGCTGCCTGCTTCGGCAATTCCCGCTAAAAGTTATGGTCGGGGCCCGTGGCGCCGGGTTCAGCTCCTCATGAATAAACACCGCGTTCCATTAAGCTCCATCCCCTAAATTATGCGCTAAAACCTCTGCTCTGGCCAGGAGCTGACAGCTGGAGAAGGCTGAGGATTCCATGCGATTTCATCTCCTATTTTTCTTGCTTTGGAAATTTAAGGCCTGTCTCCAAGACAAGGAACGTGCCGCATGCCCATCAGCGGAGAGCGAGGGTGATTCACAGCTCTGCCAGAACCGAGGGGGGAAAAAAAGGGAGCTGGAGCTACCCCGAGATGAAGTTATTAATTTGCTCTTTAATATCAGCCGAGCCATGGGCACTTAAAAGCAGCGTTAAATTGTTGCTTGTTTGTTGCAAAGGAACGTTTTCTTAGCGCCGCCACGCCGCCGTTGTGTTCTTTGTACATTTCTCGAGGAGCCAGTGGATGTTCATGTGTTTATTTTGGGCCCAAACTCCTCGTGAACGCCAAGGCACTCGAGTGAAAATCAGATTTTTTAATCACCGATTCCCCAAGCAAAATTATCATCCTGTGATTCATGAAATTTGAAATCAGTTTTTGCCCAGGATGCTCAGCTCAGGATCCTGTGCTAAGTACTGTATTCTCCTGAATTTCTTTTTTATCTCTGTTGTTTTACTCGAATGAAAATCAGATTTTTTTATCACTAGTTTCCCAAATAAAATTATCATCCTTGCTTTACGATATTTAAAATCAGTTTTTGACCAGGATGCTCAGCTCAGGATACTGTGTTAAGCACTGCATTCTCCTGCATTTCTTTTTTATCTCTGTTGTTTTAATCAACTGAAAATCAGATTTTTGATGACCAGTGTCCCAAATAGAATTATCACCCTGTGATTCATGAAATTTGAAGTCAGTTTTTGCCCAGGATGCTCAGCTCAGGATACTGTGCTAGCACAGCACTGTCCTACATTTCTTTTTATCTCTGTTGTTTTACTCAACTGAAAACCCGTTTTTTTTTCTGACCACCAATTTCCTAAATAACATTCTCGTAATATAAATTATAAAATTTAAAATCAGTTTTTGCCCAGGATGCTCAGCTGAGATCCTGTGATAGCACAGCACTGTCCTACATTTCTTTTTTATCTCTGTTGTTTTACTCAAGTGAAAACCTTTTTTTTTTTTCTTTTTTCTGATCACCGGTTTCCCAAATAAAATTATCATCCTGTAATTCATGAAATTTGAAATAAGTTTTTGACCAGGATGCTCAGGTCAGGATCCTGTGTTAAGCACAGCATTCGCCTGAATTTCTTTTTTATCTCTCTTGTTTTACTCAAGTGAAAATCAGATTTTTGATCACTGGTTTCCCCAATAAAATTATCATAATGTAATTTATAAAATTTAAGATCCGTTTTTGCCCAGGATGCTCAGCTCAGTTCCTGTGCTAGCACTGCGCTCTCCTGCATTTCTTTTTTATCTCTTGTTTTAGTCAAGTGAAAATCAGATTTTTGATCATCAGTTTCCTAAATAAAATTATCATCCTACAATTTACGAAATTTAAAATCAGTTTTTGCCCAGGATTTTCAGCTCAGGATCCTGTGTTAAGCACTGCACTGTCCTCCATTTCTTTATATCTCTGTTGTTTTACTCCAGTGAAAAACAGATTTTTGATCATCAGTGTCCCAAATAAAATTATCAGCCTGTGATTTATGATATTTAAAATCAGTTTTTGACCAGGATGCTCAGCTCAGGATCCTGTGCTAGCACAGCACTGTCCTCCATTTCTTTTTTATCTCTATTGGTTTACTCAACTGGAAATCAGATTTTTGATGACCAGCATCCCAAATAAAATTATCATAATGTAATTTATAAAATTTTAAATCAGTTTTTGACCAGGATGCTCAGCTCAGGATCCTGTGCTAACAATGCATTCTCCTGCATTTCTTTTTTATCTCTTGTTTTACTCAAGTGAAAATCAGATTTTTGATCATCAGTTTCCCAAATAAAATTATCATCCTGTGATTTATGATATTTAAAATCAGTTTTTGCCCAGGATGCTCAGCTCAGGATCCTGTGCTAGCACAGCACTGTCCTCCATTTCTTTATATCTCTCGTTTTACTCAACTGAAAATCAGATTTCTGATCATATTTATATTTGTTTTACTCAGTGCCATATTCCAGGCACTCTGTGGAGCCTCCCATTTTGGAATCTCATCTCGAGGGAGCTTATTTGGAAGGAATAATTTGGAAGGAAATTCGGGATGTCTTTCCTTTTTTATCACCTCACCTAGCTAGTAAAGGTTGATACAAGGGAATGGGGAGTTTAATTAGAAAATTAGCAAAAAGCTTCGGCTTTTGGGGTTCTGAGAAGGAGGTTTTGACACTTTGTTGGTGACCTGGTCTCCTTCTGTGGCCCAGCTTCAGAGCACCTGACAAACCTCTGCGAGGCGAAAACAACCCCTCAAAAGAAATTGCAATTTTTAATATTTCTGCCCCAAATATTGCCTCAAACCCTCTGTGGCTTCATCAGTGAAGGAGAAATAGGTTTTATTTTTAGGGGTGATCTGCGCTGTAAGGTGGAGATGGGTGAGAAGCTCATGGCTGGAAAGCTGAAGGTGCTGGAATGGGAACTGCTGGTGAGGCTGAAAGTTGAAAAAATAGACCAGAAATTGAAAATTTATAAAAAAAAAACACAGCAGCAGAGGGATAACTCTGACTAAACTAAGGCTGGAAAAGCCCTCTAAGATCACTCCCCCAGCACTGCCAAAGCCACCACTGACCAATGTCCCCAAGTGCCACATCCTCACGTTTCTTGAACGATTCCAGGGATGGGGACACCCCCACCGCCTGCTCCAATCCTTTATTATCCTTTCCAGGAAGGAATTTTCCCCAATGTCCAACCTGAGCTTCCCCCGGCACAACTTGAGGTCGTTCCCTCTTGGCCTGGCCCAAATCCCATGAGGAAATGGTCGCGGCCAGGTGATGCTCACCTCGATTTCCAGGTGGATGCAGGTAGCCAGCCCCTCCCTGGCAATGGATTCCACCGTGTCTCTTCCCAGCCCGTAGCGGTGGCCGCTGTATTTGTAGGTTGCCAGAAATTTGCCCTGAAATATCAGAACGAGGGTAACGCCAAAGGAAATATTCCAAGGGGAACAGCTGCCTCAGGTGAGTGAATCGCTTTGGGTTTTCCCTCCTCCTCTCCCTAGAAAGTTTCTTCTTGTTTGAATCAGTGTTAATGAAGGCAATGAGAGCCCAAAACCAGCATTAATGAGGGCACTGAGATCCTAAAATCAGCGTTAATGAGGGCATTGAGATCCTGAAATCAGTGTTAATGAGGGCAATGAGAGCCCCAAATCACTGTTAATGAGGGCACTGAGATCCTAAAATCAGCATTAATGAGGGCATTGAGATCCTAAAATCAGTGTTAATGAGGGCAATGAGATCCCAAAATCACTGTTAATGAGGGCACTGAGAGCTCCAAATCAGTGTTAATGAGGGCACCAAGATCCTAAAATCAGCGTTAATGAGGGCAATGAGATCCTAAAATCAGCGTTAATGACGGCAATGAGATCCTAAAATCAGCATTAATGAGGACAATGAGAACCCAAAATCACCACTAATGAGGGCACCGAGAACCCAAATCAGCATTAATGAGGGCATTGAGTGCCCAGAATCAGTGATCATGAGGGCACTGAGATCCCAAAATCAGTGTTAATGAGGGCACTGAGAGCCCCAAATCAGTGTTAATGAGGGCCCTGAGCACCCAAAATTAGCAGAAAAGAAAAGCCCCCATATCTGGGCTTGTGCCTTGTCCATGAAGAATCAAATTCCAAAATCCTGAGGACAAACACTGCCAGCATTCCTGGGGTTATTCCTTCCCCCTGGAAAAGGAAAATCCAAAGCAAGGGGCTTCCTTCTGGTCATTATATATCAAACCACGTAGCCAAGCGATGGAAAAATGGGAGATTCCAAGGAAAAGGAAGAACCACAGCACACCTACAAGGAGAAAGTGGGATTGGCTGAGGCATTTCAAAGTTCTGCAGCCCTGGAGCGATGGAAGCGGATTGTTTTATATTTTTAAAATTAAACTCCTTGAAAACTGCTATCATGAAGGGCCAGCTCGGTTGTGCCAGGCTCTGCTGGCTCCTCCTTTTGTAGAAATACGAATAATGGGCTCCGTTGTGGCTTTTCAAGGCAAAGTTTTGTTGCAAAAGAGGAGCTGGAGGGAGAAATCCTTCAGAGAAACCTCACTCCTTTAGGGGAGATTTGCTAAACTTCCAAGGGATTCCCTGCAGGGGTGCTGGAAAACATTGAAGAAATAAAACCAATAAACCCCACACTATATCTGAGCCTGAAAATAAGTTTATTTATTTGTTATGCTGTTATTTCAATATCCCCCACTGACCATTTTGCCCATTTCGTGGTTTCTATAAATTCATTTACGGGAGAAAAGGCAGCACAAATCTACAAGAAGTTTGTGGTTTCTGTCTCTGAACTTAAAAACACAACCGAGAGCGAATAAACATTCACAGCCAGGCACAAACTTAATATATTTTTAAAAAAAATAAAATAAATCAGGCTTGGACAGAGAAGTTGAGTTTACCGTGGGAGCAGGAAAAAGCTACAAGGACAGGAGTCAGGTACTTACTTCTTTCTCCATTTCGTCAAATTCTCTTTGAGAAATGAAATAATAATCGAGTCTGTTCACTTCCCCAAAATAAGCTGTCCTGGTGGTGTGACAGGGCCTGGGAGATTTATGGGATAACAAAGAAAAAACCTGTTTTCAATCCCAGCAGCAGCTCTGGAATAGCAGTGGGAAGAGGGAGGGAAAGCAGGGAAAACTACAAATCATTTTATTTTTAAGCAGCAAAGAAATACGAGAAACAGAAAGAGGAGCAAATCACACCCCTAAATTTGAAAGATTAACCCATAAATACAACCCCTCCAAAAAAAAGTTAAATGTCACGTGGTATTTTTGGCTATAAATCCCTCCCCGGCCCAGGATGGCCTGAGCTGGAGCTGTCACAGCAGCCTGGGGCTGAGAAATGATGAATCCAATTTTCCCCCACTTCTGTCAGCTTGGGGATGATATAAAGGCAAATCCTAAACGTGGAAAAGGAGCTGGGCTGAACGGTGAGGTTAAGAAAGTGCTTGGAAGTCCAATTTTTAAACGGATCTCTAATGGGGAAGGAGAGGAACAATCCTGAAACTGGGGAGAAAAGCGGGATAAAAGGCAGGGGAAGTAAAAACCTCAGCTACCTGAGCTGCCCACCAGGGTGAAACACTAAAAACCTGCCAAAAATCCCACCAAAACCCAGCTAATTAATGCAGGTAACAATCTGAGCCTGGAGTATTCAGTGGCTCTCCTTCTGTTTGAAAATCAGATTTTTCTCCTATTTCTGCTTTGCCATTAAAGTGGGAAAAAAGGAAGGTAAGGAAACCTCAGCCACCAGGGTGAAACAATAAAAACCTGCCAAAAATCTGCCCAAAACCCATAAATTAATGCAGGTAACAATTTGGGCCTGAAGTATTCAGTGGCTCTCCTGTTTGAAAATCAGATGTTTTTTCCTCGTTTCTGCTTTGCCATTAAAGTGGGAAAAAAAGACAGAGAAAGGAATTCCCTGCCATCCCAAGAGGATAAACAGCTACCAAGGTGGAACACTAAAAACCCACTAAAAACCACCCCAAAACTCCCCAAAATCCCACTAAAACCCAGCTAATTAATGCAGGTAACAATCTGAGCCTGAAGTATTCAGTGGCTCTTCTTCTGTTTGAAAATCAGATTTTTCTCCTGTTTCTGCTTTGCCATTAAAGTGGGAAAAAAGGAAGGTAAGGAAAACTCAGCCACCAGGGTAAAACACTAAAAACCCGCTAAAAAACCACCCCAATACTCCCCCAAATCCCCCAAAATCCCTCAAAACCCAGCTAATTAATGCAGGTAACAATCTGAGCCTGGAGTATTCAGTGGCTCTCCTTCTGTTTGAAAATCAGATTTTTCTCCTTGTTTCTGCTTTGCCATTAAAGTGGGAAAAAAGACAGAGAAAGGAATTCCCTGCCATCCCATGAGGATAAACAGCTACCAAGGTGGAACACTAAAAACCCACTAAAACCACCCCAAAACTCCCCAAAATCCCACTAAAACCCAGCTAATTAATGCAGGTAACAATCTGAGCCTGAAGTATTCAGTGGCTCTCCTTCTGTTTGAAAATCAGATTTTTCCCCTTGTTTCTGCTTTGCCATTAAAGTGGGAAAAAAGGAAGGTAAGGAAACCTCAGCCACCAGGGTGAAACAATAAAAACCTGCCAAAAATCCGCCCAAAACCCAGCTAATTACTGCAGGCAATAATCTGAGCCTGAACTATTCAGTGGCTCTCCTTCTGTTTGAAAATCAGATTTTTCTTCATGTTTCTGCTCTGACATTAAAGTGGGAAAAAAGACAGAGAAAGGAATTCCCTGCCATCCCAAGAGGATAAACAGCTACCAAGGTGGAACACTAAAAACCCACTAAAAAACATCCAAAACTCCCCCAAATCCCACTAAAACCCAGCTAATTAATGCAGGTAACAATCTGAGCCTGAAGTATTCAGTGGCTCTTCTTCTGTTTGAAAATCAGATTTTTCTCCTATTTCTGCTTTGCCATTAAAGTGGGAAAAAAGGAAGGTAAGGAAACCTCAGCCACCAGGGTGAAACACTAAAAACCCGCTAAAAAACCACCCCAATACTCCCCCAAATCCCTCAAAACCCAGCTAATTAATGCAGGTAACAATTTGAGCCTGAACTATTCAGTGACTCTCCTTCTGTTTGAAAATCAGATTTTTTTCTCCTCATTTCTGTTTTGCCAGTAAAGTGAGAAAAAAGGCAGGGAAAGGAATTCCCAGCCATCCCATGAGGATAAACCTCAGCTCCCTGAGCTTCTCACTAGGATAAAACACTAAAACCCCCCCGAAAAAAACCCCAAAAAAGAGCTAATTACAGCAGGTAACAATTTCAGCCTGAAGTATTCAGTGACTCCGTTTAAAAATCAGATTTTTCTCCTCGTTTCTGCTTTGCCATTCCTACTCATTTATTCCAGGGAGCTGGGGCTGGAAACCTTTGAGAAATTCAGTGTCAGCATCAGAGGGTGGCACTTTTTTCCCAAAAATACGAGAGTGGCAAGTTCCCACACAGGCTCTGTAAAATTCCCTGATTTTTTTTCCCGGGAAAACACAAACCACACCCAGCTCCAAAGGTCACCGCTGAGCAGGAGCCAGATGGTTGGAGGGGCCAATTTCCCTCGATTTCTTGCAATTTTTTACACATTCCAGCCCCTTTTTAATTGCAGGGCCATGTTTACGTTCAGGCTGCCAGAGTATCTTGCATAAAATCCATTTTTAATGAGCGGAATGTTTGAAATTTCAAGCCATAAAATTGCTCAAATCTCCCCCGAATAATTAAAAATACAAGTTGGCTTTTATGGTCGCAATTTTCTGCTCTGCTCAGGTTCTGTTCTTGTTTTGTTGTTTTGTGGTTTTTTTTTTCCCTCGTTCATGGATGTTGTAGGGGACAAAACAAACAATATGAAAATGCTCTTAAAAAAAACAAAACCAAAAATAAAAATAAAAATAAAGAAAGAAACAGCCCCACGGAAGGTTTGGGAAATTTCAGTTGGCGTTGACTTTGTTTGTCAATTCCAAAATATGGGTTTTGAGAAAGGGGGGGGGGGGGGAAAGGAAATTTTTACGGATAAAAGTAAAAAAAAAAAGGAATAAAATAATAAAAGAAAAAAGAAATACCATAATAAAATAAAAAAGAAAATGAATGGATAAATCAGAGCTATTAAAAAATGGGGAATAAGCGAATGCAAAGAAGGTTTTTCAGGTTTTGGCTTTTTTGGGGGTTTTTTGGTCCTGTTTTTCTGTTTGTTTCGGGTTTTTTGAAGTTTTTTTTTGGCGTTTTGGGTTTTGTTTATTGGTTTGTGGGTTTTTTTTTTGTTTTGGTTTATTTTAGTTGTGTTTTTTGTTTGGATTTTTGGGGGGGTTCTAGGGTCTTTTTTGTTTTGGTTTGTGAGAGGGTTTTTTTTTTTTCATTGTTGTTTTCTTGGGGATTTTTTGGGGTTTTTTTTTTGTTTTGGTCTGTGGGGTTTTTTTTTTGCTTTTGGTTTTTTTTGGTTGTGGTTTTTTTTGTTTGGGGTTTTTTGGAGGTTTTTTTTTTGAAGCTTAGGGGATTTTTTTGTTTCTGGAGGTTTTTTTTTTTTTTTTTGGTTGCGTTTTTTGTTTAATTTGGGTTTTTTGGAGGAGTTTGGGGTTTGGTTTTTTTTTTGCTTTGTGGTTTTTTGTTTGTTTGTTTTTGTTGTTGTTTTGTTGTGGTTTTTTTGAGTTTTCGGGGGGGGGGTTGGGCTTTTTTTTTGTTTTGATCTGTGGGGCTTTTTAACTTTTTGTTGTGGTTTTTTTTGTTTGTTTGGGGGTTTTTGTTGTTTTCTTTCTGTTTTGGTTTGTGGGTTTTTAAAATTTCTTTGCTTGCTTGTTTTGCTTTTGTTTGTTTGCTGTTCACCTTTAAAAAGAATATGATAATTTAAATAGCTTTCCTCTCAGTGATGACATCAGGCAGTCAAGCCTCGGGAAGAGAAAAAAGTCCAACAAAATTGTTTTTAACTTCTTTACAAAAATAAAAACACCACAAACCAAACCAGCAACAAGTCCAAAGTTGATCCTTTGGTGGGTTTTTGGTTTTTTGGTTTTTTTTTTAAGCTCAGGGAGCAGAACTTACCCAAATCTGAAGAAATTCTTGAATTCTCTGCAGATTTTGTGTGAAAGTTGCCTCTTCCCACCGGCCAGAGGGCCCAGTAACACCAGCATGGGGTAGGATTCATCAGCACCAGGCAAAGTGCTGCCAGAAAGGAAAACCAGAGGGCATTAAAGCACCTAAAAATCAAATTTCAGCAGCTTTTTATAAAGCTTTGTGGAGAGTTTTATCACCCCTTCAACCCATCTCACGTTGTTCACAGCGTAGACAAAAATTGAGGTGCTACACCCAATAACGCCCCAATAAATCATCACTCCACAAGATCATGCTCATAATCCAGATTCTCTTCAATAAATTCCCAATTCCCTACGTCCCGAGATTCCTGGGATTTACGATTTCATCAGGAGAACAGGGAGAACATTTCCAGAATCCTGCCCTTCATCACATCACAGCTCCTTGGTTCTCAGCGCTAAAATTTTGGGAGTTCCTACAGCTTGGAAGAAGATTCTGGAAATGTTTTGGGCTCATAATTCCTTTTTTTTTTTTGTCTTTGTGGGCACGGTTGTGAAAGATTAATAAATTTTAAGGCCAAAACAGAGAATTCTGATGTTCTAAATCACCCTCCCCTCATCCCACTTGGAATTCCCCAAATTGGTTCCTGTTTCAGGCTTGGAAAAGGCAGAATTCCTCTGGCGTCTTTCCTTCCACAAGGACGTGTTACACCCAATAACGCCCCAATAAATCATCACTCCACAAGATCATGCTCATAATCCAGATTCTCTTCAATAAATTCCCCATTCCCCACATCCTGAGATTCCTGGGATTTATGATTTCATCAGGAGAGCAAGGAGAACATTTCCAGAATCCTGCCCTTCATCACATCACAGCTCCTTGGTTCTCAGCACTAAAAGTCTGGGAGTTCCTACAGCTTGGAAGAAGATTCTGGAAATGTTTTGGGCTCATAATTCCATATTTTTTTTTGTCTTTGTGGGCACGGTTGTGAAAGATTAATAAATTTTAAGTCAAAACCAGAGAATTCTGATGATCTAAATCACCCTCCCCTCATCCCACTTGGAATTCCCCAAATTGGTTCCTCTTTCCAGCCCAGTTCCTGGGCTTCCATGAGATCATATTTGAATTTTAAACCTTCCAGTTGTGGAGAACTCTTGGTAAATTGTTCCAAATGATTAATTATTTTAATTTTCAAAAAAGAATCATGGTCCTTCTCTGAATGAGTTTCTCCTCAACAGCCAGGTACCAAAAATTCATCTGGCCCAACAGAATGGAGATTAAATTAAATTTCTGCTCCCCATGTAGCTGTTGTCACTCTGAGCAACATTTTCAAACATCACCTGCATCTCTAGGAGGGGAAAATACCCATAATATTCACTGGCGTGTTACCACATAATTACAGATAAAATTACAAATTGAGAGAGAGAGGGAAGGAAAGAATAGGAAATTCGATGTTTTGTGCCCCCAGGGCAGGCAAGAACAGAACTTTCTGCTCTGTTTTCAGGTTTTATTTGTGATAATAACGGTATCACTAACCCAGAATTAATTATGACCTGATGGAGAAAGAGACGCAAATTAACTCCCCCAATCTGGTCCCAAAAAAGCATGTTTAGGGTGGAAAAGGCAATAATCACTAGGAAGATTTCATTAATGACTCTGGAGCGCTTCCCAGCTGAGCACGGGCCAGCGCTCGACGCATCATTAACAATTTTTGGGGCAGTCCCACAAAGGCTGGGCGGATGTTTTTTGTGTTTGTGTGCACAGTTCCTCTGGCAGAAGGCAGGATTCCTTTTTTTTTTCCCCCCATCAATCCAAAATCCACTAACCAAATATTTAAACACAGCCCTGGGGGAAAAAAAAATAAAAATCCATGCGTTTGGGTTTTTTTGTGAGGAAAAATAAGCCAATTTTGTGTTTTTTGCTTTAAGAAATCTCCATCCTTGCGAAGACAAATAAATCTTTGGGGTTTTGTTTTTAGGAGAATTCTCAGAGCTGTTATACTACTGGGAAGGCTCCTGTTTTTTGTGAAAAATCCCAGAAAAGAGTCACAATAAAAATACAAATTTCTGAGTTACTAAATCCTGGATTTTCTATCAGGTTACTCAGTTATGAATTAGTTCAGCACCAAAACAGAATGTGGGGCATAAAGGTTGATCTCAGTGCCCACTGCAGCCAATATCATCACCATCATATATTTATAGTGTATTCCATCAGAATTTTGGAAGAATTTTCCAAGAATTCCTCAAATGTCCTAACACAGCTGCAGGACAGCAAAAAAATTGCATTTTTCAGAGGAGAAACAAGACTGGGAGAAGTCGCCTGGGAATGGAAAAAGAACATCCACCTGCCTCTCCCTTCCATACTTTTCATGGAATCATCTCCTCCTTCCAGTAAAACATGGAGATTTCCCCTTATGAACACGAAATGTGCCGCAAAGCCCACAAATAAAATCATTTTATCCCAACAAGATGCCAGCAGCGGGGAGAGAAGGCCTCAGCAGAAGGGGAAGGAGAAGTTTTCCAGCTCTCTGCTGCCTCCAGGGATTTTTCCAGTGCCTTTGGGTAGGGAGAGGAATTTTGCATCTCTCATTTGTGGTGCAAATGCCCATCTGCTCCAACAGATTGAGGAAAGGGAGTGGAGCCGTGGACAATCTGTCTCAGGCTCTAGAGGTGAATGAAGAGCTTCGTTTCGTAATCAATTTCAACCAAATCGGATTCGCCTCGTTTCCAGGCTGCTGACAGAATCCTGCCGGAGTTCTCCTCGGGAAAAATGTCCCTCTGAACGTGACCAAAATTCTGCTTTTACTTGAGTGCCACCGTCAGGAGCAGCTGTGAAATGAACTCACCTGTCCAGGACTCTCTGGGGCTGCTTGCTGTTGTAGAAAACCTGACGCCTGTGATCTTCAGCAGCCACAACTTCTGGAGGAGGGCCCTCTTTATTCACGGCGGCGACCTGCTCCCAAAATTTAGGGCGGGGGGTGAAAAGGGAAGGGGAGAAGTGATGGGATTGTTTCCAGCTGCAAAACGCTTGGCAGATCACTGGGAATAAGGATGGCTTTGTGTTCCTGAGGGAACTTTGTGCTGGGCTTGGCTTGGGAACAGAAATCTTTCCCGGGGATTTGAAGGAGGATTTGAGGGATGGATGGAAGGCAGCCAGACACGGCTCACCGTCCTTAATGTATTCGACCTTTTCCTGGGAAGAAAACAGGATGCCACCTAGGACGCAAAAGCAGTTTTGCTGAGGTTTTAATTACCCATTAATTTGCATCCTCTCAGTGCCGGTGGAAGGTGCCAAACTCAAATCCTTGGGGACAGAAGCCACTCGTTTATTACGGGATGGGCGTTAACAAGGTGAGCAAACTCCTGACAGTGCATTCCCGTCTTTCCTGGGAGGGAGGGCACTCAGACTCCAAGGATTCTGTGATATATGTCCTAAAGTTAATTCGTGTTAAATGTTATAATATGTAATTCATTCTCTGTAAAATATAAGTTCATTTCTAATCATGTATACCATGGGTTAACTGGGACTGAGACAGCACGAAGGGGGACACGAGGAATTCCTTTGCTACAGATGGCAAGGGAGGGACATAAGAAAGGTATGCCAAGGATTACATGAAAAGGGACACGAGAAAACTTCTGCTGGGAATCGTTAGAGGAGAACAAAATGACGGAAAAGGGAGATGGAGAACCCGGAGAACCAAATGATTACATCAGATCGATATCTTACCTGTCCCCGCCCGACATTAACATCTCTACACTGTATCCGGACACAGCAATTAAGACATTGTTCTCCTGAGAAGATCCTTTCAACCCCACCAGAACCCAAACATGAATGTCTAATGAGGCTGTCTCGGAAGGGGGAGTCTTGGAGTCCCGATTTCTCCTCAGCGAACCAGTGTATAAAAATGGACCGCCTCAGACCGAAAATGTGAACTTGGGGGGGGTGACATACTGACAGAGTGTGTTACCGTGTTCACCCAGCGCCGAAACCCCGGGGTTCAACGCTGACCTTTTAATTGTGGCTATCAGAGACTGTTATTTTGTCTCAAAATAAAATTCTAAATTTTGATTTATTGAATTTGGTCGATCGTGTTTATTACAATTCCATCCATCCATCCTGAGGAGAGCTCTGCTGGCCACTAACGAGTTGGCTGTTTTGGGGGTTATTAACGCCACGCACTCAGAAATGGATTAAGAATGACTGAGGGCAATTCCAATGGGACACGAGACAGAAAATTTCCACAGTGAGAGCAACCAGCCTTTGGAATAATCAAGAGGAGGTTGGGTGGGACGTGGAACAAGCTGGGATGGTGGAAGGTGTCCCTGCCCATGGCAGGGGTGGGACTGGATGGGCTTTGAGGGCCCTCCCAACCCAAACCGTTCTGGATTCTGTGAGAATTTCCCCAGGGAAGTGGTGGATTCATCAATGCTGGTCACTTTTAGGATTTGGCTGCACAGGTGGTGCTGGGCCTGGTATCGGTTGTGCTTTTCCCAAGAAAGGTTGGACCAGATAATCCGTGAGGTCTTTCCCAGCCTGGAACCCCACGGTTGTGTGGCAGCAGTGCCTAAATCCGCCAGCAGCGTGGGGAAATAGCAGGGGAAATATTCCCTACTTAGAACTCCATGTTCCCACTTTCCAGGGGGAAAGTAGAAAGAGGAAAACTCTAAATTTTAGCTGAATTTTAGCTTTGGTTTGGTGCTTTGCTCTGAATTAGTGGCTGGGAGCACAGTGCACATCAAAGGGATCCTGAAGGAAGTTCATTTCTTTTATTGCGAGACTATTCCACAGCGGGAATCAAACGTGGCGAGTTGGACAAGTAGGAATTCCACTTCCAAACGACACTCCTGATCTAACCCACACTCCTGTACATCCATTTTGTGTTAGTGAGACAGAGTTGGCGCCTCCAAATTCAGTTTGAATTCCTGGCTGGAGGAGGCATCCTAAAATAACGTGAGGAGAGGGCTTTGTGAAGCAACATTTACCACTCAGAAGTGAAATGCTGGTCTAAACCAGTCACTCAGGCTGACTTTTACAGTCCACAGAGAAGGGGAAAAATATCATTAATATATTCAAAATTATATTGAGAGGAAAACGGGTTGGCACATAAGGCAAAGAACAAGACGAACATTTGGGTATTTGGGGTAAATTCCACTCTGGTCTCATCATCTGCATGTTGAGGATGGAGAGAGCCTGGCACTAAACAAGAACTCCAAATTTTATACAGGTGAAGGTGGGAGTGATGGATTTCCTGAAAGGATGGTTTTGAAAGGATAATTCCCTGAAATACAGCAGCTCCAGCACAGCCTGGGCCCACACAGCAACCAAATTCTGGTTAAGGCACCACAGCGGGGAAAGGTTTCTAATCCAACAGAATTTCTGTCAGGCGGGATTTTGAGGGAGGAGGTTTGCTCCAACTGCAAGCCTGGATTTTATATCGTTTATTTAGAAAAATCCCAGAATGAAATGATCCTTGCTTACCTTTTCTTCCACTGAAACCTTCTTGAGATCCAATTCTGTGACATGGAGCAACATGAAAATCGCCGAGAGCCAATAACCTTCTTGTTCCTGAGGGAAAAAGTTTCCCTTTTGACAAAAAAATAACTTAATTTCATCCAGCCAATATTGAATTCCAATCAGTTAAAATTAAATTTGCCTTAATACATCACAAAATAAATGGTTTTTTTTTAACCTGGGTGTCAAGACACTGCCTAAATCTGACCCTTCACAAGCTCAGCTGCTGCAGCAAGAGCTGAGTTGTTCAAAAGTTTGTAACCACAATATTCAAAAGGCCAAGATGGGAATTTAAAAATGGAAAGGGATTTGGTCAGACTTTGCTCAGGAGAAGGACGTCTCGGCAGGAAAAGCCTTTCAGATTATGGAAAACCAGGAACAGTCTATTTCAGGTGCTTTTTCCTGCTAATTTCATTGTGTGCCACAACCGACCAGTCTCATAAAAGCCAATCAAAACCTGGCAGTTGCAAGACAAAAATTAAACTCTGAATATTTTTCTTCTTTCTGGCATTGGGAATGACAGTAAAATTCACACAAAATTTAGAAATCACAAGAGCCGGGATAGAATTGTCTTTGATCACTCAGGACAAATGACCTGTCCGCTTCTACAGACAGAAACCGAGGCTAAAAGGATTCAAACCATCATGTTTGCGTTCTCATTTTTGGTTCTCTCTTACCTGCAGAGGGTTTTTTAGAAGATTTAGTACCCTGAGGAGAGGCAGATCTTCAATCCATTTTAGCTCACTCAGCTCAGCCACCTGAGCAGGGACAGAAACAGAGCGTAAATCAGCAGCAACAGAATCCACGAGAGCTACGCAGGGAAAAATGAAGCATTTTAATGCCTGTTCTTCAAATCTGGGCATTAAAAAAAAAAAAAAAATCATTATAAATCACAAAAGGGGTTTACGCGTTAACTGCACTCAGTGAGGCACTTCCAGGCACAAAAGAGACAACTTGGCTGTTAGCTGGAGCAGCAGGATAATCCACACAGCAATTTCCAAGCACCTGCATTTTTCCAGTCCTTTCAAATGTCAAGCCTTAACACATTTGGCTTTTTATGTGCTGATGTGCTTAAGTTCTGCAGTTAAATTCGTGCTCTGGCTGTGTAGCTTGAAAAAAAAATGCTTCTAAGAGTTTCTTTTCACTGAAGTTCAAGTTCATCCTGGCTAAAAAAAAGGATCAGGATTTTTGTCCTTGGATGTGTCCAGAGGGGTAAATCGGGGTTCCAGGGAGTTCAGGCCACTTGGGATCTCATCTGTGCACAAAGGAAAGCTGGGCACTCATTTGTCGGGGTTAATCAAGGTTTTTGTGGCCCAAACAAACCTGGTTTTCCTTTGCTGCTGAAAGATGGAATCCAGAATCATTGTGGAATGGGTTGGGTCAGAAGGAACCTTCAAACTCATCCAGTGCCCTGGGCTGGAGCACCTCCCACCACCCTAGGCTGCTCCAACCTGGCCTTGGACACTCCCAGGGATCCAGGGGCAGCCACAGCTTCTCTGGGAATTCCAGCTCAGCCAGGAATTCCTTCCCCAAATCCAATCTAAATCTCTCCTCTTTTAGTGTAAAACCATTTTCCCCTGTCTGTATTTTTCCATGTAAAAAGCCTCCCTCCACCTCTTTCCCTTTTAAATCCTGAAAGCCCAAGTGAACCTAAAAGACTCCAGATTCTCCCTCATTTATACTCAATCCTTTTAAAAGTGTCTAAAAATACAAACCTCAACCACAGCCAACCCAATATTCACTTTGAGATAAGGATAACCCCGCGCAGGACACTTTTGACGAAGTTAAATGTGATTTGAGTGGATTTCTTAAATAAACCCCAGAATTCCAGCCATCAGCAGTTGAAAATCACCGAATGCTTGCAAGGGACACATTTGCAGCTAAACCTGTTGTGCCTGTTTTTCAAAAAACCCAAGAATTTAAGATCATTCTGAGCGGTCGTGAGCTGAAGTAGCTCCACATGATAATTAATTAAAACTCCCCTTTAAATTATTCTTCAGAAGGTAACGTTCAAAACAGGGTGACTCATTAAACAGTTTCAACGGCATCATTCAAAGAGGCAAGTTTTGATGAGGTAAAATTAAGAGGTTTTTATGTGCTGTAAAGAACAGTGGAAAATAAATAAGGCAGTGGAAGTGGTGTTATTAATGTTAATAACAGCCACACCATTAGAGAATTTCCTGTCTGCTGCAATTGAGGTACCTTTAAATGTCAACCTAAACACAAGGAGAAAAAAAAAAAAAATCCACAGTGACTTGAATTAAATCCTCTTGCAAGGAGGGAAAAATGACAGAAAATGTTCCAGGGCTGCTTTATATTTTTATTTTCTTAGGTTATCTTTTTTTTTTTTTTCCCCCACATGTCTTTGTTGTCAAAGTGATTCATGAATTGATTTTTTTTTTTTTTCAGTTAAGGAGATGCTGGAAGATCAGTATCAAAATTATTGTGGAGATTTGGCTTGGCATTCAAAATTCGAATGACTTGGATGGTGCCATTGTACTTCCAGTACGGAAAATTGTGCTGCATAACAAAATCCACTTTTTAAACAGAGTTCTCGCAGTCCTGCCATGCAGGGAGTTTCCAGCTGAGAGCTCAGAAGAATCTGAGGTCATAAAATTGGGCTGAGAGATATTAACAACCCCCCCTGAGGCCTGGCAGCAGCAGAGCTGTGGTGTAAGTGAAGATCTTCTGGAATAATCGAGCTGGAAAAGCTGCAAACTCATCCCTGTCTGATCCACCCAGGGCAGCACTGCAAATTCCCGATGTGTTGGGAGCACTAAAGTGGGACCTGAGTGGAGAGAAACCCACCTGAGATATGAAATAAGGGCTGAGAGGGCACCAGGAAACACCAAAAGAAAAATCTCATATTTTCTGATATTCGTTTCTTGCAGTGCTGGATGATTTTTAGAGCCCTTCAAGGAACTGAGCGTTAAAAAAATCAAAATATTCTGTGTTGTTAGAAGAAGGTGAGCTCAGTGTGGTACCTGGTTATCCTCCAGGTTGATCACCTCCAGCACATTGTGCTCCTCCAAGCCTTGCAGACTGTTTATTCTATTGCTGGACAGATCCACCTTCCGCAGAGCTTTCACGCTCTTCAGCCCGTTCACCTTCTCAATCTGGTTAAAGCTCTAAGAAATAAAATAAAATATGAAAGCAGAGAAATTGCAAATAAACCTCTATGAAAAACAACATTCCTGAGGGACAATAAGAGTTATTTGCTGGATTTAAGGATTCTTTGGCATGGAGGATCCTGTTAAAAATTGGCTTTTATGCATTAGCCTCATGCACATCCTGAGGTGTTGCATTCCCGCTGATAAACCTCTATGGAAAACAACATTTGTGAGGGAGAAAAAAAAAAGTTATTTGTTGGATTTGAGGATTCTTTCCCGTGGAGAATCCTGTCACAATTAGGCCTTTCTGCATTAGCCTCATGCACATCCTGATATGTGACATTCCTGCTCGTGGAGGAAAAAAAAAAGGAATCAACTCTCTCCTGATTAGCTCGTCTCCAACTCACCTTGAAGAGACAACAGCAATAAAAGGAGCTCAAACATTTTTTAAAAGCTGATACTGGCCCAAGAACACTCTTGTCACCATCCAGCTCAAAATTTAGAACAGAGATGCATGGAAAATGATGGAATATATATACATAAATACATTGAATTTCCCTCTGTAATCATGGCTCTACTTACACTTGTGATTACAGAATAAATAATGAAAAAATTAAGGTAGGAGACAGAGGAGAGAGGCTGAGGGGTGGGAATGTTCCTCTGGAGAAGGGAAGGATCCAGGGAGAGCTTCCAGAACATTCCAGGGCCTAAAGGGGCTCCAGGAGAGCTGCAGAGGGGCTGGGGACAAGGACAGGACACAGGGAATGGGCTGGGATTGGAAAAGGGGAAGTTTGGATGGGATCTTGGGAAGGAATTCCCGCCTGGGCTGGAATTGCCAGAGCAGCTGGGGCTGCCCCTGGAATGTCCAAGGTTGGACATTGGGACTTGGAGCAGCCTGGGATGCTGGAAGTTGTCCCTACCCATGGCAGGAGGTGGCCCTGGGTGACCTTGAAGGTCCCTTACAGCCCAAACCATTCCATGACTCCCTGATTCCCTGTTATGATACAAAAATCTCCCTGGAATACATAAATCCTTATTATTGCACATTCAGTGAAGGCTCCATTCACTGTCAGAGACAACACAGAAACGTTGAAAAAACAATAATTTTAAAAAACCACCTATTCTCCTGTAAATTCTTCCAAACTTTCCCACATGAAATGCCCCAAAAAGTTTTGAGAACCCAGAACCAACCCTCGGAGTTTGTTTTTTTTTTTCAAACGTGGCCCTGATTTCTCAGGAATGGTTTTGTTCCTGGCACAAACTCCAAGCAGGGATAACAATTCCATCCTCATCCCCGTCCCAGTGGCCACGCATTCCCAGATGGCCTCTCCACAGGATTCCTTCTCCGTAACCTTGCAATTTTTATTTTGCCATCGGCCTCTCCTTGTGCTAAAAAAGCTTGGAAGCCTCATCTTCTCTTAATAAATATTTAGGAACTGTTGAAATAAATAAGCCAGCTGACTCTAATGTTAATCCAGTTGTCTGTCCTTGACATTTTCCCTGAGTTTTAAATGTTTAATTAGGTTATTAATAGCATGGAGGCTCTCTCTCTGTTCCTGAGCTTTGTCACACCTCTGGTTAAATGCAGCTCAGAGCTGGAGATGCAAAACGCTGGGCCAGAGGTGCACAGAAAATTCTGTGAACAAAAGGGATTTGGGGATAGATCCTTCAAAAACAGAAAATTCCTGAGAGTCCCGTTCATTAGAGCTGTGCTTCTTATTTTATTGTTTGTTTTTTTTTTTCTTTGCAAACATGAGTGGAATAAAGGGGTTTGAATTTACAAGGCAGAATTTACAGGTTTTGAAGCCTCCCTCCCAAACTTCAGAACTTTCTACTCTTTTCAACCTAAAAAGCTCAAGGGGAAACAGGAGAGAAAGCTGAATCAGTGGGAAAAGAGGGGATTAAAAAAAAAATAATAATAAAAAAAAAGCACCGCATTTTATTCTAATTAGCCAAAGAAAATGCTCCGCTAAAATAGATTTCCATAATTTCCACATGGCTAATTAAAAAAGACAAGCAGTGTTATCAAGAGTGATATCAGCACCTAAAAACCCCAAATGAGGAACTTGTTCATATTTAATAAGATTTAACTGTTAACAGTCTCCCATCACTGGACAGGGCAGATTCCCAAGGGAATTCCTGTTAGACCTTCAAACAAACCAGGGAATCCGGGCACCACAATTTTGCTGTGGCTCAAATTAAGAGAAAAGAGCTCCTAAGTATTTAGAAAAAAAAGATTCTCATGCTCCTAGAGCTCCTTTCAGAATATTTCAATGGGATTTGGCCACTCTGAGTGAATCTTCCCCACTAAAAATGAGACCAAATTCCAATTTATTGCCACTGAGGGAATCACTGAGAGCTCCTGGAGGTATCATAGATCTGAAATATAATTTTAGTAGCACTATTTGAATATATTTTCAAAACATGCTAAATGTGAACACCTCCCCTGAATATTCCAGCAGCCAAGGGCCAATCCAAGTTGGTATTTTCTATAACCGTTTCTACAGAACAGAAGAAAAAACCTTTCAATTTTTTAAAAGGATTGGAAAAAGAATATTTCTATTCCTGATAAGGGATTCATTCACTTCACTTCAAATATTTATGTGGGTGCTTAAAACTAATGTAGCCAATAGGAGCTCTGTATAGGGTTTTTTGGGGGGGGACTTATTAAGTTCCTATTAAATATTTTTCACTTCTTATTACAAAGTAAAAGCTGTTTAAAAGCAGCCTGTTGTTTTTAGAGCAACTGGATCGCATTAAAAATAGGTCTGGGTTGTGTTTCTGTGCAACATTTGTTTAAAAAAAACCCCAAAAAAGTACAGTGTTGCAGGTATTTCTGGAAATTTTTTATGTCATTATCTTCATATTTATTGAAGGTATTGATCTCTTGATGAGAGACAGGCAGGAAAAGCATTGGAATTATTTGTTCCTTACCAGGTTGAGGATTCTGATGGGCAAATTCTCCAGGCCCCTGATGGCAGAGAGTCTGTTGTGTGACAAATCCAGCTGGGTCAGGCTGTGACATTTCTCCAGCCCTGTGATCTCCTCGATCTCGTTAACTGGGCAGAGATTTCAGGAAAAAAAAATAAACAACACAAACACAAAACCTGAGCAGTAATTAGGTGGTAAATTAACAAACGGTGGGGAGCTGGACAGGAAAGGATTGATCCTGCGGGGGTTTAAATCCCACTGCTCCGAGCATCCTACAGAAATTATTCAAGTCATAATTTTATGGGGCTGCTTCAGTCTGAATTATACCTGTTCTGTCCTGGCCATCTGTCCTGAGAGCAGAAAGTGTATTTTAAATTAACGCTACAGTTAACAACAGCAGTACAAGTCATTAGAATTCCTCTCAGCAGACTTCAGCGTTAACAGAACTCCTCAAATTCCTTAAACGAAGAGCCTCTGACAACAAATCCAGCTCAAATTTCTCCCTTAAATGGATGAAGTGAGAGGAACCCGACTCTGGATCTGCCCAAAATCAGGTAAAGCTCTGCCCCAGGGATGTGACTCTGTGGTGAATGGAGTTAGGCCAAAGTTTGAGCAAGCAAAAATTCAAGTTTAAGCCACAAGCATCGATGTGAGACAGCAAATTGCTCAGCACTGAATAACAATAAATTCAATTTTAGCCTTTTAATGACTCACTATAAAGCTTTGTCATATATTTTTGGCCAAGTTGTGTCTCTTTCTGGTTTGGGCAACTCCTCCCTAACAATTCCTTTAGAAAGCTGTCAGGTGTGCACAGAAAAAAGAAAAAAAAAAAGAGTGATAATGACCTGACCATCTGCATCATAATTCATTTAAAAATGGTAAGGAAAGTTTAGTTACTGTCAATGAGAAATGAATGCCAAACGTTTCTGCTCCTGCAGGATGTTTCAGAGAGTTGGTTTTTTTTTTCCATCTGTGATTAAAAATACGATTGTTCTGCCTGCCAGGGGAGGAGTGTTTGGAGCAGATTGGTGCCACTTTGCTGGTCTGAATTCTGCATTTCCACTCCTGCCTGCTATTTTAGAATTTCCCTCTATTTTAGGGGATTCTCTTGAGTACATGAAAACATTTTTATCCCCATTTCACCAACGCCTTCCCTGACAAATGAAGAAATCCAAGGCAGCACGAAAGCAAATCAAAACCTACACATCAGATCCACAAGACAAATATTTGATTTTTTTTCCACCCCTCCCCTTTTTCATTTTTTGCAGGAGGGGTTTTTTTTGCTCCGTGATGGAAAATTAGGATTGCTAAAGGAGAGTAGTTTTGTGCCATTTTGTCACCTGCACGTTTATAAAGTGAGAATCGCAGAAATAAATTAAAAAAAAAAACTAACTGTGCGCCCTGCAAATGCTTTATCTGAAGCAGGAATTGGGTTCATTTCAGTCGGTAATGGGCAAGAGACAGAAAAATCTGCACCTCCTGTCTCCACCTTCTCAGGGAGCAGAGAATCAGGATGCAATTCCTGGCAGGAAAAATAGGAAAAGTTCAGGAGCCCTCAGGAAGCAAATTGGAAGGCAGCAGGGCAACGTGAAGCTCCAGAAAGCAGAGGAAGGGATTTTTGGGGAAGCCTTGGGAAAACAGGCCTGAAAAGTCAATTTACAGGTTCCTGTTTATCAGGTTCCTGCCAGGAAAGTGTTTTCTAATTCCACAGTTTAGGATGAGATTGGACGTGGGGAGCAGAACAACCTTTGCTCCGTGTGCTGCCCTTAAAAACTCCAGGAAGTTTTCTCTGTTAAAAATGATTTTAATTTTTTTACTGAACAGCCTTGTCCTGCATAATTAATTGGGTCTGAGAGGAAACAACAAATTCCTTTTTTTATTGAAGTGTTCCAAGCTGATTCCCTGTTAATGTTTGGGATTTAAAAATCCCCTTTTTGTCATTATTTATTGCCTCTGTAAGGGACATCTCCCCTTTTCACTTTTCTGCGACACAAAAAGGAGTTTTTGTGTTCCTCTAGCAGGAAAATCCCCCAAATGTGCCCACTTTTAACACCAGCAATGCTTAAATAAATTAAGCTCAGTCTCAGCACCAGAATTACAATTTCATTCCAGTTCTAAGGACAAAACTGGCATGAAGGGGAAAATACAACGCAAACAGGTATTTATTTGAAGAAACAGCAAAAAATAATTAAACTTTTCTCCCATTCAAGATTCCCCAAAGGATACAATCCAGCAGGAGTTTGGTAAGGGAGTGGTACGCTGACAAATCGTGCATTTTTGGGATTTGATTGTGTGAAAAATCTACTTCCTAAAGGGGAGAAAAAAAAAAAAAAAAAAAAAGAGAGGAATTTGGGGTTATTTCTTTCTTCAGCACCTCCTCCGGCTGGGAGTTTTAAAATACAAATGAATAGGCAAAAATATAAATAAAACACACATAAAACCACATATAAATATAAATAAAAGACAGACACAAAGGAAAAGGAAAATGGAAATGGAAAACGTGAATTGAGGTGAGGAAGAAGAATAAAGAAGGAATAAAAACTGACTTTTGTCTGCTATCAAATACTTAGATTCAGAAAACGGTTTTGAATTGAAAACTTCAAAATATATTTCTGTTTTGCAGACTTACCTTGAGGCTTTTAGGTGCTTTAAAATTGAAATACGTGGTCAGTTCGTTTTTGGAAGCATTCAGCTCTGTTAAATAAGGCATGTGACTGATGCAGGAAAGATCTAGAAAGCAAAACAAAATGTCAAATCCTGCGCTTGAATGCAAAGATCATCACGGCAAAAATGCGATAATTACATCCTGGAGCAATTAAGAGTCAATTTGGAGCTGCACATTCAGAAAGTGATGCCTAAAAGGCAGAAATCAGATATATTAACAACTTCTCCTAGAGGGGTGGAAAAAAAAAAAAGTTTATAAACCGCAAAGAATAAATATCCAAGCTGGACATTTAATTTTCATTATGCCAGCTGACTTGCCTTTAAGCAAGAATTTATTTTCCTATTCTTTCCACCTCTAGAATGACAGATTCCCTCTGTCCTGAGTTATCAATTAGTGGAGGAAAGCATTTAGGCCACGACTGAGGAGTAAATGAGTGGTTGCTATGGAAAAGTCCCTGCTCTGTTCATGGCTGGCCTCCACAGGAAAATGAAAAAACCAAACCTCTTATTTAAAAAAAAAACAAACACAAAGCTCTTATTGAAATGAGGAGGGAGAGGAGCTGCTTTACAAAAGTGCTGCTATTCTTGGACTCCAGCTCCTCAAGTGAAAGGAACTTGAGAGAAATATTCCACAGCTTATTCCACTTGATGTTAAATTAAAAAAAAACCAAAACAAAAACAGAGAGAGGGAAGGAGCACCTGATGGGAGTTTATCCCAGTCTCCTTTTGGCGCCTTTCTAATGTAAAAAAATAGTAATTTTTTACCTTTTGTCACCCATGGGAAACCTTGACAAGGGAAAACCAAACTGAGAGTAACCTGAATATTCTGCCACCTGTGCACGTCAAATCTCTGCCTTCACCTGGACACATCTGCTGGGATTTTATCTCTGGGTAATAAACTGAGAGTTTAAGCTCAGTTTAACTGAGAAACATACGCTGGTCTCAATGGGCCGTGGATATTTTGGGGTATTTTGGTGGAGACCAAGCCTGGTTGCGGGGAATGTTTGACACCACTGAAATGTCAGCCAGGCTTTGTGACATTAAAGCTCCCTGGTCCGGTGCATTTCTCATCTGAGGCAGCTCCACAGCCCAAGAATTTGGAGTTTATTTACTCCCTACCATTAATTTTATTGGAGGAAAGGTCCATTTTCTGGAGGTGAATGTATCCAGAGAGAATGCTGATGTCACTCAACCCACGACCCTGGAAAAAGGAAAGGGAGGGGTTTTAATCATAATTTTAATGACTGATTGTGTAAACCCATCTTGCCCCAAGGTCCCTCCAGCTGCAGCAGAACAAGGTGACACCTACAGAAAGTGATGCTGGAGCAGCCACAAACGGAGAAAACGCCAAAAAACCCCGACTTTGGAACAACAAAAAGAGAGCTGGAGTCAGGAAAAACGCCAGGGAAACAAAACTGTGTGGGAAAGGGAGGGACAGCAGAGAGCCTTGAAAAGACACAACCACTTTAACTTCCCAAATTCAGCATTTCCAGGTGTTTTACACATTCCTCTACTTTTTTTTTTTTTCCTCCAGCTGACTGGAGCAGGAAGATACATTTTCCACACCCGAGGACCAGATAAAGAAAAAAAATTTAAAAAATAAGAAAAAACCTCACTGCTGATGTTACTACATGAAAAAAAATAAACCCAAAACCCAACAAACCCTCCACTCTGGCAGTCAGCAGGAACCACTCTGAGCCCTCTCAAAAACCTTGTACATGAAACAGGCAGAGACAAAATTCTGCCTCTTGGCTTTTTATTTTTTTTTTTTAACAAGACCAACTATTTGCTGTTGAAAACCAGGAAATATTTGTGCTGAAAATCACCTTAGAGGGATGTGTTTTTGGTTTTTGTTTTTTTTTTTTTTGCTCGTACTTACTGGGAGCGACAGATGAAGATAAACATATTCAGTGCCAGGGGCTGAGTAGCCCAAGGTGTGGAGTCCCTCAGCGGCAGTGTCTCCATCCAACACCCCCTTCAACTGATCCTAAAACCAAAAAAAGCACCAGGGAAAAGGGGAAAACGGGTTAAGGGGAG
This sequence comes from Delichon dasypus, assembly GCA_037837765.1. Lineage (NCBI taxonomy): Eukaryota > Metazoa > Chordata > Aves > Passeriformes > Hirundinidae > Delichon > Delichon dasypus. Next base: position 1,203,025 of record JBBAXF010000005.1, read on the forward strand.
ATTTATGAAGGGAAATTCCGCCCTTGGGAGAATCCAGAGGCTGCTGGGATTCAAGTGGGAGCAGGGTTGATAAAAGTCCTCAATCAAGCATTGCTCTCGACGCTTCGCCACCCAAAGAAAAAATGATTATTAGGAAAAACTCTGAACCCTGCCCTCAAAAGTTTCATCCATTTGAGAAGGCTTGTTAGGATTTTTTGCTGGGATGTTTGATTTTTTTCCCCTCCTGGCTGAAGCACAAGGAGCCGTTGAGCCAACTCAGCTCATGATTATGGATGTTAAACATCTCAGCAAATTGGCGCTGACAGGGTGCTGCACCCCAAAATGAACATTGTTGGAAGCCCTTTCCTTTTGTTCAGCGTAAGCAGCTCAGCGCTGCTCTTCAGAGGGAGAAAAAAAACCCCAAAAGAACCCTTTGCCAAGGAGGCTGCTTTGACAGATGGCACTAATGAACCACGGCGTGGGTTTAATGAGAAAACCAGCCAATGGTTTGTGAAATTCCTACGAGCTCGGGGGGAGCCACGCGACAGTTGCTAATCCAGGGGCCGAGATAAATAATAGAATAATTTCATTGTACCACCCAGGTGTTACAGCGAGGGAGAGCACGGAATAATTTCCACAAGGCAAAAATGCGAGGTGAGGTTTTGTGGCGTTGGGATTTAAAGCCCAGCAGGGCAGAGAGAGGAAATTCACACGTGTCCATGGGGTTTATTGAAACTCGGGGCTGGGAATTTAAACAGGAAATGGGGTTAATTTGGCCATGCATGGGCCAGTTTATCCTCATTCTTATATGGCCAGGAGACTTGGCAGTGCTGGGTTTATGGTTGGAACTGACAATCTTCGAAGTTTTTTTCCCAATCTAATTGATTCCGTGAGAGAGAGGGACAACCCAGAAGTGCCCCGGACACCACGGGGGTGGAAGCGACACTAAACAAGGCCAAAAAGGAGAGGTGAGGGGACACAGCCCAAATTACCTGATGCCCCCATCCACTCCCCCTTCCTTCCCCCACATCTACCCTGAGTGATGAGGGGGGAAAGGGCAGCTCCCTCACAAGCACACACCCCTCCCCGAACAGCTGGGGAGCCCTGGGCTGAACCTCTGAGAGCTCTGTCTCTTCCTCCTCGCCGTCCTCCTCCGGCTCATCCTCGCGGTGAGGCGGGCCGGGCTGGGGCTGCTCCTCGGGGAACGCCTGAGCGAGGGGCTGCGGCGGCTCGTGAGAAGGAGACAGCGGCCTCTCGAGGCGGCCTTCTCTCCCGTTCTGCTCGCCGCCGGCCATGAGCTGTAATAAGAAGGGAGAAGACGGAAAGAACTCCGCTGTCGCTCCTATCTCCGCTCAGGCCCGGCCGCCGCCATTTATTTACCCGTTGCCATGGAGAGGGGGAATAGCGCCAACCAATAGGAGGGCAGCGCGTGCCGCGGCGCATCATGGGAGTTGTAGTTCTCAGCGCCGAAAGACCTGGCTGTGCCTGCCGGGCCGCGGAGCATCTTGGGAGTTGTAGTTCACCCCCCCCCGAGGCAGCCATTGGCCTCGCTCCCGCCTCGGGGTGCAGAAGGAACTTACAAACGTTATAAATATGTCAATTTGAGGAGATAAAGAGGCGCACAAAGACTTTGTGGCAAAGACAGAGCCTTTACTGCCGCCCTCAGTGTGTGGAGGGAGACCAAAGAGTTTATTCTACATCTTTGGTCAACCATAATGTAACCCAGACCCTTATTAAGCCCGATTTGTGTGTTACCATTGACACCCGTGAGGATGCAAATGACGACTGTTTCCTCCCATTGGGAAGGGCCAAAAATAGCATAAAACAGGGATTTCAGATGAAAAGGTTGAAGGGGAAAACACCTCTTCTTGTTAGGGATCAGTAATTGACTGTGTCTCTTCTCCTCCTCTGAAGGGACGATTTTAAGTGAGTTTTGTGCCTCCAATTGCACTGGAACAGACCTTGGAATATTAATTATATATCCATATATCTATATCTATATAAAATCTCTGTTACTATACTTTCTGACACACCATTAAGGCTCCAGAGTTGGTGGTGAAATACCGTTTTTCCTTAAGAAAAGGGTACAATTTCAGAACCGACGGTGAAAAAAAGAATTACACAATTTTGCCAAATTTTTGGGAAATAATGAGAGATGAGACTGTCACAGCAGGGGAAAGCGAAACTACAGCTTTTGAGATATTTTTGTGTGTTGTCCTGTTTTTATATCACGTGTATCTTACTGATACCAATCCATTCCTAAACAAATTTGAAGTAAAAGTGCTAAAGTTATTTGAGTTTTTGGGTCTAACATCCACCTTTTTTCCTTACATTGCAGAACGGGGTAAAATCAGAATGAAAAGGCAGAAATTAAAGGTGAAAAAGGGGGGCAGATGTCTCCAAATACAAGTCCCTGCAAGATAAACGTGGGGAAAGAACTTATACATGTGGTAGAACAATTTAATATTGGGGTTTTGCAGTGAATTTCCATTAAGTGACACCCATCTTTGAATGAGGTGATTATTGCTAAGGAAAAAAAAAAAAAAAAACCCAAAAAACAACAAACCAAAAAATGAAGAGGAAGATATAAAAACTCCTTATGGACATTACTCGCTGACTTTTATCTCTGTGCTTCAGGGAAACATTATGATAAGTGCAATAAAGCCACCCCCAAATTACATCCTTTTATTACCTCGCTGCCCGTAAATGTTAAAACCCTTTAATGGGAATTATTCCTTTTCCACCGAGCGCCCCGTGGCCCCCAAGGCTCTGCTCCAGCTGCTTCAGGGATGGGCCACAAAGGGAAAGGCTGGAGAGCTCAGGAAGGACAGAAAACCCTGGAAGGGCAGGAGGAGCCCTGTCTGGGAGCAGGATTTGGGAAGCTTTGGGGTTTGTTGTGACCCAGGAGAACAATTCTGGATCAGCAGAGCTGCGAAGCCGAGCGGGAGCTGCTCGAGGGCGGCGATTTTTTTGCTTCCCGTGGTGCTGCTGTGGCTGCTCCGAGCTCCCGTGATCTCCAGGGTGTTCTCCTTCCCAAACCACGTCCGCGGGTTTTGCCTTCTGCAAAACTGCAGGATCGTCGTCCCCTGGTTCCCTCCTGTGACCACAGGGAGCTGGGTCAGCCCCGCAGGAGATGGGGCACAGATGGGCGAGATGCTTCCCCAAATATTCCCTCTTGTTTCGAATTTCGAGCGCCGCTTGGCCCACGGCGTGAAATGTTCCCCAAATTCTCCCGGCTCTGGAAGAGCAGGCACGGAATGACCATTAAAAACAACCCCAAACCCCAGAGCTGAAGCTGTAAATCTGCAGCTATTGTCCTCATAAAAACCTAATGGCAAAAACTGGCTTTGAACACATCGATTTGCTATTCAATTATGGAAACAATCCGCTCCCAAATCCGTGCAAAGCAGATTTATGGGCGGCCCCCTGCACTTGTAAAAGCCCCACACAAATTCACTCAGCTGTTCACCAGGAAGCTCCAGGCAATAAAAGGACCCAGCTGGGTGTGGGGAGGAGGAGGAGGAGGAAACTCCAAATGCTCCTGAGTAGGAAGAGAAGTGGAAAGCAGGCAGCTTAAATCCCATTAAACTCAGCTTTGCATATCCGGCTTTCACGGTGGTGGGGCAGAGGTGGGAGTTTATTTGATGCCTTCAGCTTCTTCCCAGGGCTGTGTTCCTGGGATTCCTGCTGGCAGCTCACCCCAGCTCCTTCAATCAGTTCCCTGCAGCCAGTGGCTTGGGTTTGTGCATTTCCATGTGATTTCCTTGCGTTTCGTGCTGAACCTTCCCAAAATTTCGCAGTGGGGAGTCGGTGGCAGGAGCGTCTGCGTCACACCAGGGGTGGCTGCCTGGAGTGTGGAGAGGGCCCCACATGGGGACAGCTGCCAGCACCCTGCAGGAATCTGCAAAGTCTTGGATGAGGGGTCGAGAGTGGCTTGGGACACCGCAGAGTTGTTGGGGAAGGTTGCAAAGGTCATCAATTCCAACTGTCCCCCAGCACTGCCAAGGCCACCTCCGAGCTGTGTCCCCACGTGCCACCTCCACATGGATTTTAATCCCTCTGGAGGTGGGGATTCCTCACTGCCCTGTGCAGCTGTGCCACTGCTGGACAACTTCTGGGGAAGAATTTTTTTTTCCCAATGTGCAACCTGAGTCTCCCCTGTCCCAGCCTGAGGCCATTCCCTCTGCTCCTGTCCCTGTTCCCTGGGAGCAGAGCCCGACTCCCCCGTCTGTCCCCTCCTGTCAGGGACTTGTGCAGAGCCACCAACTCCTCCCTGATCCCCCTTTTCTCCAGGCTCAGCCCCTTTCCCAGCTCCCTCAGCTTTTCCTGCTTCTCCAGACCCTTAGCAGCTCCGTTCCTTGGACGCCTTCTTTTCACGAATGGCCGGAGCTGCCCCCAGGATTCCAGTGGTCCCTTGGCAGTGCCAGCACAGGGGACAGTCCCTGTCCTGGGGCCATCCTGGGCCCAGCTCTGCCGCTCTCCTTAGTCCTGGCTCAGCTCAGCTCAGGCTCAGCCTCTCTGTGCCCATCAGAGCCCGGCCGTGGAGAGGAGACTCAGCCAGGAGCAAGAGCGGCATCTCTGCCCCAGCTGGGGCACAGAGGTGTGGAAAATAATTAAAAAATTAATGGAAATCACCGCGGCCCTTTGGAATCGCTCAGCACCAGGGGCAGGATTCCAGCCGCTTTGCGTTCCCCTCTCCTTTTCCCAGCTCCTTCAATCAGTTCCCTGCAGCCAGTGGCCGGGTGCCACAGGATGAGCTGAGGCAGCCCGAGAGGGGCTCTGCCTGTGCCAAACACATTTCGTGCTGCAGCTCAGTAGAGGAAATCACAAACACCCAAGTCCAAGGCCTGAA